>JAWZYV010012196.1:0-326666 GCA_038373885.1 Cheiracanthium punctorium | reverse complement strand
GAGTATTCTTTCATAGACCGATCAAGTCCCTTTTGCAGTTGAAGGAGAGCTTCCGGATGCGATAATAGACATCCATTAATCTTTTCACTTTTGGCCATCCGTATGTGCGACTGTGCGGCAGATGTTTTTTTTTTCTTTTCCTCCCCCCCCCCCTCTGAAGCGCAGGCTTTGGAATTCGACGAGTTGGGCTATAAGCGTCGGATAGATAAGGATTGGATAGTAAGACGGAAGATAATCGGGTATTAGAGCAGTATGCAATAATAGTAAATAGTAATACAACCCCTAATTCTCGACTCTCCTAGACCCAGAGCACACAATGGTTAATGACCGTTAATTGGTTTTCGGTCTTGGATATAACCAGCCGAAGGGAGCTACCGCGAGCATAGAAATGACCGCGAGGAGGGGGAGGGCAGCTAGGGTCAGGGTCAACTTGCTTCCTCTCCGAGACAGCAAAGATTCTCTCTCCGAAGGAAAAGGAGGTAACACATGGATTTTTACTAGGTCCCCAGCCTTTTGAGACATCTGTTGCTAATTCATTCGACGATTTGGACCGTTCCCAGATTTTCGGTTCTCTAGGCAATCCTCTTCTGATAGAGGCGTAACATCTAACCGCAGGAACTTTTCACGCTCAGTCCGTTTCGATACCCAGGGGCCAAGGCATTCTTCCCGACGCCCTTTAAACTAAATAGGGGAATACTACGAAAGTCGCAGGCCGAAGAAAGTGTTCCCCACATCTTGAAGGAAAATGAAAGGCCGCACATAATAGAACAAGTCAACACTCAGGTTTTTACTAATAGAACCGATCACCGTTATTTACCAGTTGTTCAAATAAAAATAGCGGGCTGTCCTATCATTGGTCTTGTCGATAATGGTGCTTCCATAAGTTTATTAGAAAATTCAATCTTTGAAAAAATTAAACATGATCCTTCAATTAAAGAGCATTCAGTAGGTGTCAAAATTAATTCTATTTCCGGAGATTCTTTACAAATAAGAGGCTCATTTTCCATACCAATGACGGTGGGTACGAAACAATTTAGGCACATATTTTTTGCTACCAAACATTCGCTCACTCCGCAATATCAGGCGATCATAGGATATGACCTATTGAAGCAACACAAATTTAACATTGATTTCGAAAGTGATACTTTGGAGTCCGGCAACCTTACATTAAAGCTGAGATATGCTTACTCGACATCCCTAAATCAAGAACACGCCAATTATGCTAAATTGCAATATAAATGTACATTGCTACCTTATGAGTCGAGACAAGTTAATTTAACATTAGATAGTATGTCAAAGGAAGGGGATGAGATCCATTTCACTCCCTTACAAGTCAAACAACCGGTAGAAATAAATGAACATGTTTGCAAAATTAACAGGAATAAGATTATTTCGGTTGTCATTGCAAATTTATCTTCTGAACCTGTATATATTACATAAATACACACGTTTAGGTTCCGTTACCCCATTAAACCCAGTAAGAGATATGGAGTATATTAAAGAACTTCGCCGTATGGAATTACAGGCTTCGGACTTTAATTTAACGCATTTAGATCGACAAACCCGAGAACAATTATTATCTTTACTTTTTGAATTTTACGACATATTTAGTAAACGTTTATATACGATTGGAAAAACCAACGCGATAACACCAAATTTACAGGTCGATACAACCCAATTGCCATCTATTCGTCCATATAATGTACCCCAGGCTTTACAGGGAGAGTTGAAACGACAGTTGCAAGAATACGTCCTTATTAGGCAAAAAAGAAAGCCCAATAGAAATTTTAAAGCTAATTTCAACTATAGATTTTACACCACATCTTGCTATTGCTTAGAGAATTTCGCTTTCTTTGCCGATAATTGTGGCAAGTGCAGAGAAGAGTTTCTCAAAATTAAAGTTAAGTAAAAGTTTCTTATGTTCCACAACTCTTCCAAATAGGTTAAATAATTTAAGTACATTAGCTATCGAACATGAATTAGTCGACAAATTGATTTAAGAGAAAAAGTCAGGAATTTTGCCGAATTAAAAGTCAGAAAAAAACTCTTTGTTTTTCTCTCTTTCTTTTGTTTTTTTGCTTAATGTGTGGCTTTTAATTTTAATAAATATGGTTTTTCTTATGCTGTGTTATGTTTAAAGAGCTATTCCAGTTTTATAGGCATGAAAACAGTATCTACGAGCAATTTATTTCTTTTAATAGTAAATTTACTGTGGGGGGCGGCATTTTATATTTTTGTCCGGGGCGGCAAAACTGTTAGGGCCGGCCCTGGCACCAATAAAGTTGTGAATATTAGCACCACATTTTTCAAAATACCGGTTGCAGCTAAATTGGCACCGGAATTTCGGTGAAACGTTAAACTAAATCTTTAACAGTGCAGACTTTTCACCTTCTGCGCGTGATTTGAAGCTTTTTTTCGATCTCCTTTTACACCAAAAACACTGGCGTAGCCAGGTGGGGGGGGGGGCACCGCGCCCGTGCCCCCCCCCCGACATTTTTATGACATATGTATATTGGAATTTGCAAAAAATTATCGTCTTAGAATCCTTGTTGTGTGATATTTTTCGAATCTTTCAGATAAACGTTTTTTAGATCCAATCACATTTATTTGCCAGGAGAGAACAGCTCGCGTCACTGAATATGTCACTTAGAGCTACATATACGTCCTTCCCGTAATTTCCCGCCACAATTTGGAACCTCATCAGAAGGTGGGGGACTTCTGAATATTGGCACCCCTCGGAAACTGCTAGCGACCGCCGAGAGGACTTTCGGAACCACGGATTTAACGTGCACGTACACCGCATGTACACGGTGGTCTTTAGTGGTACTCCGGTATCGAACCCACAACCTTCCGGTTACGAGTCCAACGCCTTAACCACTGGGCTACCACGGCCCCAGATCCATTGACAACGAAAAAACAAACAAACAAGTCAATAAAAAGGTTAAAAGGTACCTTTAATCACTAATCCGAGGTGACTTTCGACACACCTACACACCAGAAAAATACACATCTGGGCAATATCCCACACCCGGGATAGTAAAAATTTCCCCCTCGTTTCCGTTGTACCCTGTGAAGTATGTATCCCCAAGTATTATACGCTTTCATGACCACCTGAGGTATTTTTAAACTATGGTGTGTACAAAAATGTTACTTTCTACTAACGATAAAATTTCAAGGAGGGGCACAACCTGGACCTTTCCCCACAATTACCAGAGTCCAGACTTTCGTGTTTTTTACTAGTGTGTTGCTCTGTCGAGTTGGTAGGTTCGAATAGAGATTATGGCCTCAAGAAAGCACCCGTTGAGTAGAAGTGTAGGAGAATTTTTTTACTAAAATTCCAAAAATTATACATAGTTTGCCTGCTAACAATGAAGACTCAAATCTACAAGAAGCGGAAAAAGCCCTAAATCAACATACATTTCCAGAAAACTTCCGAAAGCACCTGAGGAAAAGAGACTAAAGTAAATATTCAATATTTCATTGTGTGTTTTTAAAGGATAATATAAATGATAATAGTATACATACGACATAGTATCTTCTTTATGTTGAAAATTTGTATTTATCATATTTTCATAAATATGTAATTTAAGAAATATTTCCTTACCTTATCAACTGATAGGAGGGTAAATCTGTAATTTGTTTTTCTGTTCTAAAATTTTATAAAACTTTATAAATACTATTTTATATATTCAGGTAAAGAATAAATGAATATTTGAAATATCTAGGGACGCATATGATATCCGGCTGATTTATCAATATGGGAAATATCATCGGATATCCGAATCACAATCACCGGATATCCGACTTCTCTTCCAGATATCCGACTCACGACTAAATAAGGTCTATCAAGAGTCCACTAAGTCTGTATTTTTTAAATAAAAATTACTCTCATTAATGTTTTCTTCATAATATTTTTACTACTCACAGTAATTTTTTTTTAATATTCCTAAGTGCTTTCCTTTGTAATTTTAAACCGTAATCAATGAGAACAGCAGTTTTGCTTTGAAATTAATCTGAAAAATCGTATCTTAATATCTTTCTTTTCTGATTCTTATTTTTTCCCAATGGCCGGCCGCTGCCTTGGAAGGCTTTGGCCACAACGTGGCGGGATTGTTGCCCACTTTATTATGGGGGCACCTAGTAGGTGGACCATCGTCGCCCCCTATGAAGGGACTGACAAACGACAACCACGCCCGATCGGGGATCGAAACCCGACCGCCGGGAGTTGAACCCGAAACCGTAGTACGGCGCTTTACCAACCATACAATCCGGTCGGCTCTTTTCTGATTCTAAAATAAGACATTTTGTTGCTTATTAAAATGTGACTTTCTATTAAATATATTTTTCTTGAAAGTTACACTCTATAACAAATAAATCGACGCACCAAGAAGGAGGTGTCCGATTGAGACGAAAATAATTAAAATTTCAGAACAATTGAATAATTTATTTCAGAGTTACAGTAACAAGTTCAACAAGGTGTTGACCAGCCGCTAGCCTGGATACAAGCTGCCACACGGCGTGGCATAGACCGATAAAGCTCCCGGATGGTCTCCTGCGGTATCTCCTGCCAAATTCGCTCCAATTGTCGAACGAGGTCATCAACAGTCCGTGCCAGATGCAATCGACTTCCCATCATATCCCAGACATGCTCTATGGGAGAGAGATTTGGCGATATGGCAGGCCAAGGAAGAGTTTGACATGCTTGCAGACAGTTTAGAGCAACACGAGCCGTATGTGGTCTGGCATTGTCCTGCTGAAAAACCAGCCCAGGGCACTGCAAAAGGAACGGTAGCAAAACAGGTCTTAGGATGTCGTTCACGTACCGTTGTGCAGTAAGTGTACCTCTAATGACGACCAAAGGGGTCCGGCTGTCAAAGGAAATGGCACCCCAGACCATAATGCCTTGTTGAGGGCCGGTGTGGCGTGCAATAGTGAAAGCAGGATCCCCCCTCTGCCCTGTGCGTCTCCAAACACGTCTTCGATGATCGTCAGGACACAATTGGAAGCGGGATTCGTCGCTAAAGACTATACGTCCCCAGTCGGCATCATTCCAACCTGATCGAGCCCTGCACCACTGTCATCTGGCTCGGCAGTGTGCAGGCGTGAGTGGCAGGTGGCGTAACGGTCGGCGCGAGCATAGATTTCGCTCTCTCAACCGTCTATGAATGTTCATGATGGACACTGGTGTTTGGGTTGAACGTCTGATGGTTGATAGAGATGAAGAAGGCGCTGTGACAGGTGATCGGACCATCACTCTGTCCTCACGATCTGTTGTAGCCCCAGGTCGACCGCTACCATCCTGACGCTGCACTCTGCCATTTTCCACCCATCCTTGCCAGCATCTTCGAATCGTCGCATCGCTTCGACTCAAATGACGAGCGATTCTCCGATTAGTCCAACCGGCCTCTTTCAATCCAATAATACGACCTCTGTCAAACTCTGACAGTTGCTCGTAATGAGCACGAATCCTGCAGCGAGGTTTTTTTTAAGCTGTTGAAAGGTCATCTGAATCGCAATCAAACCGAAAGTTTTAACAACCGTTGAAGAACTGCTTCTTATATGCGTCTGCTGGATGCGCAGTTCCGATGCGCTAGAGATCAACCTATTCATTCATTGAACACCAAATTGGAATCATTTGCATATCTGTTCAAAAAATTCATGCATACGAAATTTCAAAGCAATCGGATGATTGTTTCTTGGTGCGTCGATTTTTTTGTTATAGAGTGTATATAAACAATTAAACAGACCTATTTTCATTTTTGTTTTATAAATTATATATTAAAACTTTTAGTTCTTATTCAGGGTGTCGAAGCCCGAACCCGAAATTTTAGCTAATAGGTATATAAAAGTCAATGACTTTTCATTGGTAGACTATCATAAATTTTGCCGTTTGGGCAAATTAAAGACAACTATAATAGTAAACTATTAATGCACTATCTAATTCTTTATGTTTAAGAGTTTATCAAATAATATTAATTATATATTTCTCCCACGAATCACTTTTTAAAATCTGTTTACAAAGAGTATGTTTAATAAAAGATAAATTTCTCACAAGTCTGAGCCTGGTTTGGGCTCGGGCTGAGTCCATCTCATCACTAGTGCCGACCCCTCTGACTTACGGCTCACCGACTAGCGATGAATGCACCCCCCACCCTGCCCCCAATAATTTTTAGAACTTATCCGTTCTGGAAGGTTTTCTGCGTCTGTTTTCCTTTTTTTTTTAAGAAAAAATAATCTGGTGTATTTTTACCATTTAATCTTTCCAATATTATGTAAGATGTACTTTGAAGGGATTTAATTAACAACTCAACACTTATTCAAGTCGAAAATTTGCAGTTAAATATATTTTTTAAGAATTATATTTTTTAAGAGTGCTTAAGTAGAAAGATTCTATATTTTGAACCAACTTTATTCCAAAAACAAGAATTTTGGAAGATTTTCTTCTAGTGACGTCTATGTTACTTAAATACGTATTTTGTTAGCAATGTGCAGAAAATTTTAATCTTGTGATCAACTTTATTCCAAAGGCAGAGATTCGGAAATTTTTCTCAAGTGATGTCTGGGTTATTTTATGTCTACATTTTACATACTAGTTTAGTCCTTTCATCAACCTTATACAAAAGGGCCGAGTTTTGGAAGATTTTCTTCAAGCTATATCTTTCTTAATTTAACATTGTTCTGCATTACTAAGAATATTTTAAGTTTGTGAGCAACATTATATTAAAAACAAGCGTTTTGAAAAAATAAGACGATAAATAAAAAAATCTAGTCATAAGATTTTCTGAGGGAATTATGTGTTACTGCATAAAATTATACATTTTGACGTATTAATTGCAATAAGAAACCGAGTTAGTTCAGCCTATGCATTATAACTAAATGTTTTTTTTTTTATTAGCGTCGCTGATCTGTGGCTGTTAATTTAAAAAATATTAATAGGTTTGTGCTTGCGTGTTTTTCATTATAAAATACAGGTTGATTCAAAAATAATGTGACCAATTTCAGAGCATCATAAAATTTTATTGAATTAGTTATTTACTCGAAATTTTCAATGCGGTTGCCTTTAGCATAGTACACTTTACATAAACGTTTAGGCTAAGCCTAAAGAGCTTTTTAAAATATTTTTGAGGGTATTTTTTCAACTTCTTCTTTGATTGCTTTTTTAAGCCCTTGAAGTGTTCTTACTTTACGTCAATTTAATTGTTTTTTAAGTATCCAGATAAAAAATAATCTCAAGGACCACAGTCAGGGGATGATAGTAGCCACTTCTCAGGAGGAAGACATTTATTTATTTATTTATTTATTATCTTTCAGCCATTTTATAGTTGATTTTGCTGTAGGACTTGGTGAAAAACAAAGTTCCCTTGAGATTAAAGACATTTACTTTCTTTGATCATGTGCTTCAAAACTTTATTTTGATAGTATTTAGAATCAATTTTAGTCTTTGGTTCTACAAAAAATAGTTTTGTTAAGCCCTTAGAAGACATTACCATCCATACCATAACACCTGACGGCCAACTTGCCATTTGCAAAACAGCTGCGTCTTTGCGACGCTGTTCACATGAAATATATTGTATCTTCGTTCTGCAAGTTGTGGATGACAGATGAAGCAATGCTTCATCCGAAGTTATCCATGTTTTGTATCTACCTTTGCGTAACATTAAATACTGAGGCCAAGAACCTTTTTCTTCGTTTTTCTACAGTCTTTGCAGATATTTAATGACAGACTAGCTTCTTCAACTTTTATAGCCAATTTCCTTTATCTGACGAAAAATAATCGATTGCGATATCTGTAGTTTCTTTTCTAAAGTTCTTTGAGGCAGAGGATTTTCTACAACGATAAGTCTTTTCAGCATCTTTTCTTCTTTTTGAACAAGGACTTCCTTTCTTCCACGCTTTTCCCCCGGAGATTTTGATTGCCAGCCGAATTTTATTTCTTTTCGGAGTTAAGATAGTTATCCAATAAAAAAATGCCTTTTCTGAATTTTAAAAGCTTTATTTATAACAGGATTTGAGCAACCATGTCTACCATGTTGTCCTTCAAAAGCTTTAAAATTTCGTTTCGGGTTTAATGATCTAATTTCGGAGCCATATTTTACTTCCACTAATAAAAATAGTTCTATTGGTAATTAAACGTTTAATTTTTACAGTAAAACTGGTGGTAAAGCTATTAAAATTTATCATAAATAATAATACGCTTTTAAAATTGGTCACTCTAATTTTGAATCAACCTGCACGTATTAGTTGTGTGCGCCTACATATGAGCTGATTTAAAATCCGGGATATTTCCTGTTTAGCGCAAGAAAATTTTACATATAAATATTTTTTACTATGGCCGTTTATTGAGATTTAAAAAGCATTCATTTAGTTTTCTTTTCAGCATCATTCTTTGGGTATATTTATCGTAGAATATAATATTATTGTACTAGCAGATACGGGCCTGGATAAAAAAAAATAAAAATAAAAATCTTATCTAGTTGAGATACTCGCCAGACTAAAACGGTACATAAGCATCTATATACAGAGATAATTATATTGACGAATTATTAATTAACTTGCGAAATTAATACTGAATAGCATCTTTAAAAATATATTTAAGGATATTTTTGTGAAATTACTAATTAAATAATTTTTAGAATTAATAATTAGAATCTAATTTTTAGTTATAATTAATAATTAGAATATTATTTCTAATTGTAATTAATAATTATAATATTTCTAATTGCAGTTAATAATTAGTCTATTAATTAAATAATTATTCAGTTGACAAAACTCCCGAAACAAAATCCTTGCTACGCCAGTGAGCAGAAACAAACAGTCTCATATAAATTGCACAATATTTGTTTCGCTATTTTATTTTATACAAAAAATCTCGGTAATTTCTCTTTCCCGCATTAATTTAGCTTTTTCTTTCAACGCCTTTTCTTTAATTAAAGTTGTAGTCATTATTTCTTGCGCCGTAGAAAAATTCAGCTGCTCAAGTCCCTTAATGACATCGTTCAATGAACTTAACAGTCTGTCAATCGGAATTTTTTCGTCACTTACCTCACTTTCACTGTCAGTTTCTTTCCCTTTGTTGACAACATGGTGACATATTTCACTGTCTGGGAGAGAGCCTACTAGTTATGGAAGTGAGACGCGGGAAATCTCGCATTGTCTCGCATTCGAGACAGGCAATTTTTTTTTGCGAGAAAAGACGCGAAATGAGAAAGGAAATATTTTGCGATACGAGACAGAGTCTTGTTTGGCGCGAGATTTCTAGCGAGAATTTCTCGTCTCGCATAAATTTATGACAGGAATTACTTTTCAATCAGAATTGCAGTGTTGTATTTGAGGAGGTATGCAATCCTGAGAAGGGAGGATACACTTTGCCTGAAGCCTCTACCTTTTTACTTGCGTCTCCTTTGTAATCGTTTATGGTATAGTATGAGCACTGTACAATACACGCAAAAGCGTAACATTTAAAATTAGGACAGCAGGAGGGATATACAAAACACACAAAGGAGAGGATAAACATTTGATTGTTTATGTGATTATGGCAACGCTGCGCTAGGGCGATCTGCAAGGATGGGGGGGGACTTGGTAGGAGGACTTTCTAAGGTGTTTTAATGCGTATTCACATTACATCTGGAGGAAACCTACCCAAGCTCCAGAACGTTAGATCAACAGCCGCGCGATAGGACCCGAACCTGGGACCTTCACGCTTCGGTCATCAACCATTTTCAGTGATATAAGGAGATGATAAAGGAAGAAACTGGGAAAAAAAAAGAAAACAGAGAAGCGTAGAAGACAGAAAAATAATAAGGAAACAGAGGAAAGGCGGAACGGTAAATCCAAAACCTTACCATAGTTAGATGGGGCCCAGGGACACTAACTTTGGGGCCCCTTTTACTATCACAAGCATTTTAACCCATTTTTGACCGCTGTTGAGTTTCTCAATGCAAAGATTTTTTAAAATATCCTAAACACAATTTTAAAATCAATTACATATTTTTCAGCAAGCTACATTTAAAAATTCTTTTTATTTTAATATTTGTAACCCATTTGTATCGTTAGCTCATATGGACGCTAAGTCAGGGATGGCTATTATATGACACTCCTGTTCCTACTTTTGAAATTTCATTTTAAGAAACAATAAAACTATAATATAATACTTCAATTATACTTTGTAAAAGAAATATGTTTGTATTTTTTATAATTTATGCTTAGTGCTTTTTAGTTTAAGACGTTTTCCCCTTAAAATGTTTGATCAAATATGGGAAACGTTCTTATAACACACACACACTCAACCGTGTGTGTGCATGGGCGCCAGCAGCACAGGGCAAGGGGGGGCAATGCCCCCCTGGATTTTTGTATGCAGTGTTTTCCCTTGTTTTTTTGCCCTTTCCAACATAGTAACCATACGTTGAAGTAGTCTTTCCCCCCCCCTGGGAAATATTCTGCCGGCGCCCATGTGTGTGTGTGTGTATTGTCGGTTGTACAAGAGGGTTTCGCTGTATATGTATTGTTATATGTCTATCTAGATTTTCATGGAAAAAAACTCTCCATGTATAAATTTATACATAATAAATACAGAATGATTATTTTAAAGAAACCATTCATTCATTAATATACGCAGAGTAATTGTTGCTTTTAAATAAAAACCAATGGAATTCAATTATCTTAGAGAATTTTTTTTAGATTATTCTTTTAACTAGCCTCCGCCTCCCCCCCCACCCCCCCCCCGCAACTGATCACTGATGTCAACATGGATATTCGGTTTCATAGTTCTGATAATTGTTTTTTGTAAATATATAGATAGCTTAAAAATGAAGTTTGAATTGCAAGTGAATTTTAATGTCTAATTCACATTATCCAGAATTGACACATTATCCAGAATTATGAATAAATTATTCAAGTATGCTATCATTATTTTTTTCATGGAAAAAATTTTGATAGCATACTTGAAAGCTTAGAAGGAGGAAAAGCTTATTTAGAATGTCTGGCTATAATTATTACCTTTTTTTAAATAGTTGATTTAAGTATGCTCACGGGGGAGGGCAGTTAGTTTGACGAATCATCAGTATCTCGAAACAAGGACGGATTATTGGGGGCGGAGGAGCGACTGCCCCAATTGAGAGAAAAGAAATTAATGTAAAAGATCCTATTTTACTTCCATAAAATGAATGTATATATCAGTCTTCTAACTAACCGCCCACACAGACAAACTAACTGCCCTCCCCCAGTCCCACCCACGACAAAATTGCATTAATCCGTCGCTGTCACGAAAGGTTCACATATTGGACTTTGTGAAATAAAACTTGTAACATTTCTTTCTCCAATAAAGTCAATTTTGTTGCTGTATTGGTAAAATATATATTTTTGTATATATATTTGTGTATATATATATATTTATAAGCCTTCCAAATTGCGATTCACGGGAATTGTGATACACACTGTGTATTGTTGCAATCCCAAAAATGTGATAGATCAGGTTTGATCTTCCTGATCTTCAAACATGCTACTATCGTCGTAATCCTCATGTTGGAGCAAATGGAGCCTTAAGTGTTACCGGATTTATGTACACCTTCTGTACTTCAACGGTTATCATCACCATCCCAATTTCCGAATACTGGTGTTGATAATTGCAGAGGGTGGCCATGGATTCTGGAGTCACTTTTTTTCAATACACACTGTTATCCCTATATTTTAATAAAGGGGTTTAAATCCCTGCCCAAGTCAATCTTTCAGCACACTATTATTATTATCTACGATATCGTACATGCCAATGGAGGTACTAATGATTGGGGTGTCACTATCCACAAAGAATTCCAAAATTTATTTTTTATTTCTTCTGTAGATCATACATAGTCGATTTCCCAATTCCATATTCTTCGCACAGCTTGAGGACCAAAGTCCCACTTTGCCTTTTTGTAAGGAATTCTACCTTAGTTGTAATACTGAGAGAAATATGTTTCCTCTTCCTTTTAAGAGACTTCCCAAACAGGAAGAAATCCCGGCCTCATCTCGGGCAACTGTCTTCACGTGACCCCAGTTTCAACCGTCAGACCCTGGCGTGCAACTTCCGCTGATGTTTGGGGATGTCCGGTGTGACGGTTCCTGGACTGTGCTCCGGAGCGATTCTGTGCATCTCCGGACGATTTCCCGAGGATTCTCCGCCAATTTGCTCTCTTACCCTGATTCAGCCGAGATTTTACTTATTGCTTCACGGACGTTTTTAAGGAGCTATAATATATAAATTTTCCACTTCAAATTGATGAAGAAAGGGGTTTTTAATACAGATAATTTTTTTCTAAAACTTCATATAGAGATGTTAATTAAGAGTTATACTTTGAAAATATAGTAACTTTTTACACCCATTAGAACCTAATGCAGTATGCTAAATTTCACAATTTAACTAATTTAATTTTTATTCGCCCTTTCATTTTTATAGAATTCGAGAGATATCTAGCTCTCTTAAAATCTTTCCTTATTAAATTAGAATAAATATCTAATATAATATATAGGTATAATAATCTAGTATAATAATATAGTATAATAAATAGCTAATATCTATAATATCTAGGTATAATAATCTAGTATAATAAATAGCTAATATCTATAATATCTAGTATAATAAATATCTAATATATATAATATCTAGTATAATAAATATCTAATATAATATCTATAAATATCTAGTCTAATAATATTTTAGAAAACAGATGAGTAAATTGTTTCTGTGTTTATACATTGAAACTTGTGCTGAACATAAGTAAATCATTATGATTATGTTAAATTACATAATTAAATATAGTGTAACATAAATTTAAAAATATATATTGTGATATTTTGTGCATTTACGAGAGAAAATTCTTGGATAAATCAAAACGTCCGATTTTATTTCAAGGAAATTCAGAGATTACATAATTAAATTTATACTGAGACTTATATTAAGTGCAATACTAAGAAGCACAATTTTCTATGGCGAAGTATTTGTGCTAACGATATAGAGATACGTAAGTACTTTCAAATTCTCAGAATACTAGTTAAAGAATGAAGCAACGCTCAGGTTTAATTTCAATATTATAAAATAAAATAGGTTTTCGAAAATAAGTAACGGAAAAAAATATTTTCAGTATTTTATTAATTTTTAAAATATTCGATGTTCTATTCTTTTAGAAAGAGCTCCAAAGATGCTGTAAATCATAAATTGCTCATTTCCACTTCAGATCCAATTATATTATGAATGCAATTTCATTTTCTGTTCAGCACAAATTTCAACAAGTAACAAAAGTACGTTTGTTTTAAGTAAATAAACACAGAAATAATTTATTAACCCTCTTAAATTGAGTGTGTTTCTTGTTGGTATTTTATCTTGCCGTTGGTATTAGTTTTATCTTGCCGTTGGTATTTTATCTTGCCGTGTAAGCCGTTAAACTTTTGAATATGCCACCCTACAATATTTTGCCCCACAACACTGCACTGTATCAAGCGAAGCTAGCAAAACACTCCCGAAGAAAAACTACTGCCAAGCAGAATGAAAAGGGGATTTCTTATTGGATGGAAGATAAAGGATATTCTGGGATAGGAGTGCGAAATTCTTCAAATCGACGTGAGGGGAGAGGGGTAGCCATGTTGTACTAGGAAGCAGAAACTCCTTTCATCCCCCTTCCCCACAGACAGAGCCATCTCTGAAAAGTCTTTTCGAAGACCGATTCCGACCTCGGTTGGAAAGACCGAGGATACGTGCGAGCAATGAGTATAATAAAGGAAGTTGGTTGAGTTTTATCCCGAGATTAGGGAGCTGCAGAATGAATTACACGTCGGGGATATAGTCTCGGTGGACGTTAAATGGACGTCGAACAAAAATTCCCAAGTACGAGCTGATGGCATAGATAGTCGGCCAATTTTTTACCGAACTATTCTGCTGAATGGCTTATTTCCAGAGTTTTCCGTCTAGCTCACAAAATTTAATTAGAAAAAACATTTGTAAACAACTTTATTAAACACGGGCTAAATACGAAACGCTTATACACGTGCAATTATACGAAAGAGTAATAAAAATTATACAAATTGTTTTAAGAATGAAATACGGAAGCTTTTATTTTTCGACTAATACCCATAGGATCTCTGTCACGTCAGGTCAGGTCGTCGTCAATCAGGTTCAAAGTGGGTTTTCGCGGAACTTAGTGAGCAGAAGGGGTATTCTGTATAGCGCGCAGCAACTTTGGAAACGACCGCTTGTCTCGTCTAGGAAGAATACCGTTTTAGTGCATGAAAATAATAAAATCGTAAATAAATTTACAATATCGGTATTTTTTAAAATAATAATTATTAAAAAAAAAGCAGTCAGCCGTAGGACTGTACGTCAGAAGTGAAAACTTCTTGTCAGGCTTTCTAAATTTTTTATTTATGCAGTTAAACAGGTTTTCATACATTAATATATTTATATTAACAAAAAATAAACATTTATGAATGTTTATTCACATTTTTATACATTTCAAAATCTTTGTAAAAAAATTTTAAATGTTTTTTTAAGGCTGTAAAGGATATCGCATATTTATTCATCGTATTCTCATAATTTCATATATTTTTCTACGTTTGTACACATTTTAACGCAATTTTCTATGGGAATGCATTGAAAAATTTTGATTTTAAAATTTAATTACATATTAGATTTCGCGCTCGATTTGTGTGCTCATTTAAAATTTAAAAAGAGAGGGAGTGCGCACTCAGGCCGCTACGTGACACAGCTGCGTACGGTATACAACAGCGATATACATTTTTCTCCACGCGTTGGATTTTGTTCGATTTAATGAATAATTATGTAAGTCAATTTATCAGTTATCAATAATTATGTACTTGCGTTGCAATGAACAGTAATCCTATTTATTTGTAATGAATGATGGATTTATAATTCAAATTCAAATGCACTGTAGTATAACACTTATAATTCGAATAATGTGCAGTATATAATTATTAACACTCTCCACATTGTCAAATTAACTTATTGCACAATAACTATATAACTATCCCAATTCAGCACCGTTTTTTAAATAAATAAGTGAAAATTATACCACCTGCCCAGCTAGAAAAAGTCTGAACAAGGAAAAACATAGATTGTACACAATTTTTACATAAAAGTGAATATTTTTGAATATTTTTATAGTATGCACTTGTTGTGAAAATTATATTCAGATTTTATGCTTACTAAAACAAAAATTTACGCAGTTTGAAATGATTTTCAGAAAAATCTCAAAATCTAATCGAAAATATTTTTTTTAATCTGACACCTGAAACTTAAGTTGAGTCATCACCTATCTGCAGGCGATAATATTAAATGCAGAAAGAACCAACACAGTGATAACATTGGATTGATAAAAGATTAATTGCGTTTTTTACATGAAATTCAAACAAATAAATTTTCAATCACGAAACCATTCTTCAAATTCGACCCTAGCTGAATAACATTCATGCTTGTAATCAGAAGAGCAGAGAAGAGATGCTCACTCTTGGCAACATTTTACCTGTCTAAGAGAACCTTCAAATACTCAATAACAATTTCATAATTAGAAAGATTTTCAAAATCGTGAGCAATCGTTTTGCATTTTTCCTTTAAATCGTGTGAACCAAGAGAGATGGAAACAATATTTTCTTTGAAAATAATATTTATTTCTTTTAACTCTCGCGAGCGAAATTAATGAAAGGCGAAAAGTTCGGAACGTACAAATAGCGTTTTTCAATTTGCAGAAAGTCTCTTAAAAACGCGCAAAAATTAATTCGCAATATCTCCGGAAATTATCGTAGAAAATTGGTGAAAATTTATATTTAGGGAAATTTGAAGGTTTTCTTTCGTTTAATAAAGTCAAAATACGGTGTTGCCATTGAGAAAAACGAAGTTGATGCAGAATTAAATATGAAGACGGCCCCTTATGCAAATTAAATTAATAGTAAATTAAAGTAAGCGTTGTTTGCAAACGAATGGTATATGTAACTTTGCTGTACGACGAACGACGGCGAAATAAAGAGCAAGTGCGCCTTTCTTTTTCCGTAGATGTACATTCAGTGACTATTACAGTACTTCATCTTGCTATTGGTTTATATAGTATTTATTGAAGTGAATCTTCTTTAGGCGCGTTGAGAGTGAAATTTTAAGGTCGCGTCACGGCTATAGCGTCCTGATGAGGTTGGGACGATTTTGGATTTTAACAGACGGAGAGAGCTACCGGATTGATCGCCAGAGAGAAAGAGACAAAAATAGTAAGCATGCTATACTCTATTGCCGAAGATAGTTTTCTTTCTCCTCTTTTTGCTACGTTCGTTCTTAAGAAAGTGTACGCATGCGCTGAATGTAAACACACATTGTGCGCTCGGAGACGAAAATGCCGGAGCGCTGACTTACAACGACGAACAACGACTTACAACTGTCGAACAGTTGGTAAAGTCAATTATCAATGTTATATTTTGATCAGAATCTCCAGTATTTTGAAACTGATTTATATGTATTGTTATTAACAAAATATTATTCACAAAAACCGATATCCAAGTAAGTAATATTTTATATATACTTTTTGTATACATCCTCATTGCAATTTAAAATTTAAAATCCATGTATATTAAGTGATTTTTATGTTTATCTAATGACTTAGTGTGCTTAGTATATTTATTATTTTATTTACTATTTTCAAATTTTATTTTAATACTGAAAAATTAACCAAACACACTTGTAAAACATTTTTACATTAACTTTTTTAAAAATATTTTTAATACTATGCCTCAATCCTTTGACTAACTACAACATCTCACTTTTGATCTGTTTTCAAATGCTATCTTTAATTTCAATCTTTAATTTTTATATCTGACTACTTATTTGACAATCGAACAGATTTTAATCAATCTCGCCAAAGAAGTTTCACTACTGACACATGTACTCTGTACACACGCTCTTTTTTTATTAAGCATATAGTATATATCTGTATACATTTTAGGTGAGCCAACTGCTGTAACCGTCAATTTGTATATAAACAGCTTAGGTTCAATAAACGCAGCAAATATGGTAAGTACACGTAATACTTCATTTCAGAAAACTATTTGCCATTTATATATTGAACTTTCATTTAAATAGACTTCTTACAAGCTTATTTGTTACTTGTACAACTATGAACAATTAGCATAGTTTTTATATTTTTACGAGTTTTTAAAGTACTTTGGTTGACACTTTGTTTAGGATTTATATATTTATTTCCGATAAATTCTGTCTTAAGCTATATTTTATTCATAAAGTATGTGGCACAAATAAAGTTTATGAGAAGCTGAATCAACAATTCGTACTTAGGATTCTGAATTCGGCATTTCGCGGAGTGAGAAATAAATACTTTCATTCGGGTTTTAATGCTTTTTCTTATCTACGTGGACTTCTTTCTTCTCTCTTCATGTGCATTTTGGCATCATATTTTTTGTATATACGCTGCAAGCAACGGAGCAGCATGCAACAATCATTAAATTTGCATAAAGATTACTGCATTCTTGGATATGGAAACGTTCAGCATTTCATTTCAGTCGAACGAATAGGAGCAATGCCTTCTCACATTCTGTATAACAAATTGCGCAGTGGGTTTCTCATACAGGAATTGCATCTTAATGGTTTTTCTGAGCAGATTGTGTTACGACTCATATGAATAAAGATCAAACTGACTTTTGAAACCGCATCATACAAAAAGTTTATAGCAAGCACCAGAATTTCACCAGACCGACCAGAAAGGCAACTAAAAAATTCAACTATACTTTGGACTATGTTTATAATGTAATATATCGCAAAACTTTTCGTTTGTAGAGGTGTCAGTACCGAGAAAAAAACGTCCGAATTGTGGTGAAGCTGGTAAAACAGCACCCCATTCACGTTGTGAAATCCTCCTGCTTGTGGTTTTTGGATCATGGAGCCAAAATGGAATGCCCCTCAAGTACCACGCTTCCGTATTTATTACGTTTCAAACACGGAATCGCATTTCGGTGCAGAAACGTCAAGCTGCCACGCAATGAGTTCGCTGAAAAGAAAATGTGGCTCTATCATTTGATGAGATGTTCCAAAATCAGTTGGAACAAATATGGCTCAAGTTATGCTAAAAGCAGGCAAAGACGAAGAAGAGGAATAAGAAGAAAATCAGTTGAAGAAGTACATTCTGTACCGAAATGATTTTTCTTTTTTTTTCTTAATAAACAACAAATTTTCGTCTTTTGTAACACTTGGTACAAAGTCTTTCTTCACAAGATTTTCTATTAGCACTGATTTCCTCGGCAAAGATCCTTCAACGAGGAATTTTGATCCTAATTATAAAACTGGAATAGAAAAAATTCAGAATTTAGTTGTTGTGAATGACGTTGAAGAAAGAGGTGTCAAAATTAATCAGAATTATAATAACAAATATTCTCAAGAAAGATGAAACTGAGAAACAATTTCTTTTACAGATCGTTGCTAAACATCGAAAAAACTATACAACTGCCAATAAATCCTCTCTTTGTGAAAAATAATGCAAAATTCAATGTTCGTTCAAATTATGCTTTATTTATATTTTAGTTATATTTACATAAATCATTGTTTTAAATATAAATGCGTTTCTCTTATAGAAGTGTGCTTCTGTAAAAAATAATAATAATGCAACAATAATAAAATTTTCATAGTATTCCAGAATTTTTTAAAACTAACTATTGAGAAATGTGATTCAGAATGTTTTTAAACATTTGCTGGTGTTGCCTCGATATGCCCACATTAATTTATATTGATGAAGAAAAAAAGAAGTTTGTCGGATCAGGGAAAAGTATACTGTTTTTGAACAAATTGTTGCATAGATTATGTTTAAACTTCAAAGAGTTTGAGGGTCACCTTGAAATTCACCGATTTAGAAATTTTACAGAGCCCCCCCCCCCATTTTTATTGATTTGAAAAGGATTATGGGTTGGGAGCAGCAAAATTTTAACTTTAATAAAATTACATAAAGTAAGGGCCACCCCAATGTCCATGTCTTGTACAGTCTCATTCGATCTTCGTGGCTGACCACTTTTTTCCCTGTCTAAAACGCTTTCAGTCTCTAAAAAATTTTCATGCTAGGCCAAAATTCTGTTACGACTTGGAGGGTTTTTCTGAAACATGTTACGAAACCTTCTCTGAACTGTAGTTACAGATTTTGATTCAAATACCAAGCTACGCAATGCTCTTTCTCAGTTGCAGTCACCATAGCTAGAATGAATTTTCCCGCATCGTCAATGCTGTTTGAAACTCACGAAGAATCCCTATTGGCTCTCATTGCTGAAAACTGGAGATGCAGCGCCATCTATGAACACATTTCGGATGTAAAAAATAAACAAAAAATGATACTTATAAGACGATATGATCGTTTCGACAGGAAATTTTTTCATCTTCATTAGTCGTACCACTTTGTCTCACTAAGCAGTGTAAACTGTTTGGTAAGTCAAAGTGGTACGACTGATGAAGACTGAAAAATTTTTCGGTCGAAACGATCGTACCATCAAGTTTCATTTTATAAGTGCTTTTTACATAAAGTTTTTATTTGTTTATCTTTTAACCTATTTAGACTTACTTGCCTGGCCGTAGCAACCAACTGATAAAAAGTCCTTTACCCTAGTGTTTTCCTTTGTAATAATCTGTCGCGTTTGCCAGTTTCTAGCGAAACTTGGAAGATATCACCCAGCATGGTTTTGTTTTGAAGACGTATTTTTGACACCAAACATGACGATCAATTATCAAAAATTGTAAACCTTGTGCGACTCTCAACATTTTTTTCTCCCCTTCCCCTTCGCTTTATCTAGCAATCACATCTGAAAAGCGTCTCGCCGTGACAAATCGTGTAGACAAGTTATGTCGCCGCTAAAAAAACTGCTTTATTTTAATAGTACTGTAGTTCTAACAATGTGTGAGTGTGAGGATCCGAAGAATGAAGAAACTAGTCTGTCTTACATACCTTACACATTACTGTTAACATTCGAATGGAAAATAGTGTCGTGTAATACTTATGTACTGGATGAGCATAAACAAAATTATTTTGACTCTCAATTTTCTCACTTTTGTTCATTGAAGTTTTACTCACGGATCCAGAACTGTCACTTGTAAATTATTGCCCTGTTGTGGTTAACGTGAATCATAGTACACATGATTAAGCACGCATGAGGCACTCAAACTTGAGACATTCATATTTCTAATGAACAAACTGTTTCATTTCCGAGTACTTCATATTACCATCCCCCCTCCACCTCCAAAAAAATTAGGATATGTAACGAGAATCATTGGCTCATGTCGGTAATTAAAAAAGAATGATATCACTTTTGGTATTAAACACGTAAACCAGTATATCTTTTAAAATGTATTAATGTTGCCGACATGCTCTAGATCAGATTCCCAGCCTTTTCATTACCTTGACCAGAAATGTAGAGGATAATTTATTCGGGGTAAAAATATGCATTAGGGTCGGGAAAAAATAAATCTAATTTCTGGAAGACACATAAAAATCTAAAAGCTCATGATAACTGGTCTAAAAATTTCGGCGTTGAGGAGGATACATATCCCTTGCTACGCCCCTAATTTCGACTTCCTTAATTTAATTTTATTAATAGACCAACAAATTGACTTTTTCATTTAAAAAAGAAAAAGAAAACAAGAAACAGTTAAAACACCAAAAAATAATCTTCACCCTTCAAAACGTTCCTGAAACCTAGGCCCATTTAAACCTTTCATCGACACCCTTTGGTATCTCAGCTTAGACGTTTAAATAATCCAGCTAATGAAAAACGATTTCTCTTCAATATGCGAAACTCCAGACAGTTAGATTGACAACCGCGGGATAAGCCAAAACGCTGTGACTTCACACTTCATCCAAAACAGTTTTTACAATCGTAAAAAAATGGTATATCCCAGCTGACTGTGCCCCAGAGAGGTTTAAATTTTTTATTTAAAAAGTAAGCAGAAATAGAAGAAGAAAACTGTTAAAGTGCGAAAATTTATTTTCGATCCCCAATGCGTCCCTGGAATAATATAGACCAATTGAAAACTTCATTGACTCCTTTTGGAATCTCGGCTTTAGAAGTTCAAGTAATCTAGCACATGCACCCGCTATTTTAAAAAAAGGTTTTTCTTCAACATTATGTACACAGCCCAGCAAACACAGCCGTATCGGGTAAGGGATGGGCCGACATCGGCAGTACCGTTTCGATGTCGGCATTGGCAAGATGGTAATTAGAGCGGTGTCGGTTCTGTGTCGGCAAAATGCGTTGGCGTAGGCAAAAGAAAGGTGATTTCGGGCGTGCAACGGTCCGATTGCGGCAAGTCTTTTAGGGTTAACATGCGATTTCGGCGATGTACTGCATAACCGACACCGGTCCAGAAGTGTAATTTCTAAACTGACCGGTATAGAACCAGCAAGCAGCACATATATGTTGTTAAAGTAATACTTTTTAATTTATGGTTTCGATACTTACATGTTTTGAGTCCGTAGGATTGAAGTGCCCCCTTCACAGACAAATAAAGAAAAAAATCATTCTATCTGGTTAATTTACCGACTTTGCTTTTTATAATTTAGTATTGAAGGGTTTCTAACGCCGCCCCCCCCTCAACCCTCAAAGGGGGCAGTTTCTGTCTAGTTATTCATATTTCTAACTAAAATCATATGACTATAAATTTCATTTTATACATAGTTGTTCTTAAGTACTTCCAATAAAAAAAATTAAAAACTAAATAAATAAAAATAAAATACCTGCAAAGCAGAACATAAAACGTTGCATTTGAGAGGTTCACAAATGGTTACCACCATGGCTGAGAGGATAAGGCACCGAACATGGTTGAAGTGTGAAGGTCCAAGGTTCTGGTCTACCGCGTATCTGTCAATCTGCAGTTTAAATTTTGGGTGATTTCCCTCAAATGAATGTGAATTTGCGTTCGATAAGGTAACCAGATTTTTGAACATATAATTGAGGATAAATCACCGTTGTATCCCCAATTCTAGAACATAAATTGGGGGAATTTGATAATTTTTTTATACATTCAAAACATTATCTAATATTCATAAAATAAAGGAAATGTGATTGATTTTCATTAATTAGGGAATAAATCATTATAACTAATGTTCAACCCCAATTTTACTGTTTATTAATTGTTTTATATTTAGGAATAAACGTTAGAGCCCTTTAAGAATTCTTCCGCTCAGGACACCGACATCCTAGTCTGACTTACACAACAGAACTTTCTGAAATTATATTGGATTAAAATTGTAGAAAAAAAAAGTTTCATTTGTATTGCCATAAAAAATTAAAAATATCAGCACAATTTATAGTTAAGGAACTTTTCTATATAATAGATAGTTGCTGGCAGAAATGAAGACTCCCGATTAAATGAAGGTTCTTGAATCAGGATAATTTGAACCTGTGCTTTTTGTGGTGTCTGTGCTGTAGGGTAGCTGCCCCCCCGCCCCAAAAAATATACTACATAATATTGTGCACTCTAAAACTATTTTTTTCTGCTTCAAAACGGGGGTGCGACTATTACACGAGTAAACACGGTAATAAAAGGCGCATGTGTAGTTCTTTAAAATACGCAAATTAATGTACACTAATAAATAATATGTGCTAATCAAATTTTCCTCGGTCAGTCCGATATATATTCTTATTTCACTTTCAAAATTTTACTCCCTCAGATTTAAAGAATATTTCAGATTAACAAAAACTCGAATTCATTCAGTTGTGCATTCATTAATAGCCAAATATGGCCAAATATGGGGTCACTTCAAATATTTCACGCCAAATACTTAGACGTCAGCAAGGGATAAAATAAGCGGAGTGATACAATTCTCTCTCTCCCCTCAATAGCCACCAGAGTTATTTCTATGTTCATAGCCCCTGCCTGCCCCTGAGCATAGATACCCCTGAGGGGGGGGGGGTGAGTAAAGCAGAAAAAGTTGAAAGCATCTCCCTCTCCGCCCTTGAAATGACCTGCGGAACTAGCCCTGACGACTTGTTTGTTTTTACGGAAGGAAGCGCAATTCGTTACGAAATTCTTATAGAGAGCGAAAAGACGAAATATAATGTATATATATATATTTTAAATATTAGAAATATGATTTACTCTAGCAACAATCTAGACCATTTGCTCTTGTTCGTTGGCAAACCGATCAACAAAGTTCTCTAGGATAGGATGAGATTTTTAACAATATCTCGGTTAAAAGACTTTGCCGAGATATTGTTAAAAGCTACTTTGGCTTTGCTATTTTGTAAGGATAAGTAAAAAATGCCTTCTTGAAGTCAACTTAAAAAAAAATTCTCTAGTCTCTGTACAAGGAAGACACTTAGACAAGATACGTCCCCAAAATGGTTTTGTAGTACTTTATTATCCCGTCCGTCATTCCCACCCAGGGTTGGATAAAAACCCGTTTAAAAAAAAAAAAGAAGAAAAAAACGTTTTTTGGTTTAAATCGGGTTTTTTTGTTTTAAACCAGTTTTGTTTTAAAATCCTTTTATAATTACATGCTGCATATTTATAAATAAAATTATTTGTAAGATGTTCAAATAAAAATTTATATTTCTTCTGAAAAGAATTTAAAACAAAGTAAATAAACAATTGTTGCCATACTTATGTGGACATTGAAATAATTCAATTTTAATATTTTATTTAGAGATACTATTTTTTTATATTTAGTATCTCCTTATATAATACGTTAATGTATGCGGTACCAAAATGGACGATATTTTTATGCTGGGAGCGGCAACAACTAGATGTAACCATTAGCGTAATAACAATAACACACACGCCAAAATCAAAATTAACAGCTTAATGACGTCAAGTGAAGCAGGCATATTCGTTACTGGTTACGTATGTCACGCAGTAGCTAGATTGCAAAATAACAATGCTTACGCGAAAAAGCAAAATCTTTCGGACCTTTTTACTTCACGTATATCGCACATATAAAAAAAAAAAAAAAACGCTTATATTTTAGCCATTTCCTGTTTCCATACACGAAAAAGCAAAATGTTTCTGTTTGGTTTGATTATGGCAATGCTACTCTAGGACGATCTGCCAAGTATCGGGGGGTGTCTTAGTAAGAGGACTATCTCAGGGGTTCTAATGCGTATTCACGTTACATCGGGAAAAAACCTGCCAAAACTCCAGACTGTAGATCGACAGCCGCGAGATGGGCCCGAACCTTGGACTTTCAGCCGTCTATCATGTTCAGTGTCTGATCTACTCGGCTAAGATTAAATCTCAATGGGATTTTAAAACTTGGTTTAATATTCAAAATGCACACTTTGTCGTATACACACTTTAGTCTTAGTTATCAAGATTTAAAAACTTTTTAAAAAACATTTAATTTCTTCAAAAGGGCTTTTTATTTCAACATTTTTATTTTTTCAAATCACCTTTTCTGTCTATTTTTCAAATTTGGAAGAAGGGTAAAATTTATCCTTGGTGGGGGGGAAGATTTTTTCAAGTAGTACTGTCCCTTAACGCACCTCCTGGCTACGAGCCCGGACGTTGGTAGCATAGGGCAAGGCAGAACTTGACCCCCTATGCCTTTTTGTATGACGTTTGTCTTCCTTCTTTTTTATTCTTTCCAACATGATAATCGTCCGCGCAGCGGCCGAGCGCATAGCACTCTGAACTGGGAGATGGAAGATGCCTGTTCAAAACCAGGTTATTTCCATGACCTAACCGTTCGGAGTTTCCCGTGGTTTCCTCCAAAACTTAGCGTAAGTAAGGGTTAGGACACCTTAGAAAGACTTCCACGGAGGGCATCCTCATTACCGGTGGCCGTATTCTTCCAAACAAACAAACCAATATGATAATTAGCGTGTATGTTTCCCCCACCCAAAAGAAAATAATGGCTAAGGCCTCGGTCTTTCTGGATGCTCTTAACTGCTTTTGATCAAATTAGTTAAACATTTTCAAAATTAATTTTCATTACAATTCTTCAAGCAGATTCCGCACAGCCAAAAAGTAAATGTACTGGATTTTTTGCTATCGCTGAGATTAATGACCAATACGGTATTGGAAAATACTCGTGCACAACAGGAACGAAGGTATGGTTAGCATAAACAGTCGAGTTAAAATATTTTTTTTTCTAATGACGCACTTGACCATCAGTCATTCGGCGCTACTAAGGCTCAATATACTGGTCACTTTATTATAGAGACACCTAATAGGTAGACCGTTGATCGAAAAAAACGACACCGGAAAACTAGGCCACGGTCTAGGACACCCAAAATTTTAGGGGCGACAAGAATACTCCATCAAAATATTTTTGGTAGCATAGGTCATCAATTAAAAAATATCAAGGTATAAAAACCGTATGTTGCCCCCACCCAAAAGAAAATAATGGCTAAGGCCTCGGTCTTTCTGAATGCTCTTAACTGCTTTTGATCAAATTAGTTAAACATTTTCAAAATTAATTTTCATTACAATTCTTCAAGCAGATTCCGCACAGCCAAAAAGTAAATGTACTGGATTTTTTGCTATCGCTGAGATTAATGACCAATACGGTATTGGAAAATACTCGTGCACAACAGGAACGAAGGTATGGTTAGCATAAACAGTCGAGTTAAAATATTTTTTTTTCTAATGACGCACTTGACCATCAGTCATTCGGCGCTACTAAGGCTCAATATACTGGTCACTTTATTATAGAGACACCTAATAGGTAGACCGTTGATCGAAAAAAACGACACCGGAAAACTAGGCCACGGTCTAGGACACCCAAAATTTTAGGGGCGACAAGAATACTCCATCAAAATATTTTTGGTAGCATAGGTCATCAATTAAAAAATATCAAGGTATAAAAACCGTATGTTGCCTCCACCCAAAAGAAAATAATGGCTAAGGCCTCGGTCTTTCTGAATGCTCTTAACTGCTTTTGATCAAATTAGTTAAACATTTTCAAAATTAATTTTCATTACAATTCTTCAAGCAGATTCCGCACAGCCAAAAAGTAAATGTACTGGATTTTTTGCTATCGCTGAGATTAATGACCAATACGGTATTGGAAAATACTCGTGCACAACAGGAACGAAGGTATGGTTAGCATAAACAGTCGAGTTAAAATATATTTTTTTTTTCTAATGACGCACTTGACCATCAGTCATTCGGCGCTACTAAGGCTCAATATACTGGTCACTTTATTATAGAGACACCTAATAGGTAGACCGTTGATCGAAAAATACGACACCGGAAAACTAGGCCACGGTCTAGGACACCCAAAATTTTAGGGGTGACAAGAATACACCATCAAAATATTTTTGGTAGCATAGGTCAAAAATTAAAAAATATCAAGGTATGAAAACCGGAAACATAAATCACATCGAATTCATTGAGCATACTGCCCTCTTCCAAATCTGAACTATGCCCTACCTTTAACTTCATAGTTTTTCTTGAATATTAATGCGCAAGTATATATTTCGAGAGTCTACATCCCATCCCCCCCCCCTCAACACACACACACACGCACAAAACTTGAAAGATAATACATTTGATTAAAAACAATTTTTTTTTACTATAAATAGAGTAATAAATTTTATTTTATAATAAAGATAATGTGTTTGGATTTTAAAGTATTTATGAACTTAAAAATAAAAAAGATAATAAAACTACTCTTTTTTTTTAGATTAGTTTTTATCCCCGGTCAGTTTTTAATGTCTTAAATCAACTTTCGTAAATTGTGTCACATTCATGTTTTATTCATTTTCACAGTAACAAGACAAATTAAAAAATTTTGATTAAAAAAATCTAATCTTTTAAATGCATTTTTACTTTTTCTGAAAGGTACTTCGGCTTAGCTGTAAAATTAAATCTGAAAATTATTTTATTTTTAGCGATGTGTATCACTTTAAATGTTTTTAAAATATCTTAACCATTTCATTTCATTTATTTGACAGCCTTTTAAGTGCTTCCAGATAAATCACCATACTTTTTATCCGTTTTTGCAAGACCCCCCCCCCACACACACACATACAAATAAATAAATAAATATAGTTAAAAAAAACTCTTCTGAACTATAGTTTTGTTATAATTACTTCTATTTGTATCAAAATACAACGGAATTTTACAGTGTAAAATGATTCATGCCTATAATATATGTTCTGTTGTAGATTTAGGCATCAACATAATTTCTTTTTCATTTTTAAACAAACAAGCACTTCACCTTGAAAATAATCAGTCTTTATAATTTGCCAATTATTTTATTTGTTTGCTGTGTTGAACAAGAACCAGAATTGATGATCTAGAATCGGCCCAACAGATTTAACGGGCACATTGATCTTGTGTACATGTTTTTCTTAGATCCATAGTCCAATTCCCTATCACTGTCCAGTATTTACCTCAATTTAATATTAAGTAAAGTCTGTTTTTATTAGTTACCAACCAAATGCCATAATCGAAATAAATAAAATAAAAAGTTTTTTTTTGTTTGTTTATTTGTCAGTTTGTATGTATGCTCATTCGCTATGGGCGCCAAGACTGTTTGTCGGTTCTGGACTAAATTTGGCGCACTGGACAATTGATTTCTAACCAACTACGGCTTATTATTACTGGTTTATTTTTATAAGTGCAAGATTTTATTCTGATTCATAGCAATTTATCTTGTTAGCTTTTAGGTCTTAAATAATAATTATTAGAATAATGAATAATTTATAAGTATACAGTGGTGGCCAAAATTGTGGACATTTCTAGAAGCTTTTTTTTTTCTAAGTTATGCGTATAAAAAAATATTATGTTCCACAAAATGCTAACTCTTTTACATCACTTTAGAGATAATTTAATAGCGATTTCAATTAAAAAAAAACAAAATTAAAATATTTGTAGTACAAAAGAAGTTAAACAGAGATAATTATCGAGATGCATTAGATATTGAAGATTGCAGTGAGTTATCAGCAGTTCGTAGGGCAGTCTTAATTTTTTATTACAGCTTCGCATCGATGTTTGATTGAGCTGACAAGAGATTATTCAAGCTCAGAAAAGTAACAGTGATTGACTTGGAAAGTTAGAAATTACAATTCACTTCATCACTGTATTTGTTTTTCAGATTAAAGTAACTATAACTTTTACTCTAGTGAACATATTTAAATTTAGTTTTGTGCATTGAAATTAGTTATAAATTCTCTTTAAAATGCTGTATGAATTTGATTTTGCGAAACTTAACACATCCTATTAGCATACAAATTTAAAAAACCTAAAAATTTCCTAAAGTGTCCACAATTTTGGTCACGACTTTATATTTATATATAAATATTTTTGTTTTTAAAAATATTCATTTTAAACATTAGTGCTGTTATTTTGAAGATGCTTTTTTAAAAAATTAAATTATGCTATGAATGAGGCATTAAAAAAACCTCTAAATTAAATGCTAGTGTAATTGTAATGTTTTTAAACAAATTTTCATTTCTAATTCTCATGAAAATTTTATTCGATGCCATAAAGTGACATTGTAATTTATTCTAAATGTCTATGATCAATATTTAAAGAAGAAAACCGTAGGTCAGGGTTTTTGGACACGCTCAGATAGTAATAGGGATTGGAAGTGATTATGATTTTTATTTAATATTAAAAATATTAAACTTTTTACTTTCACTGTAAATTGTCACGAAAATTATTTAGGTTTTGTTGTTAAGACAGATCTACACGAGAGCTGTCTGCTTACTTAAGGCATGCCTTTGGCGGAGGACTTTGTAAGGGGTTTTAACCCAAATTCACGTTACATCTGGAGAAAACAGCCGCGCGGTAGGCCGGAACCCTAGAAATTCACACTTTAGTCGTTATCAACTGTCATGAAATTTGAAAAAGTTATTTATACTATAATGTAAAAGTTACTTGATTAATTTTTTTACAGTTTTATAAGATAAATTTATATCTTATAAAGCTCCCTTTCCCTTCTTTATAAGGCATATAACTTATTAAACTTTTAAGATAAAAAAAACATGCTGAAATACGCAAGAATGACGATATATAAATAATTAGAAGGATAACTTATCAAATATTGAACCTCATATATGAATAAAATAAAGCAATATATATATATATAATACTCTCATTTATTTATATATATATATATATATATATATATATGGGGGAAAGTACTATTTACTTTTTTTCAACAAATACCTTTTTTGCATAAAATATTTTGTATTGCATTAAAAATAAAAATAAATAAATAAACGTTTTAAATAAATAATATAAGCCCTAAAATATCCAGAAAGCATTTAAAAAGAGTACAGCCGACTGGAATCGTGGTGGACAGGTTTTTCTTTTTGGCCCAGCATGGGGAAAAGAAAGATTTTGTGACCCCACGACCCTACCCCCTTACGCCATGCGTGTGAAACCGTGAAACACGGGGTTACAAGAAATCAACAAAGTACATTCTCGCCAATACCTAAGTTTGGCATGCTATGGAAGCTTTACTTATAATTTTTTTTCACACTTAATTTCTAAATTCTTTTAATTATTTCACTCAAATAACCCGAACATGAAATATAAACTTTATTTCAGACCTTAACAGTGGAAAAGTATCTTAGTTTTTTCCCCCAAGCTAATCATACGATACGAACTATTTAACAGCTGCGGATAGCAATGCTGATAGCGCTTACTGTCAGTGTTGTTTTGTTAGTTGTTTATTATGTTTGTATATGATGAGATGAGAGTATTGAGAGTTTGAGGTAAAGGAAGACTTCCAGTTTCCTGGCTTTCGTGTTCGAATTGAAAACCCAGCAAACACAGCCGTATCGGGTTAGGGATGGGCCGTCATCGGCAGTACCGTTTCGATGTCGGCATTGGCATACTGGCAATTTGGACGGTGTCGGTTCTGTGCTGGCAAAACGGTTTGGCGTAGGCAAATAAAAGTTCATTTCGGGCATGCAACGGTCCGATAGCGGCTAGCCTTTTAGGGTTAACATGTGATTTTGGCGATGTACTGCACCAAACGTCAAAACCGATATCGGTCCAGAAGTGTAATTTCTAAACTGAACGGTATAAAGCCAGCACAAGCAGCATATATATATTGTTAAAATAATTCTTTTTAATTTATGATTTCAATACTTTCTATTTACAATGTTTTGAGCCCGTAGGATTCAAGTGCCTCCTTCACAGGCGAAAAAAAGGAGGGGAGGGGGGGGGAATCATTCTATCTGGTTAATTTACCTGAGGTCCTGTCCAGGGTTCTGGTCTACCGCGCATCTGTCAATCTACAGTTTAGATGTTGGTGATTTTCTCCAGATGTATTGTGAATATGCGTTAGATAAGTTAGCCAGTTTTTTATGACTTATTATTGAAGGGGTTTCTAAGCGCCCACCCCCACCCCTCAATTGGGGCAATTTCTGTCTAGTTATTCACATCTCTGAAATAATTATATGACTATGAATTTCATTTTATATAAAGTGATAGAAGTTAAGTACTTCCAATTTAAAAAATAATAATAAAATTAATTAAAAATAAAATACATACAATGCAGAACATTAAACGCTGAATTTTAAAAGTTCACAAAAGTAGCCCACCGTGGCCGAGTGGATAAGACACCGAATATGGTTGAAGTCATTGGCGGATCCAGAGCCCCATCCCCCCCCCCCCTAGACGAATGAAGTTTACACTATAGAGCATTAACTTGTTTTGTAAATTCAAGTCATTCTATAAGAAAATGTGACAAAAATTGTCTTGTGCCCCCTCCAGAATTTTTTTTTTCTGGATCCGCAGCTGGTTGAAGTGTGAAGGTCCAGGGTTCAGGTCTACCGCGCATCTGTCAATTTACAGTTTGGATGTTGGGTGATTTTCTCCAGATGTAATGTGAATATGGGTTATATAAATTAACCAGATTTTTGAACATAGAATTGAGGACAAATCACCGTTGTATCCCCAATTCTGGAACAAAAATTGGGGATATTTTATAAATTTTATATAAATTCAAAACATTATCTAATATTTATAAAATGAAGGAAATATGGTTGATTTTTATAAAATTATAGACCAAATAATTATTATAATTACTGTTCAACCCCAATTTTATTGCTTATTAATTGTTTTATTTATTGGAACAAACGCTAGAAGCCTTCTTCCGCTCAGGGCACCGACGCCCTAAGGATTAACTCCTGTGTTTTTTCCTTACAAAAAACACAAAACAACAAAACTTTCTGAAATTAAATTGGATTAAAATAGTAGAAAAAATACCTTTTCATTAGTATTTCCATAAAAATAAAAAATATCAGTATAATTTATAGTTAAGGAATTTTTTTTTTTATAATGCATTAGCTGCTGTTGTTAAAAAAAATAAAATAAAATAAATAAATAAAAGTTTTAATTCACTATACTGAATAATTATAAATTGAAAAAATATTAATAGTTTCATTTTAAAATTATAACTATGAATAATTAATTTAATAGCATTTATTTGAACAACTTGTTTGTCATGTTTCTGTTCAAATAAAATAATAGTAAAAATTACGGCAAAATCATGTTTTGATACAACATTGTAAAATGCTGTTACAAATTAAATAAAATTTAATGCTCTTATCTCCGTAAAAATGAATAAAAGTAACCATTTTTTGCTGATTATAGTAATTTATCTTTCTAAAAATTAATTGATTAATTCATTGCAGATATTGAAGTATGAACTATTTTGCAGTAGAATAACACTAATTTGTTTTGTTTCTTTTTCCACGCGATCTAATTTAAAGTGAATAATTTAAAAGCTAAAATCTCTCGGACTTTCTTTTCCAATTCCCTTGTCCGCGTACACTATAACATGTAGCACACGCGCAGTGGGTGGGTGGGGGGGGGTCGAGTGCATTCCTACGGCTTTCCACCCCTTGTAGGAACCACAGTATTACGCACTAGGAAAAAATGGACCTTTCCCTATTCTAGTTTTCACGGACAATCGAAGAGCGGGAAGTGTTTTTTTTTTTTTTTTTTTCGTTTCCCTTTTGTATTTGTGACCGTCTCCTGCCCATTCCATTCCAAGGTTGTAACAGAAATCATCTCGCAACGCAAACTTTTCAGTAACGTGGATTCTGAGTTTTCTCAGAGCAATGGAGTTTGCTGCATTTTTCTCTGGATAAATTGCGATTTTTTTTTCCTAGACTAAATGGCACTGACTGTAGCTAGACAAAAATTTTAAAATTGTCTGAATGTGGTTAGTGCTTTTTAGTTTTAAATAGGCTAAGTTCTTACGTCAGTTAGATCGGACTTTGCTATAGTTTTCTCTGGATAAACTGTGATTTTTTTTCTAAAGACTAACTGGTATTAACCTCAACTAGACAAAAATTTTAAAGTTGTCTAAATGTGGTTAGTGCTTTTTGGTTTTCATTTTGCTAAGTTCTCACGACAGTTAAAAAGGGGTAAGTTGATTTTTAAGTATATATTACGAATTTGTATTTTTTCTTAGCTAGATTTTTTTAATGTTATCTCAGGGACTACTAAAATAAGATGTAGTTCAAAACTGCTAATTATTTCTAAATAATGCGAAAATGAAATTTATAATTCAAATAAGCAACTTGAAAACTATTAATAAACAAGCAGGAAGGTATTTTTAATAAATAACTTACATACTACATTGAAAAATGTGTCGATTTACTTAAGTACTTAATTTCATATTACTCAAAACAACAGAAAAAAATAAGTATATTCTGTTATAGAAAGTTCCTTTCTTCTACTAAATGATAATCATAAACTGTAAAAGTTCAGTAATATAAAATATTTACTTAAAGTAAGTATCTTCTAATAATAAACATGGTTTATTAATACTTATTAGTTTCATATATAGTTTAGCACTAATCAACCTATTAAAAATAATCATTATTATATAAATTACCTTACATCACTGGGGCTCATTTTGCCAAAAATACTTAGTTAAAATCCAAAAAATACTTAGTTTTGCCAAAAGTACTTAGTTATTAAGTATAAACAAAATAATTTGTTTGTATATGAAAATGTTTAATTATTTTGAAGAGAAAAGGTTTTTATGAAATTAACCGTTTATTTGTAGAATCAGCCAATATTTTAATTTCTTTTAACGTATGTTGTTTACATTCTTCTTTAAAATAATATATAAAATCAAAAGGCAACTTTATTTTGTATTATGAAATAACTTAACAAAAAAATAAATTAAAACATTTTTTTTAAAAAAAGCATGTTGTATAACTTTTTTTTTTTCTCTCTCTCTTTTTTTAGCATTGCGTGAATGTTTATTTATAATCTTTGGTTCTGGAAAATTATAAATTTTCTTGGCTTCTAAAAGATTTTTGGAAAAAAAAAGAACATTGTCTAGTTGAGCCTAATATTTTGTTTAAAAAAATGTCTATGGTCTGACAAACATATAATAACACGTTTAAAAAAAGTAAAACATTGGTTGATGCATAAAAAAATAATACGGTTAATTTTAAAAAGAGCTTTCCTTCTTAAATTCATCAAATATTTTCTTAAAAACAAACTATTTTGCTAATTAGGTATTTTTAATAAATTTAGTCCTAGTGGTGTAAAGTCATTTATATAATAATAATTATTATTACTTTAATTTGTTGATTAATACCCTAGAGAACTAACTACGGAGCTAATTAGGGTATTTTGGAAATAAATAAGGTGCTGGTCGGTTTTCGATATTTTGTCGTTGCCGATACCACACCAAAAACGTAATGGTTTTGGTTCAAAAGTGGCACAAGGCTGGGCCGACGCCGTTATCGTTTTTGCCGACACCGAACCAGAACCACCCCATCCTTTCGGCCCGACAGACGCCCAGGCTGACGCAATTTTGTCGTTTTCGGTACCGCGTGAGCGATATCGCACCGGCACATTCTGCGCCGGCATGCCAGTGTCGGCCCAAAACTTATCCGATAGGACTGTGTTTGCTGGGAAGTAAAGAGACAAGAAAAAATATTTTTCACTAAGACTAATTGGATTAAGACGATTGTTAAATGAATAATTAAGTTCTTTAACATTGTTTTAATCTTTTTGGTTAGCCCTATATAACTTGGTAACAACGGTAAGCTCCAACAACAGTAAGTGAAATATTTATCTAACTATTGCATTAAAAATTATTTTGTTTTTCTTTATAAGGTACATGGGGTTAAACAATTTCTTTCTGTATTTATTTATTGTACATTGTGCTAGCTCCAATTTTCAACGTTTATTGTATTACATTTTTTAGTTATAGATAGTTTCTTGTATCTGTTTTTAAGGATCTTTATTTTCAGATTTTTTTTTAAATTTTTAAATTTATTTAGATCATAAAAATAAGGAATAAAACAGTGCTGTTTATACTGACATTAATCTCACTTAAGAAAAGACTCAAATTGTATCTGCATTCAATATATGTGCATTTTAATCGGAAAATATCTGCATAAAAAATATCAAGCTTTTTGACTTAGAAAAAATAGGAGGTTTTTCAATTTTGGAAACTTAGCAAGTCTGTATTCAACAGGGGAAAAATTGTTACAAAAAGCTATTTTCTTCTTTAGAAAGAAGATTATACAATGAAATATAAAAGTACATAAATATGAAAATAGATCTTTGCTTGAAGTTTATATTTCTTAACAAATAGTGTACATTTTTTTTTTCGTGGGTAAGAGGAACTGCTCATAAAATAAAAGTTCAGTAATATAAAATAAAATATTTACACGAAATAAGTGATTTTCTCATAATAAACATGGGTTTATTAATAATTAATTCTATAATTAGTTCTCTACTGCAACAATCAACCCATTAAAAGTAATGATTATTATTATTATTATTATATGAATGACTACACCACTGGGACTAATTTTGTTAAAAATACTTAGTAAAATCAAAAAATATTTGTATGCTTTCAGGAAAATGGATGATGAAATTAAAAAGGAAAGCTTTTTGTGAAATTAACCGAAATTAGTTGGTGATTCAACAAATATTGGTTAATTCTTCAAATAATACCCTTAGTTTCAGAAAAAGCTTTTAATTTAATCAAACATTTTTAAAAAACAAATAATTTTATTGATTTAGCTAAGTATTTTTAACAAAATTACTCCCAGTGGTGGAAAATTATTTATATATTAATAATAATTATTATTACTGTAATGGGCTGTTACTGTCCTAGAGAACTAATTATGAAACTAATTGCGGTATTTTGTAAATATGTAAGGTGCTGGCCGGTTTTCGATATTTTGTCGTTGCCGATACCGCACCAAAAACGTTATGGCTTTGGTTCAAAGATGGCATAGCGCTGGGCCGACACCGTTGTCGTTTTTGCCGACACCTATCCAAAACCACCCCATCCTTTCGGCCCGACACACGCCCAGGCGGACGTAAATTTGTCGTTTTCGGCAGCGGCTGAGCGATATCGCCCCGGCACATTCTGCGTCGGCATGCCGATGTCGGCCCAAAACTTATCCGATAGGGCTGTGTTTGCTGGGAGGGCCCTTGCTAAAGGGGGGGAGAGTCTTCCCCCTAACACTCTCAAAATTCTGTTAAACTTGGCTAAATTAGACACCTAATTGGCAAACTTGGAAAAAAAAATTAACGAAAACGATAATTTACTTTATTTCTCATACGCCTGACAAAATTACGCAAACCCAGTTGGCAAAAGTAAAAATTGGTAATATAGTTGATAAAAAAATAATAAGTTGGTAAAAACCGATATTTGACTTGGCAGTTTATCGACAAGTCTCCCCTCCTTAAATAAAGTCTTAACAATGGCTTTGTATGTACCCCTTTATATACCCTTATATTATTCAATATGCCCCTATCATACCGTCTGACTCGCGACTCCTGGACATGGGCGTTGGCACAAAATTTTCCGATGCCACGGGGGGGGGGGAGATTGTTTCAACGTATGGTTATCATATTGGAAAAACAAAAAGCAAAGAAAAAACGGCATAGAATAATCTAAGGGGAGGCAAACGATCCCCTTTGGCCTATGCTTCCGAAGCCCATGCTCCTGGACAGCCCCCACGCCCATGAGTGTCCTACATACAAAACCTAAGTCCGGAGTCATGCAACACTTATCTTTCACCCTCCTCTCAGTCCGAAAAGCCGCTGATTCGGATAAGATAACTTTAAAGTTTTGTGAACCGTTATATCTTATACCGCATTGAAATATATTGACAACAATTTGTTATAATTTGTAACGAAATGTTCCAATATTATTACATATAGTTATGTGAGCTACATCGGTATGAAAATATCGTTCTGTTTCTTTAACGTTATTATCTCATACCGTATTTAAAATGTTATTCAGCGAAATCCTATATTCTATAACTAATTGATACTGTATCGTTATTAAATAGTTATGTGAGTTTAATGTTATAAAGTAAAGTGTTAACATGAATAACCTAATGCATTCTGTTACTTTTTGTTCAGTTTCTGAGTATAACACAAAACGAAATAATGTTGTAATAAGTATACTATGGAATAACGTTATTCTGTATAACTTTATTGCAATAACTTTTTCATTTGGTTCTCTAGATTTGTTACGGTATTATAACCAAATACAAAATGTAACGTAACGAATATCTAACGAAAATCAAACAGTTATCTGTACATATAAAAATTGCATAACGAATTATTTTGTAACAAGGCCGAATAACGTTACAATTTTGCTATGTTAAGTTACGGATCCCTGCCTCTAACATGCTTATGGAAGAAAAATGACGTTTTAACATTGAAAGAAGAACAGGAGAGAGCATTCACAATCCTGAAAAATAACCATACGAAGCAGCTTATTTTAGCTCATTACAATTACAACTCTGAAGCTAAAACCGAAGAGCATTGTGATGCCAGCAGACGGGATCGCTGGAATGTTATTGCGAATGGGGAAGATAAGAGGCATTTAGTTTATTGCGTAAGCAAGAAAACGAATGAAGTAGAGAGCAAATACCATTCCAGTAAACTAGAATTAATGGCCAAAGTATGGACTTTAGACAGACTTAGGCAATTTTTTGATAAACATATCTTTCACGGTCGTCACCTATTGTCAAGTTCGGATCTATATGAATGAAAAAAAAATCTCAATCCTCAATTGCACGCTGGTACAACTGAATTTAGGACTATAATTTTGAAGTTCGATATCGCCCCGCTTAGAAGATGTCACATGTGGATGCTATGAGCAGAGCACCCGTAGCTGACTCTGAAAACACGTGGTATTCAATTCTCGATAAGAAACAGGAGGTGTATCAAACGTTATCCGAAGATGAGCAAGTGTTGAAGATGCAGAATTAAAGGAAATAATTGTAGCCGTTAAAATACCGTAAAGGCGAAAAACAGAAGCTTACGTCCTTAGCAGAAGCTTACGTCCTTAAAAATAGTAAGCTCTACCGTAAAGTGCAGATAAAAGGTGGAAAGAAATTACTCTATGATTCCCAAGAGCATGGGGAAGAGTATTACAGTCAAATTGCACTACCTAATGGGGCATTCTTCTGTAGAGAGAACAGTAAGTAAAATCAGAGAATTATATTGGTTCCCATCCATGAAACGTTACGTGCGTCGTCATATTTCCATGTGTTTTGAATGTCTGGTGAACAAAGTACCAGCAGGTAAACAACAGGGATTTTTAAATCCGATTAAGACTGGAAAAACACCTTTCGCAATAATACACCTGGATCACTTGGGACCATTTGTAAGGAGTTCAAGAGGCAACAAAGAATTACTAGTCACTATTGATACTTTCACGAGGTTTGTCCAGCTGACGCCAGTAAAGAATACGTCAGCAGTTCATGTCCTATAAGCCTTAAAGAGCTTTGTAAATAACTTTGTTTTACCAGAACGAATCATTAGTGACAGAGTAACTTGCTTCATATCTCGCGCGTTTCAAGAATATTGTACGGATAATTGATTTCATCATACACTGAATTCGACACATCCAAGAGCGAATGGAATAGTTGAAAGAATCAATCGAACTATTCTAACAACCATTACAACTAATATGGAAAATAGAAGCCATAAGAACTAGGAGAAAAAAATCAAAATAATTTAAAGCAACTTAAACAATTTCGTGAACAAGTCAACAAATAAGACACCGTTTGAAATGTTGCACGAGTATTCAGCCCGATTCAACCACGGGATCTTAAGAAGAGTTGCAGATGAAGACGTGAAAGTGTGGTCAGAACCAATGCAACAACAAAATGAAGCTGGAGTAACTATACGAAGCAGTGAAAGAAAAATGAAGACAGATTTCGACAAGAAAAAGTGTAGAAACTTGGTTAAAACAACGTAAGTTTCGTCACTCAAATATTTTACTCTGCATATTAAGTTTTAGTTACGAGTGTAAATGTAAATATTGCTAAGTTATATATATTTCGCTTAATTTATAAATGATTTTTCTCTACAATCGAGACGATCGTTATCAGGAACGTCAAATGTTAGCTCCTTGGTTTCACGTTCCCAAGGCAACATTTATTTATTATGATTTTGTAAGTTTTGCGAGTGGCAGTGGTGAAGAAAAGAACAATGAGCGGAGTTCGAAAAAGGTACGGAATGATGTATGTTGTGAAACGGTACGAATAAATAATTATTTGTAAATAGTGTAAATTGATCCACTATTTTATTTTATTTTTCTTTTGAGCAGTAATTCACGCCATCCTGCGTACGTCTAGAAAGTTTAATTCTTACACGTGAAAGATTCTTACACGTGTTTTCAGGGTTTAAAAACGGAAGCCTTCTACTCGAGAATACTATTTTGAGTGATGCAGCTTTCTGAAGAATAAAATTGTTTATTTTTATTTTGTTTATTAAATATCCGTATTTGGAAATACTACTACTACTACCCCAGCTAGAAAAAGTCTGCACTTTTTTTGCAAAAAAGTATAGATTGTGCACAATTTGTGCATAAAAAGTAGATATTTTTGATTATTTTGAAAGTATACACTTTTTGTGCAAATTATATGCAGTTTTTATGCATACTAAAAAGTGCATATTCTATATTGCCAAAAACTGTGCACAAAAAGTGTATACTTTTCAAAGTATTAACTTTATATGTACATTTTTTGCACAAAAAGTGCAAACATTTTCTAGCTGGGATTTAAGCAGTTTGAAACAATTTTCGCAAAATCTCAAAATCTAATCCAAATAATAAGAAACTCTAGGGACAAGGCCGTACCCAGGGGGGGGCGTAGCCCCTGGTCCCCCCCCCCCGAAATTTAAAATTTTGTTAACAGAACAATAATAATGTAGCCTTTTGTGAAAAATTTAGCCTTTTTCACATTCAGAAATTTTTGGTCCCCTCACTGGAAATTTTTTCTGGGTACGGCCCTGTCTAGGGACATTGTTTAAGTTGTATGACCACCTATCGCGTCGCTAAATTTTGCGAACAAAAATTTACCCAGTTTGGAACGATTTTTAGAAGCATCTCAAAATCTAATGAAAAAAAAATTTTTTTAATCCGACACCTATAGCTTAAATTGAGTGATCATCTATCATGTCACCAAATTTCATTTCTTTCGCTTTAGTCGTTCATACCTGATCTGCGAACAAAAATGTACGCACTTTGAAACAATTTTTGGAAAATCTCAAAATCTAATGAATTTTTTAAAAATATAGTTCAAGATGAGTGACCACCTATCATGTCACCAAATTTTATTTCATTCGCTTCAGTCAGTTTTAGGTGATGTGCGAATAAAAAAAGCGTCACGCACAGAATGACAGAACGACAGACGGACAAACTTTTTTTTTGACGGTCGTACTCGGGTTCCAAAAGCTTAAAATGCATAGAAATCGCTTTTTTTTATTAATTTTGAGAAGTGTACTGGTAAAGTCTAGTTTTATTTATTTAAATACATAAATGTTCCAATTCCGAACTTGAAACAACAATCACTTCAAACTTAAGACACATAATTCTGATTCAACTCCAGTCTAGTGGTTAGCATGCTCGCTTACTAAACCTTGGTTCCTCGGTTCGAACCCAATACTCGGAAGTTTGAAAAATGGAGCAAGTTCTTATGTATGATTATAGATGGCAGCACTAAAATGGAAAGAAAGGACGAAAAAGTCGTTCGTTAAAATCAACCGACCACGCCCTCTACATTTTTCCGTCTAGGTCCCCAGAGTGCATTTTTTTGTGCACAATTTAGTTTGCACTTTTTATGCACAAGCAGAGGTGCCAAATACCCTCGGATTTTGTATACTTTTTTTTTACACTTTTTGTGCAAACTTTTTCTAGCTGAGACTACTACATAACTATATATATGTGTGTGTGTGTGTATGTATGTATATATATCACCTGTAATAATTTGTTAGAAATTGATCCAATGACGCAAGCTGTGATGATAAAATTAGTACTATTGAAAAAAAAGAAGCTGTATTGCTCCTCTCAGGGATCGAACTCACAAATTTAGGTTTACTAGCCGTAGGCGATATCCCAACGAGCCACGGTTACGCGAGCGTGATTTCTTGAGAATGCCTTTATGTTGGGCTCTAGAATTAGCGTCAGCAACTGCATGTCTTTTGATTTACATTTCCACAAAAATTCATTCGAATCGGTGATTCCAAGGTCGCGCCTTCTCCTTGTTAGATGTTTGACACTACGGCGAGCTGCAAACATGCTCCGTTTTGCTAAATACGCTAACCTGACAAGGATTATGCATAAAAATATACGGACTACTATTTTAATGACAACCTTTATAACTATTTTCCATTACACGTAGCTGTCTTCTAGTAAACATATGTCGTTACCTGAAATACAATCATTACAATAATATTAATTAGAATATTATTGGTTTTAAAAACGAAATTTCACAACATAAAGAATAGGGTAAAATGTATCCCAAAATTCAACGCTTCTGCCACGTCACAGATTCGCCATATTTGGAAAGTAACCAATATACAACGTTTGAAACAAAAAAGCAACGTTTCTGTCACGTCAGAAATCGGAATATTTGCATAAGAACGAATATGCAACCGTTGAAAACAAATAGCAACGTTTAAAACCGTCACGTACTACCTGGGCCTGCTTTTTCAAATGAACTGAATCCCCAAGGAAATATGTGGGGTATCCTCTATAGCGCTATGAAGTAATTGCCGGAGGTATGCCACATTATTTTTTTAATTTGCATACAAAATCACATAGTACACAGAAAAAAAAATCATTTTGGGCTATTTAACACTAAATATACAAATATGCACTCTAAAGGAGAAACATAAAATAATAATGAAAGTAATTATTTTTTTTCTAAAACATGAGCTGCATCGCGTCACCCGTACATTCAGGGTGTGATGTCATGTCTGTCATGAGAAAAGAATGCAATAATAATAAAAATAATTCAAACAAATACTTATAGCTGTACTATAATTGAAAGCAAACACAGTCCTGCCGGATACGTTTTGCGCCGATATCCCCAAGCCGACGCAGCCCACGCCGGGCCAGTGGCATATCCAGAAAAAAATTCTGGAGGGGGCACTGAATATTTTTGTCTTCTTTTCCTCACAGAACCGTTTGAATTTACAAAATAAGTCAATCTTCTATAATGTAAACTTAGTTCGTCTGGGGGGAGGGAGGAAAGTGCCTTTTTACCCTCCACCCGCCAATGCGCCGGGGTGTCATCGGGCAAGTGGTCACGCAGTCACGTCCGCGTGGGGCAAAGGTGGACCGTCAACACGGGGTACGAGGTAGCTTTCGAGTGGTGTCGGCTGTAACGTTGACGACACCGTGCCGGCTTTATATCAGCTCTAAACAAGCAACATTTCGTAAATTGTACCGGCATCTATAAGAAAGTGGAATGATCAACGCCCAATAAATTTCCCACAAATAAGCTTATAATGAAACTTGTGCCTGCGAGCTGCCCAGGCACAAGTTTCAATTACAAAAGGAATTACATGAAAACGAACGTGAACAAATTAGCGATAAATGCATCAGTTAAGGAATTTCAAGACACTTAATTATTAAAGATACATTTGTAGGCAACCGAAAAATAAATAAATAAAAGTAATGCTGGGTTGATTCCTACTTTAGGACACCACTCCGCTAAGTAGGTCATAAATGCATACATGTAATCTTGTCGACTTTATGTGAGTATATGCAATCTTCTTGAAAGCCGCAATTTTGAACTCCGGGGCTATGATTTAACCATGAAGTTAAATGTATTGGAGGGGACACTTCTCTTAGAAAGTGGGATAACGCCGTTGTCACATAGAGATGGCGCAACGCACACTCGGTAACTGCTCATCTCAGGCTGTTTATAGTTCCATGAAAGCAGCGAAGTAAATGAAGCTCGTTCAATTAGCAGAACTTTAAAAAATTAAATATACAGACTTATGAATGTCAGGTATAATAATTTCTGGTTTCAGATGTGTTTTAATTACATAATTGTCTTAGAATACTATTTCTTAATTAATATAGACAATAGTTTCGAAGCGAAGTAATATTACGTATGTAATGTCCTGTTATTAGGGAGTTTGTGCATACCATTTCTTCCTACGCTAACGCTAACTCTATCCGCTATACGGAGTATTTTCACCAACCACGTTTCGGATTTTATGCGTGCACATGCGCTTTATTGTCCAATGTCATTTAACGTTAGCGTTACCGTGAGTGAAACCCGGCCTGCACAAACTCCCTAATATTTTTCACCAAAACTGTATTTTAAGAAATATTACTAAATTTAGGAGAATGTAGTATGTGTGAAATGCAATATTTAAAAAAATGTTTATTTATAACTAGCCGCCTTCGGAAACCAATTTTGGCCATCGATGGCCGCTTCGCGACTGGCTTGTGCAACCTACGGCACACGGGCCTCTTTGCAACCTGCGGGTCGTCCGCCGGCTACTAATTATAGATTTACGACAAAAATAAAATAAACGACACCAAATTAACCTAAATAAAAGGTATAATCCAACAATGCTGAAACAAAATCCATCCGGTTAAACGAATTCAAAATTAAACAAACGCTGTCACCAAAAACATCTAAAACACTCAAACACTTTTAAAATAGGATTTCACAAATGTCACACCGTTAACCCTCCGAGTGGCCTGGCCTAGTTTGCCGAGCGGCCGAGTTTGCCTAGTGATAACTTCTAAAAGGTTCCAGTGTAAGGGATCTGTATCGCTCGAAAATGCACAAGAAAAACCCACTTCCCCCCTTTCCACATGGAAAGCGTGGGGAACAAGGTAATTAACAAACTGCCGACGTGACAGCCTACTACCGACTGTTAAATGACTTTGTATTGTAAGGAACATATGTCCAGTGAATCTGACCTACTGGTCTCCCCCACCTCTTTCCCCCTAAATACTCGGGAATCTACACAACGTTCCAGGAAACCAAAGTGCTTTTCTCGGTGGCTTGCAATGTGCACTCACCCAGAGCCAGATTTTCGTTTTTTGTCCACTCTCATAATCAGCAGGTAGTGAGAGTGACGCTTGTGTTCTAAAAATAGTAAAATTAGTGATTATCTTTTTACTCTACTTCTTTATCTGAAAAATTTCTTTATGAAGCTTTGATAGAAATGAACGAAAAATAACATATCTAATTGAGCCCCTTCCAAGATGAGGTCCTGGACACAGCCCCGATTTGCTCATGCGACAAGACTCTGTGTACATATTTTCAATAAAGTATCCAATTTCAGATATGTATATCCCATTTACATGAACCTTATATAAGACACTGTCCTTCATAAAATGTGCAAAGTATTCAATATAATAATTATTATTTCTTATATTTCTTTCGAACTGTGCATTTTTTCATAAAAGTGAATATAGTTAGGAAAGCAAAATAGGAAATTTGGCTTTCACTCGATCATTTTTGAAGTTGTAATGCAAAAAAATATGACAGTAAAAAAAAAAGAGAGAGAGATAGAGAGAGAGAGAGAGTATAATGTACTTGAGTGTAGGGCAATAAAGCTTTCATTTAAATTATCTCAACAGTACGAGAAAAATAAAAATTAAAAATTCTTCGCTGTTTCATTTAAAGGACTTGTTTAGTAAATTTATTAAATGAAATATCTATATTAATCTTTGTTAGATAATAAACGTTTTTAAAGACCTTTGTTTAAGTTCTGCATATGCGAAAAAATTCCAAGAAAAATTAAGAGCACGATTCTGAGAAAGTAACACACGTATGTTTCATGCCATCTCAAATTTTTACCAAAAAATTCCCAGTTGTTATTTATCTTATTAATGTAACAAACACAGAACAGTTTGTCTCAAAGTAGAGTTGTTCATTTTTTATGGCCTACTAAAAAAGACCGTAGAGCACGCAAAAGTGGGCGTTTTTCTCAGATATAGAATATGCTGTGGTCAAAAACTCTTTGCGGGAACAACTTGCCATGATATTTCTTTCATATCTATAATGTTAGAGGATAGAACTTCATGAAATATATGAGAAATCTGTGGTAGGTTATCGACGAAAGGTCACTGAAGGTCACAAAAGCACACATTTTCGATGTTTTTTTTGTCATTTTTAAGGCTTAACCATAGCTTGCGCCTTCAGGTTGCTAAGGCAAAAGAGGTGTCCTTTCAGACATGTACTAGCACTTATAAAAAATGCATGTATAGTTGACGCAAGTTGAATGCCCTTTTAGATTTATAAGACCAAAATCTGAAAGTTTTCATTTTTGACTGAAATTCGAAGTTTCATAAATTCTTGCGGCAGAGGTTTATTGAAAAATATTTTATGTCATTAACATTTTTGAAATTAATTTAATTCGGACTCAATGTCAATTTCAAAGACTAGTGAAATAAAATCTTCTTTCTTCCAGTATAACTATTCCGCACAAAACAGAGATATTCAAAAATAAACAGCAGCAACACAGATAAGGACTTGTGAGAAATGAGAGCTCTCTCTGCATAGAGATTTCTTTTGTATCCTCTTTCACAAAGAAGTGATAGCTCACGGTGCTAATCCTTTTCTCCTCATTTGTCAAAGCATGGTCCATCTGGAGCATATCTACTTGTGCCATGTAAAGGTTTGACTTTATTGTTAACAAAAGAAATCTGGTAAATCGGTAATTCTTTTGGATCGCTTTTATGTGAATATATTATATTATTTGAATGCTCCGCGCTTATACCATGTTTTGCGCTCAAGATTAGGACCCAGTGGCGCATTGACTTAAATTTCTAAGTTTAAGCAGGGCCTGATTATGACCAACAGGGGCCCCGGGCATTGATAAATTTTGGGGGCCCCATCCATGAAATTTCTTTTATTTTTCAAACATTTTTTATATAAAAAAAGACAATTTCATAACATTTGAAATTGGGGGCCCTGGGCAAAGTCCCGATTTTCCCATGCGATAATAAGGCTCTGAATTTAAGTATTTTTGGGGAAACGGGTGGATTTTCAAAATTTTAAGGTCACCTACGTTTTCTCTGTATCATTTTGCGCATCTTTATGGAGTTGCAGTAATCAAAAGCGAGGCGAAGCTAATTAGTCAACGGTAATGGTTAAAAAAACATGAGTACAAAAGTTTGTCAATTTCAAATGTATGAAGTACAACTGACGCCATTCCCACATGTAATTAAAAAAAAAGAAATTCTTCGGAATTGGACCACTGAAATGCTTAATATACCCTCCAAGAACCTCATGTTGCAATTTTTAATTGGTTTAAATCCAAATTTGCATTTACAGGGCATTGACCAATCGGCCAATCATAGAAGAACGTTCGCCAGCTCTTTAACTTAAGAAACCGGTTAAAAGCAGGATGGGAATGTTGTGCAGGAATCGGAAGTTCGCTTTCATGCAAAAAACATGCCTTTAGAAGGGATAGTTCGAGGTGAACTGGTAAAATTGTTTTATCAGAATGGAATGAATGCTGCCGAAGACTTACGAATTTACCGTCGTAGACATGGCCAAAGACGTGGGCCATGCTCCCGCCCTGCTTTACGGAAGTTGGTGAAGAAGTTCGAAGAGATTGGTTGCACTTGCGATAGACCAAGATCAGGAGGGCCAGTAACCCCGGAGGTTGTCGTAATTGAAGTGCACCACACTTCAGATGTAAGAAAAATTGCCAGAGGCACGGCTCGTGTCCTCGATTCGCCAAAAATGACTGCCTTGAAGCTACTGAGATCAGTGCTTCATCTTTTTCCCTACCGGTTCCAGCACGTCCAGATCTTGGAGAAGGGCGACTATCAGCAACGCATAGACATTGCGAATGAATTTCTTATTCGGTATGATGCCGATAACAATTGGCCTCATCGCATATTATGGTCCGACGAGGCACATTTCAACTTATCTGGGGAAGTTAACACAAAAAATTGTGTCTACTGGGCTGAAGAAAGTCCGAGCGCTGTGACATAACAACCTTTGTGCGATGCCAAAGTTACCGTATAGTAACTTTGGCACGCGGATTCTTGGCCCGTATTTTCTTGAATCCATGACACCGAGAGGTTTTACCACATGCTCTGTGACAGGGCCTCGGTATGCAGCCTTTCTAAACGATTACGTTATCCCCGAGCTGCAGCAGTGGAATCTCTTAAAAGAAGTCACTTCCACGCAAGGCGACTCACCTCCGCATATCGCGATGTCCGTCCGTGAGGTCCTCACTCAGCATTTCGGTGATCGCGTTATTTCCCGCCATTTCTCATTTGCGTGGCCTCCGCGTTCACCCGACCTTACCCCCATGGATTTCTGGTTCTGGGGTTATTTGAAATCCAGAGTTTACACGTGCAATCCTCGAAATTTGCCAGAATTGAAAGATTCAATCAGACGAGAGATTGTAAACATTCCGCGAGAAATGATGCATTCAGCTGCACTGTCCACTATCTCCCAAATGCAATGTATCATTGCATGCGATGGCACACATGTGGAAAATGCCAAATGAAACCGTTTCGGCCCTTTCTACGGACTCAGCGATTGGTGCCCGGCTTCCATCGCTCACGCGCGGCGATTACGGCTCATTACGGCTCCGTTTTTGGGTCAGAATTTCCATTCCAAAGTGTTTTTAGGGGTTTTGGAGTGCGCTGAACACTTTGAGACCAAAGAAACTGGGTGTTGCCAATGGAAAATCTCGAGTTTCTACTCACTTTAACTGTAACCGTTAGCGCTATTTACTTGTCGCTCACAGGATCTCGAGCGCATACCTTCAAAAAGCTATATCTGAAAATTCATGTCGATAGGTTGAATAGAACGGCCGCTAGCGGTCATTATGTCGGGAAACTTTCTTTTTGACCACCCTGTATATTAATCCTTATATCAATGCTTTATTCAGGCGAAAACAATATATTCATTTTAATATTGTTAAAAGAAGTGGAAGTTGAATAATTTCGCGAAGCTATTTCAAACGATTTAAAATCGCAAAAATTTGCAAACCTATTTAGATTATGACATATAATTTGTTAGCCTTTTAACTCATTTGGAACGCTTTTCTTCATAGAAAATGTCTGCATTTTAAATTATGCCTTTCTGCTTAATAATTTGAAAAAAAATTTTATAGCGAAATACTGACAGCTTAGCTGTACGGGACAGATTTATAGCTATTATGTCAGACTTGGGGATCGTCTAGAGCGTGGAGAATCTTTTTTCCCTACAATTTACACTAAAAAAAAAATCAGTTGATTAGTTAGAAATCTCTAGGAAACAATGATTCCATTACTTTTTTTAGTATTATTCCATAACTTTTCTTAGTATTACTACTAAAAAAAGCCATGTATGTCAATTGATTTACATGAAAGTTATGGCATCTTTGTTTCCAAGATATTTCTTAGTAATCCACTAAATTTTTTTTTAGTGTAGGGCATCACCGAAAAGGATGTCATTTTCGGATATGCAACTCTCTTCCCTATACCAACCTATATACAGCTAGAGGAGCTGCGGACCCACAGATTTATCGTTCACGTTTGCGCCATGTACATAGCGGTTTTTGATCAGCCGAGATATGAAAACGAATCCTTTCAGTTCCTGCTCACCAGGTTATTACGACTCCTTAAAAATTTATTTTAAGATGAATAGGAAAAATTAAATTACTTAATTAACTAAAACATTTTTTTAAAATTTATGTGTATTGAAAGAAGAAAGATTTGTCACCCCATCGCTAACACTACCAATATAGCTTTGGGTCATCGTGTGACAAATGAGGTACATGACAGCTTATTTTAATATCCGTAACTCAACGTTAGGTTCGAGTAAAAGTTTTCTGCATTTTTCCAGTTTCCGTATAGATGGAATAATTTAAAATACATGTGTAAAATAAATCATTACTTTCTTCGTCGTGAAGAACTGATACGCAGCTAGTTATAACATGTTATGTATATATAAAAATAAATTACTTGATATTCGAATTAAACATTTAATAATTTTGCGATTTCTGAAAATAATCAAACGAGAATCCCCCTCTCTCCCTCCATGTGCTTACATATCATGGCTTTCATTTGCAACATCTCTTCGATTTGAACTTCATATTTCAAACAATTACACAAAAATTAATCTTTCTATTTAAATTTAGGTAATTGGAAATTTTATTTATTTACTTTTTCGCCTATTTGGCAGCTTAGTTTAACCAATTGTTAAAGTAATCTCTATTCCCGTGTGATGAGCGGGTACATCAGCTAATATAGAATAAAAATAGAAATTAAAATTTGTATTGTTCAATTAAAAGCAGCATTAATAAAATAATAAATCGATGACAAACTGACGACTTCGATATGAGCCGGTATAAATTTAAATGCTTCGAAACCGAAGAAAAAATTTTTGTCTTTATACAAATTGCTCTATTTCTGTGTATTTCTTTACGTAACAATTTCTTTACTTCTTTACAGGTTTTCTTTAATTCTTTACAGGTTTCTTTAATTCTTTACAGGTCTTTACAGGTGTGTATACATGGTGAAAAGTTTTTCTACCATGCATACATATTTACATAAATGAACTGACACACACACAAACACATAACACCAAAACAACAACAAAAAATTTTGCAGTTCATTGTGGGAAGTTAATTTTTCTGGAAAGATGTTGTAGTTAGGGTAAAACTATAAGACAGTGGAGGTTCCTGAAAAGTTTCAACGGCAGGAGGCAATACGCGAGAAATTTCGTAAGAAACATGGATCTTTTGAAATTTTAAATTTTGATTAAATAATACTTATCGTCTGAAACCAGGTTAAGATGGTTGCTCTCATCATTCATTATTGAAAAGACGATTTTGAGAAGATTCCTCTTCTCTTACATGTGTAATTTCTTAACGTGGATCTTTCAACACTCTGCTAAGCCGGCAGAATATTCAAAGACCCATGCTAGGTGAGCAGGGAAACTGTGATGGAGATCACATGTTTAATTTTAATAATCATTTAATTTGGCTTTCTTTAATGTAATCTATCCAAAATCATGTATTCTAAATCACTTCTGTTTTCATTTTTCTGCCATTTCGGCTTTTAAATCTGTATATTCGCTTTTCCCGCATGCATTATTCTTAATTGTTTGTATCGTCTCTTGAGACCAGTGGCACCGCTGTGCTAAAAATAGATTATATTGCGTCCGTTTGCAAAAACAACATACTTTTTGGTTTCCCCTCTTGGCATTCTGCTGGCGTAAGTTATTATTTGCTGCCCTGCGACATCTTTAAAATTATTTGCTCGCGATTACGTCATTTTAATTTTATTGGATTAACTTTTAGTGTTGCTCTGGAATTGGCGTTATTTATCTCGATCAGGTGTTTGTTCTCGCCAATGTGTAATTCTGTGCTGGCGTAACTTTTAAGTCATTCCATCTTGATTGCACTGTCCATATAGGACGGCATTTTATTTTCGCTGAGCCACCACCGCCCGTTATAATAATGTTTCAATAGTATCTTTTAAATAAATAGTTTTAAGCGTTCAATGTCTTTTTCTTTAGTGCAACTAAGTGCATTCGAACCTGCTTTATTACACAACGCCATTTTAATCTGCAAATTAAGTCTGCTACAGTGTCATCCCCACACCAAATAACTAATTTACATAAATTGGTGCCTACCCAGGCACTTAAGTTGCATTTTTTTTTTTGGTGGTGGCTTAGCAAACAGCATATGGAATCATCTCGGTCGGTCGGATGTCAGCGTTCAGGCGAACGGAAATCTGCTGCTCCTGCATTTTTAGTGGCTTGGCAAATGGAAGCGTACAGTATCCAGCTTGTATATATCCAGAATGTTACTACTCCTTCAGGATGGCTCGACTTCCGTTTTCGTGGTCGGGAACTTGCAACTTGTGGATGGCCGTTTATTCATCTGGTGCTCGGCTCGCTGTGCTGATCTTTAGCCGTATGCAGTGTTTGTGTCAACCATGTGTTTCGTATGACTCATAGTCTCAATAATTCCCAATCTTGACTGTGCTTTCATGGAATTGTACAGTTTTTTTTTGTTTTTTTTTTAGTCACTTCATCATTTTTGTTTCTCCTAAGGGGTGCGAATGAAACGTATGGCACCGGATATTTTATTGCCTGGAATTCTTAGCTTAGGAGACTGATTTTGATGGAAGCCGAACTGGGCCCCGGCATGTGACGTACTGATATGTTATTTTCTTCGGATATTGTGCGTGTCTCCGTGCACTGGAAGAAATGTGAAAAAAAAAGTGTCATCCCCACACCTGTGTTTGGCGTTTTGTTTTGTTTTTGTGCTCGACTTGATCGTAATTCGCCTTCACCTTGTGTATTCCTGCAAATGAAGGAGTTTTGCTGATCGGGCATTGGTCAGCTGCGTCAAATGTGACACAAAAATAGAAATAGAAGCATATTGTAACAAAGTATGTAATATTGTTTTCTTTACTTTTGAATAGAGAACAATTTATTTAAGGGTAAAAGTGGTGTTGCTGTCGGGTCTTCACAAAATCGTAATAACTTTGCCGAAAAGAAACACTGAATAATTTAATTTTTCAGCAATTATTTTTGATATAGTGATATTTTAGTGGCAATAATTTTATATATGTAAAAAAAAGAGAATGTTTCAGTGGTGTATTTATGTATACTGTATAAAATAACTTTACATAATTTGGGGGTTTTCTAAAAATGATTATTTACTTCATTACTTTTATGTATACATTAAAAATTGTTAAGTACATGATATAAAATGTGCATATTTTTTAAGTATTGAATAGAGTAAATGTGGCATTATTTGACATTTCAGTAAATGGTGCTATTTTCAATTGCCTATTCTTTTTACAAAATATTATGCCATTATTTTCCTAGTTGACGTATTTCGAACAAGATCTATCTTGATTATAATAATTATGTTCGCTTGAGAACTTCTGATGGCGCTCTGGTTTCTCGGAATTTTTCTCGACCAGCTTTTCCACTTTTTTAAAGATGAATATAAGTTTTACTTTTTACTTTATATGTTTTGTGTATCTTTTTATTTGTTTAATTTTTATTTGCTTACATATTCCTCCTAGTGATCCTTATAATGTTTGCATTTTCCCCACTGCATTTTATATTTCTATGCTCGTTGTACAGCTTCTATGAGGTACACATACATCATTATTTTTTCTTTATTTATTTTGATATTCATGACAGTTTTCAATTACATGTCTTTCCACACTTTTGCAATAATTAAGTCTGGCTAGGCCTTTCTAAAGCACACAGTTTTTATACACTCTTACACACTGCATTTTTGCATATTAAAGTCCATGGCACAACATACATATTCTTTCAGATTTTTTTTCTTACCTCACAACATACTGTTTCTATATTTTTACACATTTTTTTTTTCTTTGAACATACTATTATTTACAGTCACCATGTTGACTGATTTTTTACACATTATTTGTTTTGAACACATCTTTTTTTAAAATGTACTTTATATTTTTGTGTTTCACTCTATTTTTGGACTTTTTAATACAATGTTACATGTTTACCGTAAGTTATACAGTTCACACAATTTTACTTAGATGCACTGTTTTATTGTTTTGTTTTTCCTGCCATTCATATGCCTTTGTTTAATACATGCATTCTTTGGAAGAGTATAGTGGTATTCATTCGATTACCTTTTTTTTTCCTTTTCACAAATACGTAATATGACACATTGTTTGTTGTACTTCAAATAAGGTTCATACTTGAATAGTCACTGATCTTGGAAGTTAGTGTTTGTCCACAATTACACTCCTTTTTCACATTTACTTGCATTTTTCATGTTGTAGTTTTTCTATTTACCTTGCTTACGCATGGTTATGATTCTCAACCTTTTCACGTTTTTTTTTTTTTTCATCACACTTTTGTTGTCTTGTTATATGTTACACACACAAACATATTCACACTGGTGTACTGCTCATTTTGAGTTCATTATATTTGTCCTTTCACAATTTGTTACACACAAAATTTTTGAAAGTTTGTTACATTTTTCTCAAACATTTTCACTATGATGTACTGAAGTACATTGCATTTTTTTTGGAACACATTGTATTTGTCTTTTGTCCCTCTTTTGTTTACACACACAAATATAACATCTTGTTTTGATATCTCATTTTTTTTTCACTTTCTACAATGTGAAGTATTTACATCTCTTGTGTACCTCTCTGTAAATTAATACGTCTTTAATTGACAAATATTCACAGTGTTATAAAATACCACATTTGTTGAAATTTATTTTCAGAGTATTTACAATTATCTGATTACTTAGTTATGCTTATTTCTAGTGATTTTTGTGAGCTGTTGTTTCTTCATATTTTTATTAATAAAATGTTTATGTATTGATCAGATTAACACTTAAGACATTTAATTAGTCAAATTTTAGGGTATATTGTATTGTTTTGCAATTGCATTTTAGTGTTTTTTTATTTGTACTTTTGTGTTCTATTCTTTCCCAATTTTGTGCATTTTGAAAATTTTAATGTGTTAGTAAGTGACAAAACATTTTTCTTTTATTGAACTTCAAAAATTAATAATTTAGTTAGTTTTTTTAATACAGTATGACAACAATTGCCACAATTTCTTTTTAAGCTATATTTAAGATTATACTTACATAATTTCATAACAAGTTTAATCCTACATTTTTAGTAATTTAAAATAGACTATTCTCATGTTTTTCTCACTAAAATTTTTCTCATCTTTACTGTTCGTAATTGGTAACTTAATTATTTGACACTGATAAATTGAGGTATGTGTGTTTTAGTTAATTATTAAGGGTACCCGCTTGATAGGAATGTGTCTTTGTTTTGTGTGTTGTCTGGCTGGTCCAACAAGTATCACAAGTGTTTGAATTTTTGGCTGTATGTGTCAATATATCACTGTGTCTTCGTTAAGCTGATGTCTTTAAAAATTGACACTTAATAAATGATGACTTTTAAAGTAAATAATTACAACTAAAAATTAATAAAATAATAATTGATAATAAAATATAGATTTACATAGTATTATCTTTATGTTAGAAAATTAAAATAAATACATAAACAAAAGTTACAATTCAACAGCACTTGCACCGTTTCAGAGGTCATTTTTACACATTATTATTTTATTGTAATTAAATTGATGTTCATAGACTGTTTTGTACAGCTGCGGGAAAAAAAGGCCCTCTGGCTCTTTATTTCGCCATCGTTCGTCGTATAGCAAAGTTATATATACCATTCGTTTTCAAATAACGCGTACTTTAATTTACTATTAATTTAATTTGCATAAGGGGCCGTCTTCATATTTAATTCTGCATCAACTTCGTTTTTCTCAATGGCAACCCCATATTTTGACTTTATTAAACGAAAGAAAACCTTCAAATTACCCTAAATATAAATTTTCACCAATTTTCTTCGATAATTTCCGGAGATATTGCGAATTCATTTTTGCGCGTTTTTAAGGGACTTTCTGCAAATTGAAAAACGCTATTTGTAGGTTCCGAACTTTCGCCTTTCATTTATTTCGCTCGAGAGAATTAAAAGAAATTAATATTATTTTCAAGGAAAATATTGTTCCCATCTCTCTTAAAGTTTTTTGTACTGAGAATATCAAGGGTAGAATAGAATATTTAGTCTGTGGTCCAAATGACCCGTGAGTTCATAACTTCCTTGGTTCGTACACATGATTTAATGGAAAAATGCAAAATGACTGCTAAGGATTTTGAAAATCTTTGTAATTTTGAAATTGTTATTCAGTGTTTCCCTTGATGTTTCTCTTAGACAGCTGAAATGTTGGCAGGAGTTAGAGGCTGCTCCCTGCTCTTCTGACTACAAGCATGAATATTGCTCGACTCAGCTATGGTCGAACTTAAAGAATGGTTTCATGATTGAAAATTTATTTGTTTGAATTTCATTTAAAAAACGCAATTACTTTTTTGCCGACCCAATATTATCACTGTGTTTGTTATTTCACTTTTTCATTTAATACTATCGCCTGCAATGTGCAATATTCCTAAGACTTTTGGCGGTATTTTAATTTATAGTTAGATGAAATTTTTTTTACAGAAAAACGTGATTTTGAATGTTTGATAAAGTATGGGGAATTCCAAAGACCTAATATTTCCGATATTAAAAAAGGTCACATTCATGCCTGGAAAGTTGAGGATGTTAGTTTTTCAGAAATAGGACGTTGTATTAGAAGACATACAGCTACTGCATCTAATTCTATAGCTGGAAAATATTTTATTTTGGGGGAATATGGTAGCGGACGCAACAATACACGCTTTATAGAATCCCCAACAAACTGTAAAAACCTCTAATTTATTTGCTTCAAAATTTGATATTTTTAATACTGGTATCTTTTACTGTGAATTGCACATAATAAATCTAATTTACATTTATTTTATGCAATTTTCAAAAAATTTTCACTTAATAAATTTATATATGGTCCCTTAACTCATGAAAATAACACATTTTATTTAATATAAATTAAACTACTGAACGTAAAAATTTGAAATTTTGCACAGCCATGTAATATTAATTTCTGCATCTATTTCCATCGAAATTTGGCTAGGTCGCTATTCATAATTTTTTTGAATATTAATTTAATAATTCATAATTCATATTAATGATTTATTAAAAATCATAATAACATTAAATTATGTTTGGGTCGTTTAGTTCTAATAGTACGAAAAAAAATCAGCTTCTTACTACCAATATTATATGAGATATGAATTGAAGTATGAAAAAATATTTTAACATAGGGGGAGGGGGATTTTGGGTGCTCATAACTCACTCATTTTCTGTCCAAATTTATTGAAAATTGGTGTCCGGGGTTAAAATTAGCTAAATTTTTGAAATATGAAGTGAAATCTAGGGGTTGATATTGAGAAAAAAAAAAGTTGGTGCGAATTTTAATATGTAGATGGCCCCTTATGCAATTTTTATGCATCGCAAATTAAAGTGTGCGTCAATCGTAAACGATTGGTATCTGTAACTTTGCTGTGCGACGAACGACGGCCGAAAAATGTACAAGTGGGCCTTTTTTTTTCCCGCAGCTGTACATAGATTCATATTTTCTCAAAAGAAATGTCTCATTGTTGTTTTATGTGTGTGTATAGTTTGAATTGAATATGTGTTTGTGTTTCTCCTCTTATGTATGTAGTATACATGTTTATATGTTGCCAGATAATTTAAATTGTTGCTACCACTTGTTGTTGCCAATGTACAAAACTTGTGAGAAATAGCCATCAAAGCAATTTTTGAATGGCATATTATGGTAAATTTACATATCCCCAAATTTTATTGATTGATTTTTTCAAGCATGCATTTTAAAAGGCCTTATAGTTATAAACATTGAATAGTGCTACTTAATCATGATCATGTTCTTTGTTGTAAAAATAATAATATTTAGAGTACTCAGTCACTGCAATTCTTAGCAGTATATCTTTGATGTGCACATGAGCTTGAAATGCTCAATTTGAAAAAAAAGGGTGTGCAAAAATGCCCCTTGTTTGAAAAAAAGGGTGTGCTAAAATGCTCCTTGTTTGAAAAAATATGGTGTGCTAAAATGCCCCTTTGTATTGTGAAACAAATGCTCCATTTTGATTTTGTCGACATTTATTTTTATTACTAGCACTTATTATTTTTATTCATGTTATGACATTTTTTTTCTCTCTCTGTAAATATTTTTAGGTGGTGGTCATCAGTATTTTTTCAAGCATGCATTTTAAAAGGCCTTATAGTTATAAACATTGAATAGTGCTACTTAATCATGATCATGTTCTTTGTTGTAAAAATAATAATATTTAGAGTACTCAGTCACTGCAATTCTTAGCAGTATATCTTTGATGTGCACATGAGCTTGAAATGCTCAATTTGAAAAAAAAGGGTGTGCAAAAATGCCCCTTGTTTGAAAAAATATGGTGTGCTAAAATGCCCCTTTGTATTGTGAAACAAATGCTCCATTTTGATTTTGTCGACATTTATTTTTATTACTAGCACTTATTATTTTTATTCATGTTATGACATTTTTTTTCTCTCTCTGTAAATATTTTTAGGTGGTGGTCATCAGTATTTTTTTCAATTGTATAATTTTGTCTGTATATGTTTATGTTTTACTTAATTGATTATGCAAGCCAAACAGAGCATTTATTTTTTGTAGAGACATTAATTTTAACTAATAATTTAAAAAAAAATTTCTTCAAAATTTTTTCCTGGATGAGGGGAGTATAAATGTGATGGAGATCACATATTTAATTGTAATAATCACTTAATTTGGCTTTCTTTAATGTAATCTATCCAAAATCATGTATTCTAAATCACTTCTGCTTTCATTTTTCTGCCATTTCGGCTTTTAAATCTGTATATTCGATTTTCCCGCATGCATTATTCTTAATTGTTTGTTTCGTCTCTTCAGACCAGTGGCACCGTTGTGCTAAAAATAGATTATATTGCGTCCGTTTGCAAAAACAACTTACTTTTTGGTTTCCCCTCTTGGCATTCTGCTGGCGTAATTTATTATTTGTTGCCCTGCGACATCTTTAAAATTATTTGCTCTCGATTACGTCATTTTAATTTTATTGGATTAACTTTTAGGGTTGCTCTGGAATTGGCGTTGTTTATCTCGGCCAGGTGTTTGTTCTCGCCAATGTGTAATTCTGTGCTGGCGTAATTTTTAAGTCATTCCATTTTGATTGCACTGTCCATATAGGACGTCATTTTATTTTCGCTGAGTCACCACCGCCCGTTACAATAATGTTTCAATAGAATCTTTTAAATAAATACACTGTAAAAATATCCAGGAACATTCCAACTTTTTCCCAGTAACGTTTCCACTTCTCACATGTTTTTATGGTTATTAAACAGTTTCCTTGAAAATCCCGGTTTTCTATTCTGAAACGTTTCATATTCAGATTAAAAATTGGCAGCAGCTCGTGCAAAGCTCCGTAAAGGCGCCAACTCTCGGTTTGTGTTTTTGTTTCGGCTCTTACCCTTGCTGTCTGCGCTCGGTATAATTCAGAAAGAAAGGTTTGTAAATATTTCATTTTTCTCTATTTATCCTATTAATAACAAATTATATATTAATTATGGCTGTGTATCTAAAAAAAAACTGTGTGTTTCAAAACTTTCCGTGTGTTAATGTTATAAGAACATTTTATTATTAATCCTAACAGATTATATCGCTTGTTCCCATTTCTGTAGCGATAAGTTAAAAGATAAGTTTTACCTTCAAAATTATTATTCTTGTTCTTTTATTCACTTTAATCTCTTAAGATAACAATAGGATGTAATCTATTGCACACCAACGGTTAAAAAAAATCTCTATTAAGCAGGATTTTATTAAGGAGATTATGAATAGTCGTATTGGATAAGATTGAATTTTTTGATAATAATAATTATTAATATAAGTACATTGCATTTACAACCCAGCTTCATTTAGCAAAGCTAAGTAGGTCTCTTTCTCTGTGAGTCAAGGACGTATTTAGGGGGGAGGTCTAGGGGGTCCGCCCCCCCCCCAAAAAAAATGTTTTTTTGGATACGTGCCTGCTGTAAGTGTAATAGATTTTGGCTCTTCAGAACAAATTACATTCTTAAAATCTTACGTTAGAGTATATTTTGTTTTTCTTCAGAATTTAAATAAAAAGAACTGAATAAAAACATGCAGTTTTATTTTACACATTAATACCAACCACATTCTTGTTGCATTTTATGATGTATATAATCGTATTTAACTTTATTTTTTTACCCTTTTTTTTCTATACACGATAATAATATAAGAACTGCATCAGTTTATATGTAACTGATTTGGGGGATAGGGGGCCATCGTCCCCTCCGCCCTCCCCTTTAATCCGCCCTTGCTTTTTTGTAGAACAACTCAATAGTTGGTTTTTATACAAACATATGCGTACAATATGAAACTTTCTTAATTAATAAGTATGGTAAAAATTCAAGTTTTGTTAGGTTTTTGATTATTTAAAAAAAAGAGGAACTGTTCCTGTAGCTGATTTAAGATCCTAATTATGTATATTATTTATTGTAAATGAAAAGAGCTAGTGTTCAGTATACGAAGAGCTAGGGGTGACTATTTTAATTACAGTAAAATCTGACAACAACAATGCTTAAGGGACCAAGACCAAATAAAATTTGTCCAATATCGATATAGCGAGGTTTGGCTGTATTATAAATTTGAATCGATTACGCAAGTTGCGACCACACGATGAAACTCCTTCTTAATATTAGGTTTTTAAGTTAAACTTAAATGATGCAAAGAGATACAACCTGCTTTCACTGTGACAAAAACTAGAGTGAAACTTTATTGGGGAATTTACATTCGAAGAATCGATAGGAATGCTGCCGCCATCTATCGGCAGAAAACAAAATGAATGTTAACACTACAGAAAAGCCATTTTCTTTAATACTTTCCCTTGTTAACTAATTTTTGTTTCAGAATAGTCCCATTTGATCACACAATGTCAATAATCTTGACTTCGGTAAGGGCTTTGTTAAGATGTCGGAGACTTGTCTTTCAGTTGATACCTGTTCGACATTTAGTTTTCTTTCTAGTACTTTTTCACGTGCAAAGAAATGCTTTATTTCAATGTGTTGGGTTCGTCGAGGATATTCAGGGTTGTGTGATAGCTTTACAGCTGCCCTATTATCCACGTGAAGTGTGGGCATTTCCTTTTATTTCACTATGCCCTGAAATAATCTATGAAGCCAAATTACTTCTTTAGCCGCCCCCGATGCTGCTATAACTTCAGCCTCGGTGGTTGAGGTGGCAACAACAGCTTGCCTTTGGCTGCGCCACGAGATGGCTCCCCCAGCATATATCATCACGTATCCAGAAGTTGATCGACCGGTTTTGGTACATCTACCAAAATCTGAATCACTGTAACACTGGAGTAGGCCTTTTGTATCTGTTATACGATATGTGATTCCATATTTGACTGTAGCAGCTATATAGCGGAATACCCTCTTTACTCTTACTACATCTTCTGCAGATGTATTTTCAAGTGACCTGGACAGAAATCCTACACTGTAGGCTAGATCTGGCCTTGTTCCCACCATGAGATACATAAGGGCACCCAAAGCTTGTCTGTATGGGAAGTCTGAGGCTTTTACATCTTGCTGTTGTGATCCTGAATCCTTTAACATAGGGGTTGCAACGGGTTTGCACTCATCAAATCCAAAATGCTGAAGAAGTTTTCTGGCATATCCTTTTTGACTCACTGTTATTGAATCATCACTGTGACGTTCAATCTCAAGTCCTAAAAAACAGGAGACCTCTCCAGCGGAAATCTTGAATTTCGCTTTTAGCTCCTTAATGAAATTTTCAGAGTCCTCTTGATTAGTTGCAGCAATTAGACCATCATCAACGTACAGAACTACCAATAATTTTCTGCCTTTCCTTTTACGAATGTAAAGGCATAGATCCGCTTCACTTGCTTTAAAGCCGAGGTTTGTCAGAAATTGTCCGAAACACTTGTTCCAACAGCGTGGCGATTGTTTTAAGCCATACAGGCTACGCTTTAGCCTACATACTCTGTCAGTGCCATCCTTGAAACCTTCTGGTTGTTGCATATATATGGTTTCTTCTAGATCTCCATAAAGGAATGCTGTTGATACATCAAACTGTGTCAGGTGCATCTTTTCTTCAGCTGCAATGCTTAATACTGCACGTATTGTTCCTAATTGGGCGACTGGACTATATGTTTCACTATAATCAATACCATGGCGTTGACTAAAGCACTTCACGACAAGTCTCGCTTTGTACTTATTTATGGTGCCATCAGGATTTGTCTTGAGTCTATAAACCCACTTACAGGGTATTGCTTTAGCTCCAACAGATAGATCAGTCAGCTCCCATGTCTGGTTCTCTTCTAATGAACTCATTTCATCATTCATGGCCTTGCGGTACCATCATTGGCCTCATAATTTGTATATTTGAAAGTTCTGGCCATTTCAACTATCGTACGTGCTTCACGTTCACTGCCTCCATTCTGTTCTGGAGTGTAGGGTGCTGTCATCCTCAGGGTGATTCCTTCTGAAATCAGGATTCTACGAACATCTTCGTTGTCAAACTCACCTCCGTTACCACTGAGGAATTCTTTTACTGAATGTCCTAAGACTTTAGCATGTGCCAGCATCTGTTCTAAGATATTTTTGACTTCGGGCTTCTCTTTTATAACATGAATATAGCGGAGCTTCGTAAAACTGTCTTTGAATAAAACAAGGTACCGTTTCTTCTGAAAAGACTCAGCGAATGATCCACAAACATTAGCTGTAATCAGTTCACCAGGCTCAGTGGCTTGCTTCCCAGTGCCAAATGGTAACCGGTGTGCTTTACCATAAATACATGACTCACATAATTCACTGTCTAGTTTGATGCTAATGCCTAGTTCTCTTTCAAGCATGTTTCTAATATGACGCTTGTCTTGATGGCCCCATCTTTCATGGTATAACTGTAGTAAGGAGCTGTCCATTTCAGCAGTATGCACTTCTGTTACTTCCTTGGGTAGAAGTGGCTCAATATCTGCCTTGAATAAAGTACCATTTACACTGCGAGATCCATGAAGCACCACTTTATAATTGACTTTTAACCAGCACTCGGTGGAAGTTGACACAAATTTACTGTTTTGATTTTTGTCTTGAGCCGCAAGCACAGAGAATAAATTTCGACTAATTTTTGGAACGTACCACACATCTTTTAGAAGAATGTCCTGGCATTTTCCATTAAATTTAGCTTGGACTTTAATTGTGCCTTTTCCTAGTGCATCCAGCATTTCATTTCCAGCAGCTTTAATACAGCAAGGAATATCAAATTTTATAAAGTCAACAAAGTACCCGGAACAGTTTGTGACGTGCCTAGTTGCCCCATTGTCGATCCAGAATGTTGTCAAACTGGTCTCTGTTGTACAGGCTTCCTCGCATATAGACATCAGTGCTACATTTTCTGAAACTGCATTTGACTGAACCTTTGATGGTCTTCCATCAGAAATCCACTGTCTGCAGTTCTTTACCCAGTGGCCTTTTCGTTTGCAGTAATTGCAGCTATCTCCTTTTCTTGATTTCCACTTATTTTTGCTTTCTTGTGTTTGCTTTTCTGATTTTGCCACTACAAGTGCTTCCTGAACATCTTTCTTACTGTCTTCAGTTTTTGTGAAATTCCTTTCAAACATAGACAATTGCACTGTTAGTTCTTCAAATGATTTATTTTCATCCTTAGCCAATAACATCCTGCTAGATTTAAAGGTTTCAAACTGATTTGGCAAAATATGTAAGCACTTTGCATACCAACATCAAATCAGGCAATTTACTTTCCTCTCTAGCCTCAAGGCCGTTGTTTAGTTCATTCCAGAGACTCCTTAGCTTTGCTATATGTGTAGAAATATCCTCTCCTTGGACCCAACTAAATGCAGAAAATTCTGTGCATATTTTAAACAACTGATCTTTCGAAGTTGCTTCGAATTGCTGTTTTAGGGATTCCCAAGCTTCATAGGCCGTTTCTTTATCCATAATCTTTTGATATACTGCATCGGTGACCGTAGTCGCGATCATAGACTTGGCGTAGCTGTTTGTTTTGCGATATAAATCACACTGTTCTTATATCGTTTTCTTTCTGGTTCTTGTGCGCCGGCATTAATGGCTTCTGGTTTCTTTAGTTTTCCATCGATGACCTCGATTGCGCCATCGTGATAATCCAGCAGGTCTCGTATTTGCGTTTCCACATCGGCCAGTTAGCTTCTCCGTTCAAAGGCTTGATATGTCTGCTTAAATCCATGCTATTTTTCGGAAATTCACGATCCAGGAGAAAAAAAAAACTGCACCGTAGTCCACTAAAAGTCCAATTTTACAGGTTCATTAATCTAATAATCGGCGATAAAATTCCTGGCTAAGCAACAACTTTTCTTCGTTTCCTGCGCGATCTTTCAAAGATGGCGGCTCGCTCACGTCTTCTTCCCGCCAAACTGCCGATCGGCGAAACGATAGCTGCTTCCAATAAAAAAATTATTTTTTTTGCCGTATGTAAGCTTAAAAACTCATAATCTTTTACCTCTTACGCGCATATTTGGGTTCGTGAAGGTACCCATAACCTATTAGTTTTTTTAAGTTAAACTTATAATGATGCAAAGAGATACAACCTGCTTTCACTGTGACAAAAACTAGAGTGAAAATTTATTGGGGAATTTGCATTAGAAGAATCGAAAGGAATGCTGCCGCCATCTGTCGGCAGAAAACAAAACTGAATGTTAACACTACAGAAAAGTCATTTTCTTTAATACTTAATACCAAGTTTAACATGTTCACTCTCTTACATTGCAAAGATATAACAAAAATTTTGAGGTGGATGAGAGCAGTGACTTTCAATTTTCGGTAATAAAAATGAATAAAGGTTATTTAACTGAAACAGTTAATATATTTATTATTATAAATTTGAATGGATTATGCAATTTGGGATTACACGTTGTAGATCAACACTTCTATTACATACTATTTCTTTTAATAAAATTGATTGAAATAAAAAGAAATACAATCTTTAACAAAATATATTGCTTTCATTGCTTTATATTCTTTCTCTCCAGAAATCCCCCTATTACAATACAAACTTACATCTGTAAACTTGTACCCCAGCCGGTGCTGCTTCATTTTCCCTGTTTTTATGGGAACGGAGCTTAGAGACTAATTTGTTTAATACAAACTTTTTTAGAAAGCTGGTGATTTTGATCTTAGCTGGAAAACAAACATTAATGTTTGCTGGATATCCATCGCATCCCTAATTGCATGCACATATATATTTTGTTTCTGAAAACTTATTTATAAAAAATTAATAATTCCACAAGCTGGGGCAGGTTTAGTTAGCGGCTTTTTTTATTTTTTATTTTTATTTTTTATTTTTTGTCGCAAGCGTCTAACATAGGCAACTTTTTTTTTCTCTTGCCAAACATAACATAAACATACAAGAAAACATAAACGCAACACACTTATCTAAACACCTTATTAAAACATTTATACACACATTTCAAATGCTATTAAAAATAAAATGAACATAAAATAAACACTATACACACCCACATAAACTAAACACACAAAACTTACACTACTAAAATCAGGATAAAATCAAAGCTCATTACAAACAACTCAAATCCTCATCTATTAATTCATATTAAACAAAAAAATGTACATGAATTCTGCAAATCGACAGGAATTGTATGTGTCAAACAAATTCATGCATGTCAAAAGTATTTTAATACAATAAAATTGCACATATATTCCACTAACAAAAACATTAAAACAAAATACACCATCCATATTTAACCTAAAAGTTTGAAAATTCAGTAACAGGCAGGGGCGTAGCCAAGGGGGGGGTAGGGGGGTCATTTTTTGCCATACAAAATGTATATTCTTCACTACATTATCACACACACGTATACATATATATGAGTTGTAGTAGTCGTAACTCCCCCATGAAAAATTTCTGGCTACGCCCCTGGTAACAGGCAATTTAAAATGAGCAAACAGTGTACCGTTTTTAACTAAAAAAAAACTACAGTGGATTAAGCAACCAAGTTGTACAGCTAATGCAGGGTTTCTACAGATTTCACAGCTTTTGCTTCCCTAACATCTATCATGCTCTTCCCTGACTTTTTATCTAGCGTGCTTTCCTGAATTTTGTGTTTCTATTTTTAATATTACATACTTTAATTAATAACTTTTTATATATTTTGCCTCTTTTTTACAAATAATAATAAAATCAATATACACAAAAATATTATTTGACATCACTGGATTCTAACAAAAGCCATATTTGATAATAATTTAGGATAAAATTAAGAATATTTCAACCGAACAAGATATGTTAATAAAGGACACATTTTAAAATTATTTATAAGGTTAAATAAGAAAATGAATAAAACAATTTCTACAATTAGGTTCAAACAGGAAGTATTTTCTTGATTTTGCTGCAAAATTAAAATATTCTTGCATTTCCCTGACCTTTCTTCAATTTCTTCAAATTTCTCTGGTTTCCCTGATATTCCCTGACTTTTCAGGTCTGTAGAAACCCTGTAATGTAAACTGGGCAAACACAGGCCTATTTTCAACTCAAAAAAACATCAGTGGATTAAACAGTCTAGTTGTACACCTCATATAAAGTCAGTATAGCACTTATGAAAACATAACATCAAATATCAATTTAAAATTCACATTAAAAACTTTAAACATTGCAAAGATTTGTTTTAAAAAAAGCATTTACCTTTATTTTTTTTAATTAACTGCTCAGAAATGTCCCTAATGCCCGCTGGCTTATAACGTAAAACCAGTATGCTTTCTTTTATTTATTTTTATATTGACACTACATATCTAACAAACACACACATCGGCTGATAATTTAAAACCAACATGCTTTCTTTTATTTAGCTTTATATCCACATCCTATTTCTAACACACACACACTTTCTTTTCATACAATAACATATTTCATTCCCTTCCATCCATAACATGAAACAATTTCAAATTCGCAAACTGATGATACATGTTTTTTTGTGGTTGTCAGTCAAAAATACCACCGGCAAGTTACTTCACTCCCGCGCCAAAACCTACACCAAATCAAACATGTAAACAAACAACAAAATGTAAACAGCACCGCATACGGAATATAGTCCAAAATGTATTGCCCGACATGCCCGGGGCATGTAAAATTTTCTGACGGGCATGGGTTTTTCTTTCCCACATGCCCGATCGGGGCATGTAAAAAAATCGACCGTGAGAGATTCATTAAATTACTTTTAAAAAATTATATATATATTTAAATGTTATTGATTTTCAAAATTTTATACATAAAAAATAAATTTCCATTTCTGTGATTTTATCAATGTCCTAGTGACAATCTCAATAACTCAATTGTAGTGTACACAGAATACAGAACCCCCAAAATAGTGGGAAAGGTAAAAACCCCATATCCACGTGTGTTTGTCTTCTGATTTTTCCTTTAAATGCAAGCAGTCTGAATAATGTAAATTTTACTAAGCAATGAAATGTAGTAATATTTTTTGGGCAAGCAAATTTTTGGTTTGGGCATATGTGATTTTAGGTTACCTGCCCGACCGGACATGTAAATTTTGGGAGATTTTTCTGCCCCTGCATGTCTCTTATGACTAAAAATTTCCACCTATCCTCCTCAATTCACAAAAAATAACACAAAATACTAACACATAAAACCAAATACACAAAACTAATCACATAAAACCTTCATATAAAAATGGGACCATAAAAATTCTCTATATTTTACTGTATAGCAAGAAATAAACATTTAAATAAAGAAAAGTACATACGTGAAATTTTGTACTACATTCCTTATTTAATGCCCTTGGCATACGTTATTATTTATGAAGAAAAGCCCTTTATCATGAAATAAATCCATCCAAAGAGCATTCAAATAACCAGAACTTTAACCTAACATGAGCATGTTAAATATTTTTTGCAACAAACATTTTCAGTTTAATACCAATCATCACTCCATTGAGAATAAGCATTGTAAAATAAAATGAATTCATAAAAGTTCTGCACAACTTATCTACATTTAATATAAAAATGACCAAAAATTTTATTTCCTACAAAAAAAAACTTTCGAACACTTCAGCCAGCAATCCTTGCACAATAAACACCCATGTCCCATGTTTGATAGCGGGTTGTGTCTTGGTTTACAGTTAAATTCTTTCAACTGATCACATAATTCCTTCAAACTTACTAGATTCCCACTTAATTTCTTTGACCAATCACATAACTTCCAATTTCAGCATGCTGCAACAACACAACTCTGCAAAAGGTTTTCTAAATACCTCATCTCAATCGACAACACTGACATGTCTGTTTACTTATCTTAAGCTTTGGCAAAGTGGCCAACTAAACCTGCCCCGCTTACGGAATTATTCCCAAATTTTCAATTCTAATTTCTACTAATTTTGTCATTTCTAGTTCAGAAGTATATGCTTAATTGTGAAGTATGATGCACTGCAGTATATGTGGCAAGAAATTTGTCAAACAGTCTTACTTCATATCACATGTTCGTCTAAAACACCAGCACTGCCCTAATTTTCAAATAAAATGCACCATGGGATGTGGAAAAACATTCAATGTTTTGTCATCCTTTACATCTCATCTTAGTAAAATTCATTCTAAGATCAAAATGACAGGCAACAATAAAACTACAGGTTTATGCTGTTGTCATTGTGATTTCACATGCGCTAAATTATGCGAATTGATTATGCATTTTGAAGAGCATATGAATAGGGATACTTACATTGAATGTCCAATTGTAAGCTGTAACAAGTCATACAATTTAAAATCATCTCTGAGATCACATGTGTACAAAGCACACAAATTTGATAAAACCATTAAAAGTAACTTTTGTTGCAAGTTGTCACTGTTTCCTGAATCTACAACTGTTCCTTCCGTAAGGGATACAGAAACTAAACAAACCTCATTGTTATTGGATGATGCAGAAGTTACAATAAAAGAACACAATAAAAGCTTAGAAGATACTGAACGGCAATGTGCCCTTTTTTTTGCAAATGCAGGCGAAATATCACATCCCAAGTTCTACCGTTAACTTTATAGCCGATGGCTTTAAAAATTTGATGAGCGTGCAGCACTTCGTCAAAAGCATGGACCTTGAGAAGAACGTCTTGCTGAAGGAGCACTGGAGGCAGTATACCATCGCGACCTGCATGAAAAACATCCAGGCAGACTTGGAGGAAATGAAGACGGAGACCGTAACGGCCAGCTGGAGGAAGTTGTGGCCTGAAATTGTCCACGACTATAGAGGATTCACCCCAGAGGATATAAGAAACTTGACAGTGGATCAGATAGTTGGGCTAGCCCGGATGCTGGGAGGAGAAGTTTTCGAGGATATGACCCGCGATGACGTAGATGAGCTGCTGGAGACGCATTCGGATCCCTTAACTGATGGGAATCTGGTGGAGATAATTAAGTCTGCGAGTGAGGAGAAGGAAGAGCAGTCAGATGTTCCAGGGGGTCAGGAGGAGGAAGTTGGCCTTACACTTGGGCGTCTCTCGCAAGTTTCGAGAACTATTAAGGAAATACAGGACATGATTGACGAATATTATCCACAAATAATGCGTGCATTGCGGTACCGGAATGCACTTGATGGAGCGATGGAACAAAAGCCTTCTCACGCATATGAAAAAACAGCGTAAGCAATTGCCTATCACGATGTTCTTGGAGCACCCAGACATCCACTCCCTACGTCTTGTATTCCTTCAGTGGAAGAAGACGACGACTCACATGCTGAAGATTCTGCACCACCTGAAGATTCTGCTACTGAAGTCGTTCCTTCAGACATCTTTTCATCTTCATCACTTCATCCTCGAACAAGTATTCTTCATAGGTTAGTGGTTGTGTGCAATTAAATGTACAATAATAATATAATATTTGTAACGTCTAATATGTCTTATTTTGTTTAATACAGTCGACCCTCGTTAAACCGCCCCTCCTTAAACCGCCACCCTCACTCTTCGCCAGCTCGGGAAGAAAACCAATCTGTTACAATATACTGCAATGTAAAATTCCCTTGATAAACCGCCCCCTCGACTACCGCCATCCGCCGTTCACTTTTGAGAACAATAGTTGATTTTCTATTATAAAAGTGGGTTTTTAAACCTCCAAGAACGACTGAAGTGCAGAAAAAAAACCCGCCAGAATATTTTCTCTTTCTGATTTTGATACGTCACTGCAGGGGAAATGCAATACTCACAACAAATGTTAACTGTCTCCTGAGCTCGTTACGTCATACTCTATGCGCCAAAAAATGCAGCTGCAAATAGAATTGTTCAAAACAAAACTAAAATGTATGCGAATTCGCGACAAAAGCTATGATTTCCTCCCAACCATAAACGTTTTTCGACCGACTCACAAGTCAATAAAAGGAGAGAGTGAGCATTTTTTGAGACTGAGGCAAAACAGAAGTGTTATAAAAATCTCTCGCTCAGAGGAAAAGTGTTTTTTTGTGTGTGTGTGGACTTGTTTTACAACAGTTCTTATACTTTCTCTGTGAAAATGTCTAAAACTCTTTTAAGTGTTCGTGAAAAAATTTTGATTTGCGAATTTAAGCAAAAACATCCTTCGGCGTCTCAGCAATTTATTGCAAATCATTTTTCGAGTCTTCTGGAGAAAAAAATCAGTAGAAGAGCCGTTGGAGATATTCTGAACAGCAAAGAAAGATGGGCTAATACTGAAGAATCAGCGTTGTCAATGAAAGAGATGAGAAATGGCAAACACGAAATTCTGGAGAATGCACTTATAATGTGGATAACACAAGTAAATGAAAAACATTGGACAGTAACTTATGAAGTGATAAAAGAACAAGCGAAATTGTTTGGAGAAAAATTTAATATTGAGAATTTTTCATATAGCAATGGATGGTTGCAAAATTTCAAAAAACGCAATAGTCTTTCTCAAGAGTTCCGACATGGCGAAATAGCAGCTGTGGATGTTAATGTAGTGGATGCTGGTAGGAAGAAACTTGCAGGAATTATTGAAGAATATGCCTTGAGGGATGTGTACAATATGGACGAGTCTGGTCTGTTTTTCTCAATGATGCCAAGCAAAACGATATCTAATCAATCTGAAAGAGGAGTTAAAAGAATGAAAGCAAGAGTAACAACTGTTCACTGCACGAATGCTGATGGTAGTGACAAAAGAACTTTGGAGATTATTGGAAAAGCCAAATCTCCACGATGTTTCAAAAATTTTCGAGCAGAACTTTATGTGAAATATAAATATAATAAAAAGGCTTGGATGACACAAAAAGAATTTGATGACTGGCTCGATTCCTTCAATACGGAAATGAAATGCCAAAAAAGAAAAGTTTTACTGATCTTAGATAATGCACCATGCCATAAAAAAAAATGGGTATGAGTAACGTACGCATTGAGTTTTTACCTCCGAATGTTACGGGATTGTTGCAACCGATGGATGCTGGAATAATAAAAACATTTAAAGCTCATTACAGAAGATTTCTAGTAAAAAAAGCTGTAAACGATATCAACGAAGATCGGGATATTTCAATAACATTAAAAGATGCTATTTATCTTTCCAAAAAGGCGTGGGACTGCGAAAAGCAAAGAAACTATACAAAATTGTTGGAAGCACACAGGCTCAATAAAAGATCAAAGTGGCACTGAAGAAAAGGAGGCTCAAGAAGAATTGAAAATTGCATTGGAGGAAGCTCGTTCGAAATTTTCAATAACTATGTCAGCTGAGGATTTTATAAATGTCGATGATTTAGAACCTGTCACTGAAAATATGACAACTGATGAAATTGTAGAATTTCTAAAACCGACGTCATGTACAGATATCGAACCGGAGGATAGCGAGTCTGAGATTGAAGAAATTGAGGGAAAAAAAAGTGACAAATAAAGAAGCCCAAGAGTGTATAGATAAACTGAGACATTATTTTGAGTAACATGAGAAAACTGACACAGAAATTATTAATAAGGTGTTACATTTGGAAAAATGTGTAGATGCATTTCGTGTCACTAATCAAAAGCAGATGACTTTGGATGGTTTCCTTTCGAAAAATAAATAAAAGGTACGTTTATTTTATCAATCACTTTTTCAAGTTTTCTTCGTTTTGAATCAATACAGATTACATTAATGAAAATTAGTTATTATTTTAGCTATTAAAAGTAAATACATTCATGGTACCAGTTTTAAAAGATATAATTTCAAGTCCCGTTTTAAACCGCCACCTTTGATTACCGCCAAAAATTACGTGAAACCAAAGATGGCGTTTTAACAAGGGTTGACTGTATATTGGGTAATACGAGAGTAATGGTGACTTAAAGGTGCTATTTCATGTCAAGAGGGTTCTAATAATGTTAAAAAACGCAGTTAGAAGGTCGTTAACAGGTTTTCTATAATCTAACTACGAAAATATTCGATTTATAAATAAAGAATCCTACTTAGCAGAAATTTACTTATCGTGGTGGAGTCTGGAACCAATTAACCGCGATAAACAAGGGTCGACTGTACATCAATTATTATGTATTTTGGTATGTAGAATCCGAATCTACCTTTCAAGATGCTCTAGCACGTAAGATTTTTGAGTTTTTAAGGGTTTTTATTTATTTTTTTCTTAATTTCACTTCTTTCTGTTCTTTTATTTTAATGTTTAATGTTTAATTTTTTTTTCTGAAGTTTGGTACAGGAGTGCTATAAGATCAACAAGTTGTCCCTTGATGCCTGATGTTACACAGGCAAGTGTTATTCATTAGATGGACAGATAACCCAGTAGTGCGAAATAAACATTATGACCTAGTGAATGTTGAAACATGCATGGTGCAATTACTATCGTATTTATCTCAGCCTAAGAATGCATTGAGAGTTTTTTTTTTAATAAGTGAGTGTTTCTATTGGGAGGTATTTTTATTTTAAAATTGCCATGTCTGTGAGAAATTCACCCCAAAAGCCCCCCAAAAAACAGTTACTGATTTGATTAAGAAGTGCTATAAATTATATCTTGATAGTTCTCTTGGTGATCAAGATAAAACGTTTGCTCCTCATATTCGTGCATAACATATACTACTACTTTAACCAAGTGACTGAAAGAAAATACCGAGCTATGCAATTTTCAATTCCTATGGTGTGGAGTTAGCCTAATAGTCCGAGATTCCAGGGCGATCAGACAAGAGAGTTTTTGTAATGCATGAAACCTTAGGTTCTTAGTAGTGTCCCATGTACTTAAAATACCTGTGTGTTTGTGGAGCTTACCTTGTGACACCTGGGCAGGTACCAGGTGAGAATGGTAACTAAAAATTAAGAGTTATTTGACGTAAATTTTAATGGCTGATATTTATATATATTTTGTAGAATATTATTCTGAACTAGTATCATGAAGTCTCAGACACTTTTCATGGACCAGAACTTTTGTCAGACGCTTTAAAGCTCCACAAAAAATAAATGAACTTTATTTATTTTTTAATGTCTGACTTTTATGTATGTTATTAAAGTAACTACTACAAAGTTATATTTCGTCAGTCAGACAAATTTGAATGACCAAACATCCCCTAAATACAAATATTATTCTACCGGGAGTGCGAACGCGAGAGCACTATGCATGCATTTAAGAGCGAGTGAGACGTTCATAGCAACTAGGTTCCCCTTCTTAAACTTACCACCTGCTCCACTCTACTGTGTGTGTGTATTAGAGATGAGACGGGCTCAGCCCGAGCCCGAAAGCCCGAGCCCGAGCCCGGGCCCGAACCGGGCTCGGGCTCTGTAATTCACAATTGCATTCGGGCTCGGGCTCGTGAAAAATTTCTATTTTATTGAACATTCTCCCTGAAACAGATTTTTAAAAAGTTATTCATATGGAAAATAAAAGTACTTATAAAAAAAATAGCGGCACGGCTGCCTAGAAGGCTCGTGAAGCTCTTTGGGTATTTCAAAATGGCGGCTTTTATTGCTTAGTTAGTCATGAGATCCGACATTATTTCATAAACATAGATATATAGAAAGTGCATTAAAAATTTGCAACTATATTTGTCTTTAATTTGCACAAACAGCAAAATTTATTGTATTCTATCAAAGAATTACTTCTTTGAATTTTATTTATCTTTAGCTAAAATTTCGGGCTCGGGCTCCGACTTAAACAATATTGCTCGGGCTCGGGCGGGCTCGGATTAAAAGTCTTCGGGCTCGGGCTTCAAAAAATGAGCCCGAACTCATCTCTAGTGTGCATGTGCCTATAGCGCGCCACTTTGAGTATACAGTGCAGTTTGGGTCTGTAAGAGCACATGTTTTGTTATTTCTGTTGTGTTTGCACATGTTTATATCGTGTAATTTGTTACTGATATTAAATTATTTGTGATAGTGAAAACCATGGAAGAAGATAAATTGACGTGTATATTTTGCAAACAATCTCATGACAAATTAATATTATTTACCAATGAAACACTTAAAAAATGTAAACAAGTTTTAAAACAGCGAGTAATCCATAACCTAAAATTCAAGGACTCAAAATTACCAGAGGATTTGTATGACAATGGTTACCATCGAGAGTGCTATAAAAATTTCACTGCTTTACCAAAAAAATATTATTCTCCCACTCCAGAATATCCAAAAAGTGCTAAAAAAAATTATTGAGTGATTCTGAGAAAACATCATTAGCATCGACATCAAGGCTACCAAGTAACCTTAATATTAATAATGATCCATGTGTACAATCTACCTCAAATCAAACAAATAATTCTACAGCTTTAGATTCAGATGTAGTATCAAACACAAGTCCAGCTAATACTTTGCCTGAACCTAATGTAATACTTGAGCCTAGTGTTGAATCTGAATCGGTTGAGCCGGTGTCACATATTTCCGAGGAACCTTGTGCGACTTTTGAGTGTGATAGTAATTCCTTTACTCATAATAATTCATTTGAACGTGATATGACAACTGACAAAGTCCAGACATGTATATATTGTGACCAAAAGACAAAAAGACATAAACTAAAACGACTATCATTGCATACATGCGATAAAAACCTATTTTTAAAAAAATTAAACAAAGAAGAAGACATGTCGGAATTAATTGAGAAAGTGCAAGATATAACGGATCCAAATATATATTATCACAGAAATTGTCAATTGGAGTATTCTTATAAAATATCTCTAAGAAGAATACAGTTGAAACATCTTGGCATGAGCTTCGCAAACACCATCAAGTTGCTTTTGATGAAATTTGTAATTTTATTCAAAAAAATGTCATAGAGAAAGATCGATGTTACTTTCTGACGTATCTCCACAGACAATACACGGAGTCACTTTATTGAAGTAAGGATGCAAAAATTTTGGATTGAAAGTAGTAAGTATTTTTAATACATTTGAATTTTTTACTCTGAGACGCATGCGCATAGTGCTCTCGCGTTCGCACTCCCGGTTGAATAATATTTGTATTTAGGGGATGTTTGGTCATTCAAATTTGTCTGACTGACGAAATATAACTTTGTAGTAGTTACTTTAATAACATACATAAAAGTCAGACATTAAAAAATAAATAAAGTTCATTTATTTTTTGTGGAGCTTTAAAGCGTCTGACAAAAGTTCTGGTCCATGAAAAGTGGACCTTCATGATACTAGTTCAGACTACTCATGATACTAGTTCAGACTAGTAGAGACTTCATGATACTAGTTCAGAATAATATTCTACAAAATATATATAAATATCAGCCATTAAAATTTACGTCAAATAACTCTAATTTTTAGTTACCTTTCTCACCTGGTACCTGCCCAGGTGTCACAAGGTAAGCTCCACAAACACACGGGTATTTTAAGTACATGAGACACTACTAAGAACCTAAGGTTTCATCCATTACAAAAACTCTCTTGTCTGATCGCCCTGGGATCTCGGACTATAAGGATCATTTTTCAACTTATAACTTCTCTCTCACGAATATTGCAGGGCATTCTCTGTCAAAAACTAGACATAAAATAAAGTATAAAATGTATCTTCAGTGCATTTGCCGGTGACATAAAGAAAGGTTGCCTGTTCCTGCCTGTAATCTGCAATACATAGAATCAGAAACAATGTCAAGTGAATCTGAAGACGCTGATCAAGAACCTGTAGAAAATATTCCCCTCATTCTCAGATTTTTCACCTCAGCTCTTTAATTAAAAGGAGTTGAACAATTTTGTTCGCGATCTATAACTTTTCAAAACAGCAAGCTGAACTTTTGGGGTCGAGATTGCAACAACGAAACCTTCTAGCTCCAGATACAAAAATTGCCTCTGAGATCAAAAGGCACTTCATTCGCTCAATAGTTTGACATGCAGAATTCAATGTGTGTATGTAGAGATGTCAATGGTCTGCTGATACAGCTAGGTGTACAACGCGAATAGTCCATCACGAATTCCATCGAATTCCATCGAAATTCCACGAATTCCATCACGAATAGTCACTCTTTATTGACTCCAGGAAAACCAGATTGAAATCAGTACTACTGCATAATGGCAATACTTTTCCATCTGTGCCTTTGGCTCATGCAGTAAACGTGAAAGAAACTTATGAAACTTTGGCCACTATACAGTAATGTGGCTTATAAGGAAATCCCATGTAACTGTAAAGGCAAATGTAAAAAATACTCCACTGGTTGAGCCCAATAAAATCATTTTGCCTCCGATTCATGTCAATTTGGGTTTTATGAAGAACTTTGTTAAAGCTCAGGATAAATGAGGTCAGGTCTTCAATCATTTGAAAGAAGAGTTTCTCAAACTGAGTTAAGCAAAGTTAAAAGAAAGTATATTTATTGGACCACAAATAGAAAAATTGATCAGCGATCCATCGTTTGATATCAGACTGACAAATATCGAGTTAGCGGCTTGGTCCTCATTCAACCCAAGTGGGAAGGACATTTTGGACAGGAAAAAAGATGATATATAACTATGTTGACATGTGTATACATATAAATACCAATGTATACATATAAAATGATATTGAATTATGACGTTCTTAAGATGAATTTCTTACTAGTTTCAATTCTATCAAATTTTGCCGGTATAGCTTCTGGTTTTCCTGTGCCTCTATGAAATGTGACGTGATAGACATAAATTGATTTTACCAGTGAATTCAGCACCACGAAATTCAGTAAATCCACCCATTTACAAACCAGAGGCAGAAAAAAAGTTTAAATTTGTTGACTATTGTTATTAGACGCACTTTAGTTTTTACACAAGATTTTAAGACTGTTGTTCTAAACAATCATACAAATATTTATGTCAGAGGCTTCAAAATTTTTAGTATCTCTCTTAACAATCTATAGTAAACAATAAACTTGTAGGATTTAAGGACCGTTTAGAAAAAATTCTTAAAACTAAATGTGCTGCGGTAGCTGTTATGCTCTGAAACAGTTATTTTTATGATTTTTTTTTTTTTTTTTTTTTTTTTTTTTTTTTTTTTTTTTTACGTTTCATAAAATGCTCATAGTATTCTTTTATTTCGTGAGTATTGATGCGCATGAAAATTCGTAATAAAATTTTTTAAGCATCTGTAATGTACAATCTCTGGCCAAATTATTAAACACATACTTTTTTTTTTATTATATGGCCTACACTAGTTTTTGACAAAATTATTAGATGCAACATAGATTTTTCTTGATAACATATTTAATCTGCAGTTTTTAGGTTGTAATTTGAGGAAACAAGCCTACTTTACGGTCTTAGTACACAAATCAAAATAAGCAAATTGTAGCAGGGGCTGGAAAAATTCTGGATGAATCTTCAGACTACTACCTACATACCACAGTATCTACCTATAGTCTAATCCTTAGACTACAGTCTCACTACCTACTGTAATAAACAAAAAATTGTGTCTTTTATGAAATTTTCAGAAAAAAAGACATTTATTAGTGACGCATTCAGGAAAAGTTTCGATTTTTAAGAATTTTTTCTGAATGTTTTGTAGCTGACACATCTTTATTGTTTATTGCAGTGTATAGTACAGCATGTTAAAAGACATCCTAAAAATTTTTAAGTCTCTGACATAATTAGTTAATTTTATTTATCTGCAAAATGTTTTTGAACTGCTCCTAAGATTTTGCATAAAAACTGTACTGCGTCTAATAATTTGGCCAGGGACTGTAAGTTGCCTTGCTCATGCTCTTCATAGAGTTTCTGAGATGGTGAGAAGTAGCTTTCCAAATGTAGATAGGTTAATTTAAAGCATAATTTTTTTTCCCTGTAAGCTCCATCTCATTCAGGCTTTTAAAAGCTCGCTTGATATAATTATTTGTTCTATTCTTTTTAGAAACCTTGGGAGCATAAGAATATTATTTCGCTTGAAGAGTATAATCTCCAGGTGTCAAGAGACCCAGTACATGATGATTCTTTGACTGAGAATGCAGCGGTATTTTTACCACCAGAAAAAGAAAACTGTAATTTCTTTTTTTGTTTGTTTTTTAACTTGTAAATACCGTATTTACCCGCGCATACGTCGGTCCCTTGTATAAGTCGACCCACCACTTTCCTGACCAAGAAACTTTAATTTTTTAAAAATACATTTATTCAAAATCATTTGAAAAAAAAGAAAGTACTAAATATACCATAATAAAGATAATAATATACAAATTAAACTGATAATAATGAATAATAATAATATGACGCTACTGATAGTATGATATGGTAAAATACTAATATACAAAGTTAAACTGATTCAAGATCAATTAAGTATCGGACTTGTCAAACAATTCACAAAATTCCTTCGCTGTCATCGACGCATCATGATACAGGTTTTGGGTTAGGATCCCTTAGAAAGACCTCCACGGGGGCACCCTACCCTTCGGCCTATAGCCCATGTGTAGCTAATTGGCCGTAATCCCACAACAACAGCAACATGATACACGTTTTTAGTCTTTGGCTGGTTGGTAAGGAAATCAACCTTAAACGACGTCATTGTGTTACGGAATGCGGGAAGAGAACAATTGTCTTTTATAAGGGCATTTTTGACTTCTGATTACAAAACAAAAAAAAAATTAAAAATTAAGGACCCTCTTATAAGTCTGACACCCCCCCCCCCAATTTTAAAGCTTTTTTTTGGTCCATAATTTCTCGACTTATACGCGGGTAAATACGGTATTTGACATTAATAACTTCTAACTGTCTAAAAGCTGTTGTGACTAAATTAAACAATGGTGATGTGTTTTCACATTACTGGGGAACTTTCAACAAAATGTATTTTTAGAGATGTAGAAATTATTGGAGAACATGCTTCTTGATTTTAACAGAAATTAATTGTGAATGATATCAACAAGAGAAACTATAAGGATTTGACTGATAATTTTCATTATCCAAATTTTCATTTTTGCAGACATGAAAACTGCATTAATGGAATTTACACTAATAGAAAATTAGTAGCTAACTATAAACTGTGTACTGTAGCTAACTATAAACTCTAATTTCATGCTAATTGAATCTGTGCTAATCGAGTGTTTTCTAAGTCTAAACTTAGTAGGGAAGTGATGTTAACAAATTAGGTAACTGAAAAAACACTCAAAATACTGGTGTTAAACGATAAAGTAATTAAAAAAACTTTGTAAAAAACACACATAAGAAGTAAAAGGAAAAAGGATACGCGTTTCGTTCAAAAATTGTTTTGAACTTCTTCAGTCCAAGCTCTTCGACGTAAAGAACACAGGGAACTGAAAGGAGAAAAAAACAAGCAAGAAGTTGCCACAAGGGGCAAAGAAAAGTCGAACAAAACCACGGAGAGGGGAGAAAAAAATTAAAAAGGGGGATAGAAAGGAAAGGAAAGAAGCACAAAAAATACAGAAATAAAAAAGGAATAAAGAAAAATAATAAAAAAGGGAACACACAAGTACAAACACACACACAAAAAAGAGAAAACAGAACAAACAAACAAAAAACAAATAGCACACTTTTTTTTTTTTTTTTTCTCTTAATAATGAAATTAGTTACTTAAAATCCTTAGCTGTTTCTCGTGGTTTTAGCCCCTCTATTATTGATAAAGCTGTTTCTAAATTTAATAAGCCTAATACTTCTACTAATACTATTAATTTTCACAACGAATTAATTGTACTACCTTTCTTTTCACCTTTATGCTACAAAATTTCTAAACTTCTCAAAAATTTCGGTTTCAAAGTCATTTTTAAACCTGTTAATAAACTTAAATTCTCTTCCCTTAAAGATCCTATTCCTACTGAGAACCGTTGGGGTGTTTATTATATTCCTTGTGAATCTTGTGATTTGGGCTATATTGGTCAGACCAGAAGAGCTCTCAAATTTAGGCTCAAAGAGCATGAGAGATATGTCTCTAAGCACGATCTTTCCAAATCTTCTATTGCCTCACATTGTTGGAATTCCAATCATCGATTTCAGTTTTCTAAGGCTAAGATTTTGTGCACTCCTCAGTCTTTGTCCCATCTGGATTTTTTGGAAGGTTTTTCCATTACCCAGCACTTAGATCGTCTTGTGAACGATGGTTCTTGCGTTCCTTTCGTTCATTCTGCTTGGAAGTTGCTGTTGCAAGGTTCTTTTCACTTTCTTCGTCTAACCCCCCCCCTTTCCCCCCCTGTTTCTTTAATGTGTATGTACGTGTGTTACTGTCTTTCTTTTTCGTTTTTATTTAAAAAAAAAAATAATAATAATAATAATAATATATATATTTATTGTGCTGTCCTGTTCGTGGTTTTTATTTAAAAAAAAAAAAAAGTGTGCTATTTGTTTTTTGTTTGTTTGTTCTGTTTTCTCTTTTTTGTGTGTGTGTTTGTACTTGTGTGTTCCCTTTTTTATTATTTTTCTTTATTCCTTTTTTATTTCTGTATTTTTTGTGCTTCTTTCCTTTCCTTTCTATCCCCCTTTTTAATTTTTTTCTCCCCTCTCCGTGGTTTTGTTCGACTTTTCTTTGCCCCTTGTGGCAACTTCTTGCTTGTTTTTTTCTCCTTTCAGTTCCCTGTGTTCTTTACGTCGAAGAGCTTGGACTGAAGAAGTTCAAAACAATTTTTGAACGAAACGCGTATCCTTTTTCCTTTTACTTCTTATGTGTGTTTTTTACAAAATTAGGTAAGTAATAATGTTTTGTTTGTATTTTTTGTATTCATTTTTTTTTTCTAAAGTGAATGTTGTAAGAATGTATAGTACTTATTCTTTATATTCATTTTAGTGTCTTTTCATATGTATCAGCATCTTCTGCAGCCATGGCCAGCAGTGTTCAAGCTGTCGACTGCTTTGTTTTCAGATGAATTAAAAGAGCAGCTAGTAACAGGAATGTTAAGTTGTGTACTGAGAAATGAAAAACTAATTCATTATACATTGCTTATGTGGGATTTAATATCAGACATATTAATTCTAGATTTTTTAAAGTAAACAGAAATATATATTTAAAGCAAAAATGATTAACTATAAAGAAAATTATTAAATAAACAGTAGCTCTGCAGTATTTTGGCCTACAAAGGGTTTATTGACTTATTTTCTAACTATAAAATATAACTAAAAAAATAAAGGTAAAAAAATATTAAAAAGTTCATAAATTTAAAAAGTAATAGAAAACAGCCAATCAAAAACAACATATTTTTCTAAATGAACATTAATATAGTTTTATCCATGTTCATAAAACAAATTAGGAGCCTTTTATAAACGCCAGCAGACAAAGATAGTACTGCATTAGTTATTTTTATATTTTAATTAATTATTTTGTAATGAAAGTTTCCTTTTAGACTAAAATTATTCTGTTTTGAAATAACTTTTAAAACTTAAATCCAAAAACTGTTATACTATAAAGAAATCTTAATAACCCCCCCCCAAAAAAAAATAATTAAAATCCACCTGGGTTAGGTTTTTTGAAACCCTGGAGAAAACACTGAAGATTCTCAGCCCTAATTAATGCTTAGGGCATTTTGTTCAAAATGTTATCAGTTTAGATGGCAATTTTGTAGCTTCTGTCATTTTTAAAGGATACGTCTGTATAAATTTTAAGGTACGGAAACATTCGTTCGGATATTCTATATTACAGCAATAATATAGTGCGAACATAAGCATTATTTCTTTTACGAACCCAAGTACAGAAAGGACATTATCGTTTTCTACTACTATGTAGCACAAACAATCGTTGTTGATATTGCCCAATGCTGCAACATGGGGAGTTTCAGGGCCAGAAATTTTTATTGTGGTTGGATCTGTTTCCAGTGGATATATTCGATATAATGACTCTGCACTCTTATCTCCCAATAAATGTGGCAACAACATTAAAGCAGTAATTTCAGAACTATAGTTTTGTTTTAGAATACCATCAGTGACAGTTTTACCTTTTTTTAACAAAATGGCTTGTTCTTTTACCCTTTCTGCACACAACTGCAGTTGCTAAAAAAATTGATTCTCTAACTCAAAACCATTTATTAATTTAAAATCTAAAAGAATACCAAGCTCTGAAAATAGCATTTGATATTCCTGTTTTAAATTTTCCATTAAACATTTTTGTGAGACAAGCAACCTCCTGTCACTAAAAGTGATTACCATATTTTCGGCCACCGCCTCACAATCCCTATCCTGTATAGGTTTTTTAAATTCTTCAGCAAGGAATTGTGTGCTTCTTGTGCAAATTTCTTCTGGTGCAATTTCATGTGGGGCAAAGTTTACTTCTCCTCTGCGAGGAAGCTTTACACATTTTACTTTGCCAGCGTTATTAATGGCTCGTTTTAAGGGCCTATTTCTACGTTTAGCTTCCTCATTCATTTTATCATAAATCTTCTGGGCCCAACCATGGTGTCCTTCTCCAATATTAGATTTAAGTTTTGGAAAGAGGGAAATAAGGTTATTTGCAACCTGGTCTCTCTGATAAGCGGTTGGCTTAAGTGGGTTCTTTCTCAGTTAGGATATTCTATATTACGAAGTAATGCAGCAACTAATACAATAGAGGATGGTTTCCTGAACCTGAATTCGTTCTTGAGATGCATGCTTGTAAGTTGTAAGAGAGAGACATATTCCATTCTTCTCTTATCTGGGAAAGGATTTGTTTTTGTTTCTCTCTATACTGATAATTACATATTTTATTCGTATTTGAAAACTTATTTATTAAAGATATAAATTAATAAGTTATCCCATCCTGCTTTCTACACCTGTTCATTTCAGAACTATAGTTTTGTTTAGAATACCATCAGTGCAGGGGCGTAGCCAGAAATTTTTCATGGGGGGGGTTACGACTACTACAACTCATATATATGTATACGTGTGTGTGATAATGTAGTGAAGAATATACATTTTGCATGGCAAAAAATTCCCCATGGGGGGGGGTGTTATGACCCCCCTAACCCCCCCCCGTGGCTACGCCCCTGCATCAGTGACATTATTATTATTTTAAAAAAAGGTTATTATTCTTAATTAAAGTGGCATATATACCTTTATCTAATATAATGCACCAAGTTATGTAGCTAATATTATATCTATTTAATGTCAAATAACAAATGATTTAAATGAAAGAAAGGAAAAACATAGGTAATTTTTAAAAAAAATTCTGGGTGTTTTTTTTGGGGTTTGTGGGCGGGTCCGAAACCCTGGTTTTCGCTATTTTTTGCATATTTTGCTTTTTTAAAAGTATTTTCAAAGTTTTTTTCCACTTTTCTTATTTTGCACGATTGTAGAAATTTTTTTAAAGAAATGTTCGCCTAAGTCCATGTGTTTTCAAATATATTTATTTGCCAAATTGTTTCTCAAGGTATATACAGTAGAGAACCAGAAATCCGCAAGCTTGGGACCATGGCGTGTGCGGATTTTGCGGATTTCGGGACATAAAAGATAAATCATTACATTTCTGATTTTAAAAAGTAGAATACAATTACAATGAAATAAAAACAGTCAAAAGTATTTCACTTATATTTTCACATTAAATACAAAAGCATGAGAAAAAATTACATGAATACTAGCAAAGCAAATGGTTTCAAAATTTCGTTTTTCTAATTTTGAAAGCATGTTCTATGGTGATTTGTTTTAAAATATTATTTTTTCCTACTTTGAGTTTCTTTTTTTCTTTATTAATTTTTGCAAATTGTGTATTATCATTAATTCTTTAATTATTTATCATTAATTGTTTAATTTTTTTAATTTTGCATTCTAAAAATTTAAGGTATTCTTCTTCTAACTTTAAAATTTTATCAAATGGATTTTATTATTATTAAGTTTTCATCATCAGAATCATATTTATCTGGATTCAAGACACTTTTCAACAATTTCATCACTGGCGGATGACTTTGAATTTCATTATTTACATCAGAGAAGGTGTGTGGATTTTAGGTCGGCGGATTTTTGGCTCTCTACTGTACATATGCACTTTTCCATACACTTTTCATGTTTGTGTATTCTCATCCCTGATCCCTGATTAAGAAAGTGTTAGATATTTCTTCTTGTAAATGTGTATTTTAATAATTGTAATTTGAATAAAAGTGAATAATTAAATGCATTTTTATTAATTATATTACAAATGGTGTTTGGATATTCTTTTGTATGTTACATTAAATCAGCCATCAGTGATGGCCTTTTTAACGGACTTCAGAAAATGAGATGGTTATACATTATACATGAATACACTCGTATATATATATATTGTGTAGTATGTTGCTGCGACATTTTTTTTATGCAGACTGATATTGATCATTCTTTTTTTATTGGATTTGGGATATATCAAAGGTGGTACCATATTAATTTGATTAAGTTTTGACGATATTAACATTTGATAAAAAAAATATCATGATATAAAATGCTTTTAAGGGTTACCAGCAATGGCGGTGGTCAAAAGTTGCCAAGGTTGGCTAACTATAAGTGCCAAGCAATAAGTTTTCAAAACTAAACTTGGCTTGGTGATATTTTTTAGATTTGACAAATTGCCAACTTAAATTTCTTTTCTATTGGGAATAATAAAGATTCATAATTTGAGATCTAATTTACCATTTACATTCAACAAAATGCAAACTTTGGTTATTAAATATGTAGAACATTAATTTTAGATTGAATAAACCTTAGAAAAGGAGATATCACTCTTCCATAGCTCATTACTTAACATTGCTTCTCCCCCCCCCCCCCAAAAAAAAAAACCCTGCACATTCCGGGAGATACAATTACCAAATAAGTGGTCACATTTATCAAAGATGAAACTGAAAATCTATTTTGTACATATATAAGATTTACACTGCTTGTAACTAATCTCGAAAATTATGGTAATCCTCTGATAAATTGTTGGCAATATCGTAACTTTACATTATATTGTGGAAAGTGTGTTATGTGATATAACACAAAACTTTATAATATATATATATATATATATCCTTATAAATAAAAATGAAATTTTGTTTGTTTGTTTGTGGATTTGATTCGTATACATATCCTCAAAAATGGACCTATCAGCCTGAAATTTCGCACAGATATGTAAAATAATATAGAATAAATCATAGTCCATTTTAAAACTTTGAAAGTCCACCCGCTCCCGGAATTTAAGGGATTTTTTATGTTCTCCACGCAAAAAAGCTTTTCGTAATTGTAACCCCTGTAATAAAAAATGTCTGAAATAAGCATCGTGGTTACCATGTGTGGCGATTTTGCCGAATAATATGTTTTAAATTCTCAAAGTAAAAATAAAAGAATAATAATGAGTTTTTTTTGTTAGTTTATATTTGTAATAGTATTATTTTTTTTTATAATATCGTGTGCATGGGAAATCAGAGCAGGAAGGAAATGTTTTATACGCAAAACAATAAGAATTGAAGATTTCCGAGGCTAATATGTAAAATTTTTTAGTTTGGCGAAAAAATAAAATGGCTCAAATGCCCAGAAAGTGAGTTCTAGTGGTTTGCACAGTTTTCGGCTTGGCGCAATTTATTGAGAGCTTAAGGAAATAGATTTTTGAAAACAAGTGCAAAGGTTTAATTAGAATACAGCGTTAAATTTTAACGATCCGTGAAGAAATGATGCAGTTATTAAGGGATTTCAAGCGATCTATCTTCAGAATTCTCGCCAATTGATTTAAGTTGGGGGAATTCCGCCAAATTTCAGAAAATTGAAATCTTCTCATTTAGTACATCGGAGTAACGATGAATAAAACACTTTACAGTTGATAATTTTAAAAAATTCGGCTGTATTAAGGGATTCCACTTTTCAAATAAATGCGCGCTTTACTTTTTGGCGGTCGAACCATTTCCCATATTGATTGCTGCTAAGTCAATGCTTCGAATGATTCCCTGAAAAAACTCTTGCAAAATGGCGTATGTTGGCACTTTGGCGAGGCTTAGATTTGAAACTGGATTTTATTTGAGACTGGTATATATAATAACACTGGTTATAGATAAAAATGAATGTTGGTACGTGTGTATGAGGTTGAAAAACTCCAGCACCTTTGACCGATCACCACGAAATTTGCTTCATCTAAGTCTTTTTTATTGAAAAGGTTTTTATGCTATCCGTTTTCCTCTAACTTGCCACTTGGTGCCGCAGCACAACGTCGAATTCTATTCCGTTTAGCCGTTTGTTATGCGAATATCGTCCAACCGATTTCGATGAAATTTGGTACACGCGGATATTAGAACACGGAGAATATTTTTCACTATCCATTTTGCTGTAACTTTCCGCTAAATGGCGCTGCAACGCATCAACTTCTATACCGTTCGACCGTCGGCATAAAATTTTTTATACTTACACATTTGAGCACGAAGAATATATTCTAACTGTGTTCCTTTTGATGTTACTCACCACTAGATGACACTGCAATGCATTATTATTTTAACTCGCCACTAGATGACGCTGCAGCAGGCCAAATTCTTGACCATTGAAACGGTCGCTATGAAAATCAGTATACATAGCTATTTGAACAATGAGAATATTTTGGCGTTATCCATTTTGCTATAACTCGCCACTTGACGGCGCTGTAGCAAATCATTACTTTAATTAACCACTAGATGGCCCTGCAGTGTATCACTTCTTGACTGTGCAAATGATCGCTATGAAAATAGGTATACATAGATATTTGAACACGGGGAAGAGTTTGGCGCTATCCATTTTCCTATAACTTGCCACTAGATGTCGCGTCAACACATGAACTTCAGGACTGTCCAGCCGATTGTCATGAAAATTCGTATACATCGATATCTGAATGCGAAGAGTATTTTCGCCGAATCCGTTTTGCTAAAACTCGCCACTAGATTGCGCTACGCCGCATGGCCTTCTGCACCGTACAAACGATTGCCTTCAAATTCGGTATGCATGATTATCGGACACAATATAACGCGATATCCATTTTTCTATATCTGTTTATTACAATGAATAGTAATTACCACAAATCATAATATCAAAAAGCCCATTCATCCCCGTGCGAAAAACGGGTACTTCAGCTAGTATATATATATATATATATATATATATATATATATATATATATATAATTGGAAAATATTAGTTATTGGGATTACTTTAAAAACCTTTTTTAGCATTTGGAAGCCAGAAAATGTAATAATTAGTGAGACTGCAAGCTTAAACCCGATTTCCTGAATGTGCAAGGAAATTTCCTAAATAACTGTAATATTTCATTATAAATACTTAATTTTAAAAAAATAATTCAAGAACAAGAAAAGTTAACCCCGAAGGATAATTTTTGTATTAATTTTTTAATAAATTTAAAAAAAATTATCTTTCCCCCTTTAATTTAAAATCAAATCATAAGATTTGATTTTAAATTAAAGGAAATTTTAGGTTTTTAAACAAAAAATTTGAAATTTTAGAAACATAATTCCTGGAGATAGTTTGAAATTTCTAAATATCCCAAAACACAATCACCTCAATTCAAAACAATAAAAATTGGTTATTTATTACTTGTATCATACATAGCTGTTTAGTGCGTACATCAGTGTTCGTCGCTTCGCAAACATCGCTACTGCAGCATCTGGACCAATAGCAATAGTATTAAGTCATGACTGACAGCTCGTACTTGCATAGTGTTATGTTTTCCTTATGTATCAGAGCCTAGATTTTTTTGAAGAAAATAGTGTGGGATAAAAAAAAGGTATAAATTATTTTGTGGTTATTAAAAAGTACATTTTGTAAGCTTGTTTTTGTGTACATGGTTTTATGTCGCATAACTTGCATGATCTGCAGAAAGTATAAAATTTGAAAAGCGTTGTTATCAGCCAGGACCTGCTTATTATTTCCAATGGGTATGTTGGTGATTTCATGAGCTGAAAATTCATCAAATTTTTTAAAATAAATAATACAGTACTGTGTGATTAGTTATGTAAAATGAAATGCCTGGACTTGAAAATATCCTGCTGGAATCTCTTATGTTAAAATTTTCATTTCTTATTTAATTTTATTTGTTGATTTCAAACATTTAAGTTATTTTCCATTGTGCAAGTTTTTTAAAGGCAGTAATATATATCTTTCGTTATGAAAAAAAAGCAAAACATTTTTTGTTGAGTTTGATGTGTTGGATTCTAGTATAAAAATACACATTTAACAAACCATGTACACAGCTTTCTCCCACCCTCTTTTATTACGATGTCTAATTTTTCAAATCATTAGTAAAACTAATTGTGAATAGATTTACCAAAATAAATAACATCCAATATGAATATAATTTTCCGAAAGCACAGCTTTGTTTTCAATCATAGCAGAAAATCCAGTAGCGTAGGTTCATTTTCTCCAGTAGAGGATATTTTCTATGTTTTACGTATTCTGAAGAGTGAAAACTATAAAGTTAAAATTTAATGATTCACTGTATAAAACATATCACCCAGGTTAGGACCAGCCACAAAATGTCAAGACATGACTAAGCAAAAAATAAACAGCAGAAATCAGATCAAGACATCTGTTGCTTAATTTACAGTACATAATGTATCATTGCATGCCGGCCGGATTGTATGGTGGGTAGAGCACCGTACAGACATCATATGTACTGGCATCATATTCTCAATAATTAACATTTATTGAGACTAACACAAGAGTTAATAAAGTTGGAAACATCCAATAACGTAATGCCATTTTTTTATGTGACAAGAAAAAACATAATTTAAGTTGGAGTTTAGATTCAAATTCGGCGCATTAAAATCAAAAATTGCTAAGCATTTTCTTAACTAGAAAAAGTTTCATTTTTAGTATGTATTATTATCTAGAATAAAGTGCACATAAAAATTTCAAGGTTTCTGTAACTTTTAAAATGTATTTTCTTGCATAACTTTCTTGCATAACCGCATAACTTTTAATCGCTGTATAAATATAGTATTTACTTTTCTTAAAAAAAAACAAAAAAAACCCTGAAACCTTCATTCATCAGGAACGTTCCTGACAAATCCTGGAAACTTCACAAGGTAGGTCACAGAAACGTACCTGGCGATAACAGGAATGTTTTTGGCCATAACAGGAGCATTTCTAGCAATAACAGAAATGTTCCTGATTTTCACAGAAAGCTTACTGACAAACATTGAAACATTCCAGATTTTACAGGAAGCTCACTAATATTTCACTGGAACCTTCCTGGATCCTTCAGTAAAGTTCCTGATTTTCACAGGAAGCTTACTAACAATTCACTGGAACCTTCCTGGATCTTTCAGTAAAGTTCCTGATTTTCACAGGAAGCTTACTGACAATTCACTGGAACCTTCCTGGATCGTTCAGTAAAATTCCTGATTTTCACAGGAAGCTTACTAAAAATTCACTGGAACCTTCCTGAATCGTTCAGCAAAGGTCCTAGTATTTTCATGTAACATTCCTTGGAAGTCTAGGGCACCTCAGCTGCCCATTATTTCCAAGAAACGCTCCTGGATTATTTTTACAGTGTATAGTTTTAAGCGTTCAATGTCTTTTTCTTTACTGAAACTAAGTGCATTTGAACCTGCTTTATTACACAACGCCATTTTAATCTCAAATTTAAGTCTGCAACCAAATAACTTCTTTACAGAAACCACACAGATCATAGAGTGTAGCGTAGTGCATTTATTGCAAGCCTGCACTCAGGGTATCTGCCAAGTCGGAATACCTTGGTCGAAGGACTTTTTCAGGTGTTCTTCCACGTATTCACGAGACATCTAATGAAACCGCCCGAAACCCTAGACCGTTAAATCGACAGCCGCGCGGTAACCCAGAACCCTAGACATTTACTCTTCAGCCATCGACCATTTTTAGTCCCTTGTGCACTGGGCTATGGTGGTACCGAGGCCCACAGATCATAGAAGGGGAATCATCACCACTGAATCCAACTGGGATTTAATTTTATTTTATCTTAGACCACTGTTCTTTTGAACTAGTTATTTTAATTTTGTTTTAATCTTTAGGACGGAATAGAGCTTTACCGATAAATTTGATCGCGCATTTAATCGCGTTAATTTTCCAGTAAAATCAAACTCAAACATCAATACCTGAGAACTAGTTTACAGCAATACACTCTGGACACACACTCAACTTTCCTCACTATTTTTAGGAGGGCCCAATGTCACTTTGCTTAAATATTTACCTTACATTTCATTGTTTACATGAGAAACTTTGCTGTGTGCCAAAACATCCTTGTAGTTTTATTGATGTAAACAATGAAATGTAACATAAACATTTAACCTAAGTGACATTGGACTCTCCTAAAAATAGTGAGGGAAGTTGAGTACGTGTTTCGACTGTCTTGTAAGTTAGTTTTCTGTTACTGACGTTTATTTTGATTTTACTGGAAACTTAACGCGATTAAATGCGTAATAAAATGATGCTGAAAATAGCAAAAAATCGCTTAAAAAGGAGAGAACGGGTGGATTTTCAGATTTTTAAAATAGCGCAGATCGTTTATATATATATATATATATATATATATATATATATATATATATATATTTACATAATTATGAAAATTTTCAAGCCGATCGCACGAACTGTGTGAATTTCATTAAAGTTTTACACAGTAACTTTTTAATCTGTTTGGATTAATGACGGTAAAAGTTTTGTTTGGAAGTGGCCGGACCGGATTTGTTGGAGAGTGAGTCAGGGATCAGCATAACTAAATATAAAATAAAAAAATAATAATAATAAATTCAGTTTTATACTCTATGACACTGGTTCCCGACCGTATGGTGATGCCCCCTTCCATTTCTGAGCATGCATAGTTTTTTAAATCTTTAGCACTGAACATTTAGTCACCTTTTCTACTAAAATTATTATCTGTAAAGTCTGAAAGAACATTTTAAGCAAAAATAGAACAGTTGGAAACTAAAACAAATTAATAAACATGATTTTTTAAAGCATGTATTATCACTCGCTTTTTTCCTGTTTTTCCCGTTGATCCCCTCCAAAAGCTCTGCATCCTTTATGGCGATGCGCCCCATCAGATGGCAACTGCTGCTCTATGAGATTTATAAATCTATGCTGCCATAAGTATTATATTTTTAATTCCCAATCCCTCCAGAAATGGAAACTATATTTAAAACATTTCGGAGGGGGAAAAGTTGTTTACAGGCCTTGATAACAAACTTAAATAAAGTAATAGTAAAAAGGTCTTAAAACAGGATGGCTTTTCAAAATCTAAATTGAACACAGTAGTATTTGGGGAAAGTAAAGCCTTTACCGAGGGTCGAAATTTACGGTTGTCCGCTTTAAGAGATCTATCTGCACGGGCCGAAAATTTTAAGCCTGGTCCAGACCGAGCAAAGTTTACCTTAGCCCGATCCGGCCCATAACCAGAATATAAAATTTAGAAAGAGCCCAACCAGCTAGTTCAAAAAACACATTTTAAGGCTTGGCCCGTAGCCAAACTAAACTGAGGGATGGCCCGATCTGGCCCTTTTAAAAATCATAATTTAAAGATCTGCCTGGCCCGGCCCGACCTGAGATAATTCAATTGTCACGCGAATCATATTTTAATACTGATTTTATACTTCTTATATGTATACAGGGTGTTTCAAAAAAATGTGGACAAAATGACATGGCAGATCTGTCATGCAACAAGGATAAAAAATCGCATAGGAACAGAGAGTCGCAAACGCTTGTAGAGAGCGCTATGGCCATGAGAGGGCGTAGCCATGAGAGGGCGTTGCGATACAAACACGAGCCAAACGAAGATTGTCTTCATTCTAGCTGTGGATGCGTTGGGCGTAACATGGCTAGTTACACGCACCGCGAAATGGTTGACATGCATTTAGTTTATGGCATGGCCAACTGCAATGGACGAGAAGCCTTGCGAATGTATCGTGAAAAATATCCTGATAGAAAGGTGCCTAGCCGCTCATACTTTGCCACTCTGCATCGACGATTGTGTGAACACGGCTCGTTAGACGTGCGCCAGCCGGATGCAGGTCGCCAACGAATAACTCGGACAGTTGATGCAGAAGAAAGAGTTGTCCAAGAATTCCAGCGTAATCCTTCAACAAGTACACGAGTTGTATCCCGAGAGACCCATATCCACCACGCTACCGTCTGACGCATTGTACACGACGAAGGACTACATCCTTATCATTTACAACGCGTCCAGGCACTGGAACCGAGAGATTACAACAATCCTATGGATTTTGCTCGGTGGTTTTTGCAAGAACATGCTGCAGACCGAAACTTCGCAGCAAGTGTTCTCTTCAAGGATGAGGCTGCGTTCCCATTAGAGGGCGTGATGAACTTTCACAACCCGCATACATGGGCGGATGAAAACCCGCATGCTACACGTTCGCACGGAGCATAACGAAAATGTTCCGTTAACATTGTGGGCTGGCATTTTAGGAGACTGTTTACTTGGTCCGTACATTCTCACAGAAAGACTTAACGGTCCCATTTATCTAACATTCTTGCAAGAGGTTCTGCCAGAAATGCTAAATGATGTCCCGATGCCTAATCTTAGACGCATTCGATTTCAACACGACGGAGCCCCTGCACATTTCAGCACAGACTTCAGAGTACATCTGCAGGCTACTTTTCATTGCGGCTGGATTGGTCGCGGTGGACCAATCGCATGGCCACCACTATCACCAGACTGTGTCCCTTGGATTATTTCTTATGAGGATTTTTAAAAGGAGTTGTGCATGAAACACCCGTTGAAACGCCGGAAGACTTGGTAGGAAGAATTGTTGTGGCAGCAGGATGTGTTCGAGATACACCTGGTATCTTTGAGAAGGGGCGGCGTTCCGTGCAACGTAGTTGCCAGGCGTGTCTCGATGCATCTGGCAAAAACTTTTAGCATCTCCCGTAGGCTCAACATTTCGCTTGAATTAGTCGCATGTGAGTGAGTAATTATAAAAAAAAGATCTGTCATTGTTTTGTTTCTTCTCTTCGTGTTATGTATTATTTTAGACGCACTGTAACGACTCCGGATCGCAGTTGCGACCCTCTGTTCCTATGCGATTTTTGATCTTTGTTGTATGACTGATCTGCCATGTCATTTTGTCCACGTTTTTTTGAAACACCCTATATAGTAGGATAATTACAGAGTTAATATTTATACAGGAGTGGTTTGTGACATGTAAATTTGTATTAATTTAAATAATAATCTGCAGTACATTTCTTTAAAGCCCCTCTTCATCCGTAAGCATGTGTGCCCAAGACCACATATATGTTAAATCGGTCTCTTCTAATAAATTATTATTTTTTTTATAAGCCAACTGTTTTGTTGTATTCGAAGCAACACCTTTTCCTTTTCAGGTAACATTTGAAAGAAGTAAAATATTTACTCAAAATTCGTTATTTTCATTAAACATTTAAAATTATTATAAATGGAAAAGTATCCTGGGGATCTTTGAAAAGGATGAAATATTCAAACTTATTTCCCGTGCCCGACTATGCTTAGAAGGGACCCCGTTTCAAAAGATTACTTGTCTGATAAAATACCTAAACCATTCACCTCTCTCTAGTTAGAAAATGTATGGCCGCCATATCTGTAAATAATTTGTTGGGGTGTTGAAAGTATCGTAGGCGTGTCTTGGCCATTGTGCTCTCTCCCCTCCGTTGCAAACCATCAATCTAAGTGTCACAGGTGTTTTGGTGAGTGGGGGCAAGCAGTAACAGAATTTTATGTCACAGCCGCTTTCCAAGCAGAAAAAAAGGAACAGAAAATTATGTCTCAGACGCTTTAAACGACTTTTACAGAAGTCGGTATTTTACGTCTCAGCCGCTTGAAGGGTTAACATTTAAAAACACTCGAATGAGAGCAATGAAAAAAAAACGTGACTACCAGAAACAATAAGAAATACGTTTTTTTCATCTCAAAGAGTGTTGCAAATTTCTAAAAAAGAATTCCTATAAATAGGTGTTTAAGTGTTGTGCAAATAAAATTTTACACTTTCTCAATAAATAGAACTTAAATATTAAATAAAACTGCCCTTGCATTGCTTGTCACGCAAAAGGAGTATTTTCGCCAGTGTATGACGTTATCTAATCGATCTACGCGAGAGATTATGTTCCGGGATTTTTTTTCAAAGAATCAAGGAATGAATCGTCTTCGCTTCTCTGTTTACTTTTCAAGGAGTGATATCTCGCTAGATATTGAGAGTTGGAAGTAGCTGCAAGTTAAAAAAGGTTATTATTTTAGAGATCTTTCGAACTGTATAAAATGTTTTGCTTTTAGAGATAAAAATGTCATTTTTATCAAAATTTCAATATGGCGGCAGATGCACCGGGAGCGATGAGTCGATCCAGCAATTGTTACGAACCGGACTTTTATTATTTATATTTTATCATGGTAAAAATCAAAGTTTCATAAGTCGAGAAACATTACTTCCGATTTCTTTTTTTCCCCCACAGGGGGAAAATTTTTTCATTTCATTACACAAACATCTTTTTATTTATCTCTCTTAATTATTTGATTTGTTAAATTTTACTATTCCAAATATGTTTAAGTTACACATTAAATACATACACACTGCCATACAAATTCAAAAGGAAAAACTTACCTTACATAAAATGCTTTAATCTGTCTTATTGTAAATTATGTCATAATATGTAAATTATGCCATCAACTCCAATATTTTAAATTTATATGTTTTTAACTGTTTCTAGGAATTCAGTATGGACATATACTTGCGCCAGTCTTGGGTTGATCCAAGGTTAGAATTGTCTCGATTTGGAATTAACAGCACCGTCACACTCAATGGGCAAGACATAATCGAAGATATCTGGAAGCCAGATCTATTTTTCAAAAATTTGAAAACAGCAAAATTTCATTTTGTTACCGTGCCAAACAAGTTGATTAAGCTATCACCGGATGGGGCAGTACTTTACAGTATGAGGTTCGTTTAAAATAATATTTTCTTGCAACAAATTTATAAAAATTATCCAAAGAGCTTCAAATGTGTGTGGAACGTTAAAAAAACAAACACATGATTTTATTACTTTTTAATTTTTTAAAAAATAATTTTCAGTTTTTCTCTGTGTTCATAAATAATCATACTATGATTTTGTATTTACAAATGCAATTACTTCAAGTTCTCATTGTATTCCCAATGCACATTTAAAATTGATGATATGCAGTGAAGACCGCGGCTAGTTGGCTGTAGAAATAAATATGCGCAGTCGTCCAGAGTTGGGCATCATTAACTAAAATATTAGTTGAACTAAAATTTTAACTAAAAACTAAATTAGTTTTAATTGAACACAACTAAATGTTCTATTAAAGTAGTTGCTAGTTGAAGGTCCAACTATCTTGGCTCAACTAAATTAGTTTTAGTCTTCTATTCAACTAATTTAGTTGATCAGAGTTAGTTGAACCTTAGAACTACAAATAATAGTTTTAGTTGCAATTGTCGAATAAAAACTAATAACTAATAAGGCCGACAGATAAAGAAAACTTATCTTCTTTTTGATTGTGAGAGCAGAGCTGCGTGTTCATGTTTCTTTACAAATGGCTGTTATTACTTTACTGCATTCTAGTAGTTAACACTTCCATTGTGTTAGGATACAATTTTTTTTTTTTTTTTACAAGGATTTAGAAGTTATTTAGTTCAAAAACAAAGTATGATTTTTTAAACACTTTCCAACAAGCATTTCGGTTTTTCTCCGTCTATTCGTATACTTACTGACGAAAATACATCTTGATTACTACAAATTTATATACACTGCCCGACATTGAAAATGCAACACCCATAAGGAGTGACCAGAAAGTATTGAAACTCGGCAAGCAGAGAGACAGCAGTGAACAATAAGTGATCTTTATTTCAAAATGATATGCATAATACAGAGGGGGAGCAACGTCGTCTTAGTAGGTTGTCGGAACACCGTGGACGGCGATACACGAAGCAACACGTCTAGGTACTGAGTCGAGAGTACGGATGGCGTCCTGAGGAATGTATCTCCACTCCCTGTCAACCATTTGCCACAGTTCGTCTTCTGAACGGGCTAGTGGCAGGGTCTGGAAATGGCGCCCAATCACATCCCAAACGTGTTCGATTGGCGGCAGATCAGGAGAGTACGGTGGCCAGGGAAGCTTCTGTACACCTTGCAGAACACGTTGGCTGATGCGAGCAGTGTGCGGTCGAGCGTTATACTGCTGATACAGGGCGTTGGTAAGCGTTTGAAGGTAGGGGAGTGTCACCGGCCGCAGCACATGATCAACATATCGTTGAGCCGTCATAGTGCCCCGAATACGAACTAGAGGTGACCTGGAGTCATACGCAATTGCTCCCCAAATCATGATGCCACGTTGTCGTGCGGTGGGGCGTTCTACAATTGCTTCCGGATTGGACCTGTTTACACATCGACGCCACACTCGCACGCGGCGACTATCACTGGAGAAACAGAAGCGTGACTCATCTGAGAACACGAACCTGTGCCATTCTGTCATTCACGTCGCTCTAGCCTAGTACCACTGCAGTCGTTGGCGTCTATGTTGTGGAGCCAATCCCTAGTAGCAATTTCCCCTTGGCCAGAGACTGGCCGCGTAGCGAATCGCCAGTGAATACGCATCGGGCCGGGCGTGGCGAAAGTGCATGGATACATCCACTTTATGTCATCTTGGACTTGCCGCCGGCCAAGGTATCAGTACCCAATGAGTTTTCGCCGCGCCGCGATGGATTCAGAGGGATTGGCCCATTCACTTTAGGTGTTATAATGGGCCAAATGCCGTCTATGGTATTACTTGCCATTATGTTTTCATCGCGTCTATTTATTTTTATATAACTGATATAGATTTTTAAAAGATTAGTCCGATCAGGGCTCCAGTCAATTAATTATCCTTAAATTTTGTTTTGCCTGAAACACTGATACAAGGACTTTATTAAGGTTAGTTTGTGAATTTCTTCAATGATTTTAGTTTGATAAAAGCTAAATTGTTAATTAGCAAAACTAAGATAATTTACCGAATTGTAATAAAATATTTATATCTTGGTAATGTCATTTTCTATTTAAAAGAGAAACCAATCTTTACTTAACCATTTATATATAAAATAGTTTTCATTAGATAAATTTGTTTCAAATTTCCCTATTTTACATATCAATGAACAGTGTTGTAGATAATGATGAAATAACACATCCAAAAGTGTGTATTGCCTGCAATAAGATATATTTGTAATTCTTTCAATACCAGCATATCAGTGTTCTTTAATTATTTTTATTAATCTCCTCAGAAACTGAAGGTTCATTTTCAAAAAAATGTAAAAAACAATGTGTTCCTCTTTCATGACAAAGAAATATTAGGTGGTGATTTAATTACTAAGCAGTTGTATAACCTCAATGTTTTAAAATAGTGATTTTTATAATATGCCAAATAATGTATGAAAAAACAACCTTTTCAAACTAAAAAATAAATTGTGTAGGTGAAAGTAAAAAATTTAAGTTTGAGCTAAAATTGCTGAAAAAATATTCTTTCGCCAATAACAAATTTTCTCAACACAGGGTTGACACTCAATTTCTGAAAAAAAATTCAGTCTTTTCCAGATTACCATGTTATAAAAATCCAGACAATTTTTTATGTTTATGTCAACTTTGCATATAACATTTTTAGCTTTCCGAAGTAAGGTTAAACATTGTTTATTTACAAACACTGATTTTCCAAGTTTTGGGGCCAAAATTTGCAATTTTTTCGCCAACATGAAATTCCCTGACCAATGGTAACCCACATTTGTTCGGAATGAAAGTTAATCTTTGAGAAACAACCATAAGTTTTCTAAAATTCTTCAAATTGCAATGCAACTTACGTACTCATTTCAGGGTTTATACCCTTTTTTGTGATGTAAATTCCAGGAGTTTTCCCAGGAGCAGTCGAAAGGTTCCAAGTGCATTAAAATTTTATTCTTTCTTGAAGTTAATGTATTTTTCACTTAAAAAAAGTGTTTTGACCTGTTATAATTGAAAACCGATGTTCACAAAGATGTTATCCAACATTTAATAAAAATATGTGCATAATACTGTAATATGTTACCATAATTTGGTCTTTTTTAAAAATTTGATTAGGCCAGCCTCATGCATAATACATTCCTAATTTTCTTAAATTAATAAGTATTTATTACAAAAATATTAAAACTAATTTAAATTCCATTTAAAAAAATTAAATGAAAAATTTTATTCTTTCATTAAAATTTTATTCTTTCTTGAAGTTAATGTATTTTTCACTTAAAAAAAGTGTTTTGACCTGTTATAATTGAAAACCCATGTTCACAAAGATGTTATCCAACATTTAATAAAAATATGTGCATAATACTGTAATATGTTACCATAATTTGGTCTTTTTTAAAAATTTGATTAGGCCAGCCTCATGCATAATACATTCCTAATTTTCTTAAATTAATAAGTATTTATTACAAAAATATTAAAACTAATTTAAATTCCATTTAAAAAAATTAAATGAAAAATTTTATTCTTTCATTAAAATTTTATTCTTTCTTGAAGTTAATGTATTTTTCACTTAAAAAAAGTGTTTTGACCTGTTATAATTGAAAACCCATGTTCACAAAGATGTTATCCAACATTTAATAAAAATATGTGCATAATACTGTAATATGTTACCATAATTTGGTCTTTTTTAAAAATTTGATTAGGCCAGCCTCATGCATAATACATTCCTAATTTTCTTAAATTAATAAGTATTTATTACAAAAATATTAAAACTAATTTAAATTCCATTTAAAAAAATTAAATGAAAAATGTTGGTTAGTAGATGAATTAAAATGTACTTCATTTTAAAAGTAAAGTATTACTTTATAGCTGCAAACCTCAAATAATGAGAATTACAGGTTTTATATTAAAAAAGAGAGAGAGATTTAAAAAAAAAAAAAACCACATGTATGAATCGTCATTAGAAACCATACACATTTACACAAACAATACAAAACAAAATGATAGTATTTAAAAATCATTTATTAAAACTTTCAAATTTGTTAACAGAGGATAATAATTGCAGATTGTTTTCGGTAGATCATAACTGCGGTAGAACATTTTGAAACTTTAAATATCGGATCAAAAACTTAAATACACAATATTTCCAGGATTAGTTACTAAATTTCAGGAGTCTCCCATAAAAGACGGGAATTTTTAGGGGCCCATAATTTTTAAAATGAAAATCCAGGAGGCATACAGACCCTGCTATTTATGTTATTTTTTTAATACTGCACTCATCTTTTGCAGTAATCAAAAGATAGCATGCCTTGCAAAATAAGCATGTATATTTAGAAGATAAATGTTTCAGCTATGGTGTAACTTAAGGGCAAAGTGAGAAATTGTCCCATACCCTAAAATTCAAATATAGCCGATTTGAAAATAGTGTTGTCTACAGTAGGAAACATTTTGCTTCCCCAATGTTACGTGCCAGGCCAGTTAGTATCAGGAAATTCTCATTTTTAAAGGGAGGATTCATATGTCAAAGCTAAAATATGCAAAAAAATATATGCAAATATACAATAACCCATAAAACTACAAATAACAAACTAGTTAGATTTATTTTAGCCTAAAATTACTTACTTAAAACCTTAATTTCATGGTACAGGATTTTTTCATTACCTCTATAAAGCGTTCTAGCTTAGCTAACTTTTCAGATCCTCTGACAATATCTAGTCTACACTTTCACAGCTGTTAGGTTCCCCGAGACTTGACCAAGATTACTTTTCTACAAGAGGTTTATGTACTGCAATATATTTTGGGAAGAGGCAAAATCAAGTTGCACACAGTCTTTTCTGTTCAACTCCAACCTATTCTCTTCATATTTTGACTTTTAAGTTTATAAGTGTCAAACTTTAAATACTGTAACGGCGTGTAATTAATAGTCATTTAATACAATCTTTAAATATATTACATTTTAGATGTAATATATTTCATTATAACACTTGCGTCCCCATCCCCGAAGATCAACATCAGTACTTCAGAAATAGAAAAGCGAGATAGTTTTAAAAGAAAATTTATTAAAGTTTATTTATTGATACAAAATTTGCTTCTGCTTCAAAGCCTGTTCCAGACATACTCCTTCGCGGTTGCATGCCCTCATCAAACATTTTTTAATTAACTAGTAACTTGGACATCCATCAGGGCTTTATTGAAGTTTCGAGCAAGCAGCACCTGTAAATAAATAAAATTAAACAAGACAAAATTAAAAATCTGAATAAGACAACTACTATGAGTTATTTCATTTTTTTTTAAACGAGCAGGAACTTGCCAATTAGGCATTGTCCTATACAACTGCTCGAAGGTGTGGCCCTCTTATTATGGGCGCACATAGTGGGCGGCTAGCGTTACCCCCTATGAAGGGGCGGACACAATGCCCAGTCGGGGATCCAACCCTGGCTGCTGGGAGTTGAACCCAAAACCGGAGTACAGTGCTTCATCCACCAAACAACTCGGTCGGCCTACTAAGAGTGATTAAATAATGAATTCATAATCAATAATTTCATAAATCATTACTGTCCCAATCAGTACCTACACATACCAAAAATGACTTCTCAAGTTGTTAACTGTTGTCAGTATCATTTATGTTTAAAAATTATGTAATTAAATCAGTGATATACAGAAACTACAGTAACTCATGAGCAATTAATGAAACTTACAGGTGAGCATACAATATAGGTAAAAATTAGGCTATTTGGTTAATCGCCAGTGGCGAGTAGCCTCCATTTTTTTTTATTTGCCACTTTTTTGAGTTAATGGCCACACACCAGCCGAATTTTTTTTTGTATCATTAAAAACCAATTTAATTAATTACTTTTACTATCAATAACAATTAAATTTTATTAAAAGAGTATAAATTTATAAAAATAAACAACCTTTTATTAAGAATATGAGTGTTAGGTCAGAATCATTAAAAGAAATCAAGATATCTTTGAAATCGTGCAGAATAATACATATTTATATTAACTTTGTTTGTTTAATAAAATGTTTTGAATATATTTAGATTACACATTTATTCTTTGTTTTATATTGCTGAAAAAAGGTATGACAGTGCGAGAATGGCGACCAATGGCAATTTCTTTTATCGCCACTTGTGGACATTTAATCGCCACGTGGCGAGTCGCGACCGCTAATTTTTACCTATAGCATACAATGAGGGAAATTCGCTTAAGGATACAGTCATTTATTTTAAGCATTGAACACAAAAGTAGTACAATGGTTAGCCAATTGTGAGAAACTAAGCCTTTGAAAATTTTAGTTCTTTTTATATGCTGATATTAGTCAAGCAGAAGCTTAGGTGACAACATGCCTGCACATACTGTCGAGATGCTTGGGGTTTCCAGCAGGTGTAATTTTTTAAATAAATATTTTAATTTTCACAACAGTTATTTTTATCCATTTTCTAAATTTAGCAACTATGTTGTCGGTCAGTGGTGCCTGCTAACTATGACCTTTGTTGAACTCTCTCTATATATATAGTTTTTGATAAAGGTTTTAGTTATGTTCCTCTAAAGGTCACATTCAAAACAATATTGCTAAAAATCACTACAAGAAATAAAATTTAGCAGGATCAGGTGAAAAAGTGGTCAGCTGGCGATTGAAAGTTACAGCGTATTCCTACACGCACAGGCCCCTAATGTATTTCACTTCCATCAACTGATCACTTTTACACCGCGGAAAATTCAGCGGACAACTTCTTTCAGGTAACTTCTATAAAGAACTATTTTATTAAGTTCAGCTTTCTTGGTTTCTGATATCTATCAATTTTTAATGTTGCATTGTGCATCTCACAGTGAGTCTATAAATCAACTGAAGATACCTAAATCTTTTTTTTATTTTTTTATTCTCAATTATATATTTAAAATACAAAAAGAAAAATATAGGGGAAGGTGGCCCAAATTAATCCTAGCGGGCAAAACGATCCACGTATGTTTTCTTAGTTACAATTCGCGCTACCTATCGGACAACGCATAACTAGTTGTGCCAAGTCAAGTAGAAGCAATGACGATATTTAAGCAATCGGTGTATTATGTGTCTGAGTATAATTCTTCAAAAACTGGGTTTTATCATATTTATTACGAGGTAAGCACTAACTTTCCTATTTATTTAGAAATACAATATATACAGAAATATGACTTGGTTGACTGAACAGAGTATGTTTTTAGATGTGAATTGCACTTGTTTAGTTTATGTTTATCGGCAAATTCCAGTATTATGAACTAAAGTGGGCAGCCCGGTCCCTAATCATCATGGCAGTTCTTCAAACGTTCTCAAAATGCATGACTCTCCATTAAATTATTTAATTCATTTCTGCATTTATTGTTAGTGACACTTTTCTATTTTAAAATCTTCATTAAATAAATTATGCAAACTATATGATTGTAAAACTTATTTTATTTCATCATGTATAGTCATAATTACTTTTACATCTTTTATTCTGCCGATAAAAAAACAACTTGCAATTATTTTCAAATGAAGGACCATTATGTCCGTGGGTGAAGTGATCCTTTGGACTCTTCGAAATTCTATTTTTATTATTTTTTTCATTACTCAATTTGGGCTTAAAATATTATTAAAATATGTTTATTATGCAAAATATAATGTAAAATATAGTGGCAAAGAGTCAAAGTTTTATTTAATATTTATGTTATTTTCTGTAAGTTTTCACCTTAAGGGAATCATTTTGGGCCACCACCTTCCCCTATATGTAAACATTGAAGAAAATTTCGCTTAAATTCGCATTTATTTCGTAACTCAAATTATGTGTAATTTATTTTTTGCTCAGCTTTTGAACACGAGTTACCTGAAAGACGTTGTCCGCTGAATTTTTCGCAGTGTAAAAGTGATCAGCTGATGCAAGTGAAATACATCAGGCGCCTCTACATCTAGCAAGACGCTGTAACTTTCAATCACCAGCTGAGGATTGGCCTGGGTGGCTACACCCACCGCTACTCTGTCAGCTGACATTTACTTTCTTTACTTACAATATAAAATGAACCAATGTAAAAAATCTCAGACATTTTGCTATGATGAGCCTAATATGTCAGCTGGCTCCCGGACTACAGGGCTTGGGTGAGAAGTATGGGTCTAAATGGGGGCCCGTTACATTTTCTTTCTTCACGGACTCTGATAATTGTCGTTCTGTATTTTCCACAGTGTTCTAGTACAAATCTATGTCATGATTAAATGAATTTAACATGAAATATGACAGATAAATGTGAATGCTAATGAACATTTTCTTTGCAATAAGTGAAACAAGCTTTATTAAATATGAAGTCTCAAAAAAGTACAACTAAAATTCTGACTTTTCCAATGATATTACTGAAAGTGGTAAATCTGTTTACCAGTAACTGATTACTCTGCTTCTAAAATTAATTGAATAGCAACAGTTATTTGAATTGTCTGAGATTGAATAAGTATACAGCAAGCTTTATGTAAAGGGGATAGACGAAGTGAATATTATCAAATATAGTTAAAACATCCTGATTAAACCATCTTTAAAATAAACAAACCATAAAGAAACTAGGCACATCTGATTGTGATCTATTTTACCACTAAGAGTCAAACTTTTGAAAAGACACAAGCATTTACTATCTTGGAAAATTTAATACTCAAAGTTCACATTCTGCAATAATTTAGTCTTTAAATTTGGAGACTAGGGCATGTACCCCGCTTGCCCATGATAATAAGGGAACAATCATATTACATTAAATTTTTCAGTAATATTTGACTTATTTGTTAAAATATATTTTTCAGAAATTTGTATATAAATGCATTTATATACAAATACAATTTTTCAGATTTTAAATGCAAAAATAATGTATAACAGATAAAGAGTGATAATTCGCCAGTAATAATATATTAAGATGCTAACACATTAAAAATATTTACTTGTGCAATATGAGGAAAATTGGAAGTATACATGAGATACTGTGGATACATTTTAAATATATTTAATTTAACCCATTTGTGCCTGGATATTTTTGCGACTTTCTTCGATTTTTACTGATAACAGAAATAATAGATAAATTTCTGATGTCAACTTCTTGAACAAGGGATGATTTCTTAAAATCATTATGCATAAAAATCGAAATATCAGCATCCTACTTACTCATGTTAAAATATTTTGTAGAGTTGAGGCTCAATACTCATGAATAAAGGCTAGTAAAAATAAATAACGTTTTCGACTAATAGCGAAAATGCCGTCCCAAAAAAGGGACACTAGGCATAAATGGGTTAAATTCATTAACATTGACGATATAATGGGTAAATATTAATTTATTACATTTTACATTAGTATTTATTTCCAATTTAATGATAATATTGAATAATTAAGTATATGAACATGAAAAAATAAAAATACTATAAAAATATCTAAAAATAATTACAGTAAAAATCAGGAGAAGGGCCATGGCTCATATGAAAAAAAAAGTTAAACTTTTTCAGGGTGCGGCCCATCTGATATTGTTTTCCCCTCCAACTTTAAAGCATTTTCTTGTATTTTTCACTCACTACTGTATTGATGCATTAAATTAAAAGAAAAAGAAAACCTTAATTCTATGACTGCCTAATTCCCCTTTTCCTCAAATAATTAAATCATTTGAGTTTTCTCTATGCCTGTTTGATACACTTTCTCAGATGTTGAAAAACCGGGAAAGGTACATGGGGCTAGAAACACCAACATCACACATTTGATTGGCTGACAAATTTCATTTTTAAACACACCAGTTTTTATAGTAACTGCATCATTAATTTAGAATATTACAGCACCAGATTCTTGTACTATTTTCTATTTGTTTATCACAGCCCTTGTTTACATTTTTACTGGTGCGGCCGTTTTGCCGGTTTTTACGGTACTTGTCAACATTAGGAATACATTAGAAATATTACCAATTTTTACCTAATATTGTGGATACATTTTAAATACATTTGGGTTAAATGTTAACTTGCTGCTATGTAAAAATACTGGTTTGGGTTTCCAATGTTTTACAATCCTGTGAGGTACTATTTAAAAGTTTATTGGTAGTGGAACTACTTCTATTATATAGCCAATATTGCAGATACATTTCATTGAAATTGAATAGAAAAAAATGATTAAAATGATTTTGTATTTATATCCCAGTTAAAAGTAAATTTTACCAATATCATAATTTTATTTACCTTTAATGATGCCCAGTAGAAGACCCAAATGCTGCAAGGCTGAAATCCATGCTTTCTGCTTGCTTAACAATGTCAATAATGAAATCTGTTCTGCCACCTGCAAGTTCAGAAAACCATAGCATAAGATTAAGTACTTGAAGAATATAACATTAATACTGTGGGTACCCATAACGGGGGGGGGGCAAGATAGGGAACTTGCCCCCCCTTTTTTTTAGATTTAGCATATTGTCTTGTGATGTAAATCAAATTGCATCAGAAAGCAAAATTGGAACCAAAGCTGTTACAAATTCAAAATTTGTCCCCCTCTAATGTTTTTGTTTTCTTAAGTTTGCCCCTCTTCCCTTAGAAAAATTTTATGGGCACCCGTGATTAACATACAAAATACACTCTGAAATTAACAATAATTTATATTTTAGGGGATATTAACTCATTATGTTATGCTTTCAGAGAAGGAATTTAAAAGAGTAATAGAGAAAGACAGTGTGGTTAACTTTTACTGGACACTGTGAAACAAATATTGCAAGAAAATTCCAGATAAAACAGGGATTCCATAGGTCAAATGTAGCTTAGAATGACCACTAACATACATTAATGTTACAACATTCTACGACCAATACTTTTTGAGATATGAGAGTTAGTGAATTTCTGCCCATAGAGCGAAATGTATTTATAGTCTTTTGGGAGGACCTGTAGATAAACTATCCAGTCGATGGGGACCAAAAGGTAAGGTGCACAACTCAGGGTTTAACCTGGGCTAAAAATTTCTTTAGCAAAAAAGCTAAAATGAGAAAAAAGCTTTGGCAAAATGCTAAAAGACCAATATACCTATAAATTCACATTCCCCCACTTTCTCGACATCTTGATGCGTTTGATTTTCATTTGCTGACTTACCTTTAAAAATCAGCCACATCTGTAAAGGATTAGATATTTACAAAACATTCTTAATGACAAAGTAATTCAAATCTGTACATACCAGTGAGACAAAAGTTTGACTGAAAGCTATTGTAATATATGTTATGATTAAATGACAAACAGATAAAAAATAATGTTAATTTGATAAAAGGATTTTATTGTTTTTAAAAAATTTTTTTTACATGTTACTAGTTTTCTTTGTTTCATATTCACCCACTTTTCAAAAGCCTTATTAAAGTTGAAAAATTCCCTTTCTGGACCTTCTATATTTATCATTAGAAGATTATCAATGTTTTCTAAAGATAATCGGTTTCTAATGTTAGATCTTACAAGATTCAGTAGCAATCAACTGCATGCATTGGGATGGTTGCACAATATTCAATAAGCTAACACAATAACATTCTCTACGTGTTCTTGTAAACAAAACTTAGAAAAGCCGTTATTCCGCTGCTCGCTAGTATTTTTCCAAATATGTTTTTGCAAAAAAGCGAAAACTCTCTCGTTTCATTTTCGCAACTCTTTTCGCATTTTGCAAAAAATGCGACCGTATTTTAAACCCTGGCACAACTAGATGTTACAACAATCTTAAATATAAGTTTTTAACATTGTATGACAAATAGTTTTTGAGATATACAAGTTACATACATACGTACGTACAGACAGCACGGAAAAACATGTCAAAATAGACTTGCGGTCGATCAAAATCGGTTGTACATGCATTTATATGAACGTGCATGCTAGCGTACGATGCGATGCATCGCAAAAATTCTTAAAAATAAATTTTGGCGTAGTGAAAATCTGTTTTTTTGTCAAAATTTGGCTCCCAAAATTTTTTGTGATCACATTACTTCCATATACTCCATACAAGGAAGTAATAAAAAATAAATAAATACTTACACACATTAAAACATCTAAAGTAGAGTATCCATCTTCAACAATGGTTCCCAATGTACTGCTATTATTAACAATCTCCTAGATTTCAAGGAAATGAGCATCAGTACATAAAAAACATTTAATTTCCTAAATCAATCAATTTATATATAAATTGATTGATTTAGGAAATTAAATGAATGTAAGAACCTTCAGTTAAAGTTTACATTTAAGTAATTATCAAAAAAGCAAATTATTCAGGGGCAGATCTAGGAGAAGAGAGCAGGGGCAGGGACATACCTGAAAAAATTTCTGGGAGGGTCCAAAAGATAAAAAAGGCAAAAATTTTCACAAAAAGGAGGGACTATATTTGGTATGTGGTGTTCTTTACATTTTGACATTTGTTTACATGTTTGATTTGGGGTTGGTTCTGGCTATCCCGAGCGGTGCTCAGCGGGAGTGAAGTACCCTGCCAATGGTTGTTTAGTAGAGCTGAAGATTCCCGGTCGCCAGTCGCCACCTGGCGACTAAATTATTTTGTTTGGCCACCAGTTAATTCACATCCACGCGCCAAGTCATAGAGAATGATTTACGGGATTTTCCGTAGCCCCGTTAAAAATATTTTTTTTAATTACCATAAAATACGCACTCCCCTCCTCAACGTTGAATGATATTGATTTTTGCTGTCAAAAATACCCCCCCCCCTCCTCGCAGAAGCAAATAAAGTGCGTTTCTCAGACGGCCACTGGAATGAGTTCTCTGACGCTCCAACAAATCCGAGCAGCGTGGCGAATATCCCCCACCCTGAGGTCTTGAAGCAGGAGGAACAGAGGAATTCGGAGGTCTGCCTTCGGCGCGCCGGACTTTCTGTCATGCAGCGACAACACTTCCGCCCTGGCCGCTGTCAAAACAAATGAATGAAATAAAAAGAGGATTCTTTGTAGAATCATGGTAGAACCTTCTATATTGATTCGGTGCCGTTTACACAGTTGCAAAAATGCACTGATTTTTTTAAAAATCAACCGGCCAACGGTCAACGGTCTAGAACAGGTTCTGCTTCTCCGAACAGGTTAAACCTAGGTTCAATGGTAGATTAAACTCCTTAACAACCATCTTTAAAATAAAACAAACCATATTAAAATCGGCTAATCCATTTGGGATCTATTTTGCCACACAGATATCCAACTTTTGGAAAAACACACGTATTTTAGTAAATCCTAGAATGAAAATTTAATAACTAAATTCATATTCTGAAAAAATTAAAGGACCCCTATGTGCCCTGCTTGCTCCTGTGATAATCGGGGTCTGATCATCACAGGATATTCAGTAGTCTTTCACTTAATTATAAACATTTTTTTCAGAAATTTGTACATAAATACACCTAAAATTAATTCTCAGATTTTAAATTTTCAAATAATTGAATACAGCCTTAATTCACCAGCATTACTGTGATATTAAGATGCTGACATATTAAAAATATTTGTTTGTACAATGAGGGAAATTTACAATATACACACAATACTGTGTGGATAGATTTTAAATATATTTAAATTCATTAACATGGACAATATAATGGATAAATGTTGCTAATTTTTACCAATATCAGTTTTTATTTGCAATGTAATAATAATATGAATGATTAAGTATATTAGCATTAGAAAAAAATAGTATAAAAATATTTAAAAATAATTACTTGTTAATACTAAGAATACACTATAAATATTTCCAATTTTTACTTGAAATTGTGGAAACATTGAAAAGATATTTGGTCCAAATAGTAACTTGCTACTAACACACAGGTTTATGACTTTAATGTTTTCACAATACTGAGTTACTATTGAAAACATCAAATCAGTAATGGAACTACTTCAGAAACATTTCCAATATATACCCAATATTGTGGATACATTTCATATGTTAGTTTAAATTCAATAGAAAAAACATTAGCATTATTTTGAGTCTTACCAGCAAAATGTATTCAATATTTGGGTTTCAATACATAAATTGCAGTTTCTTTTTCATTATTTTTTTGAAGGGGATATCGCTTACATGAATATTTTTCGAATCTAATACAGAAAATTGATTTGACAGTTGGCGGCAATTGTATGCAAATGTACATAGAATATTTAATTACTATTAAACCTTGTTAATACATTTTTTTTCAGTGAAGCAATTAATTACGGTAGCCGATACATAAACACGTTACAACTAACAACAGAATTGTTACGATTTTTAACCCTAACTCAAGTGTTAGCAGAACAGTTATTTTTAAGACATTCTTATAAACAAATACCATTTAATACGTTATAATTATTTCGTCTTATATTAATCGAATCTGTGTTAAAATAAAACAAAAGTATAATACATACCAATTCAAAGCAAGCAAGCGAGTAGCTTGTTTTCTTCCCTTCCTCCATAGCTTGCTAAATAATGGCGGTCGGGTCGCTGTCGGTAGTCTCAGAACGGAAGTGCGCGCATGCGTAAATCTGCTCCTTGTTTTTCCTCGGATGAGGGAGGTATTTCGAGTCTTGGCCCAAGCACTGTTTCGGTTCAGTGTATCAATGGGTCAAATACAGGCGTTTGGCCCATGCACCTTGGACAGTTCAAATCCCAAGCACCGTTTTAGGATGAAATTTTTGGTACTGGCCCAATCAGTATCTGCAGTGGACATCCCATGCACCCTTTTAAGATGAAGTTTTGGATACTGGGCCAAGCTTTGCATTTCGTGTAACGATGAGAAGCCAATCAAACCGGTCATCGCCCAAGGAAATGCCAATCATCCATTGCTACTAGGGATGGCAGTCTTTTTAACTGACGGCATGAGTGCAGGCCACTAGCAACTAATCGACGGGAAATGGTTCTGGTCGATATAGGAGCATCCAAGGTGTCTTGAACATGTCGCAGAATTGAGGTTGAAGTAGCTTGCGGGCCCGCCAGCGCTTGTTGGTGCATGTGTCGATCCACACATGCTGACGTCACTCTGGCTGCACCGGCACCCCTTAAACGTGCTACATTTCCTTATTCCAATCATCTTCGCCACAGCCGGTGTACAGTGGACACATCCAGGTTTGTGTCTGCCGAGATTTGCCGAATATCCCAACATGCCCTTCTCAGTCCGATCACTATGCCCCTCGTAAAATCGTCGGTCTGATGGAACTGCCTCCGTTTACGGCGGCCTGGCATTCTCTGGTTACACGTGTCCTCTGGGACAAGAATAAAATTCTCTAGCAGCAATACTGTCACAATTTCTCTAGCAGCAATACTGTCACAAAAAATGTCCGTTCTACCGGTTCCTTACGGTATATCTTTTTCCACATGCACTGGCGAGCTGCCAATTTTACATCGTTAGCATAACTCGGCAAGGTGCATTTACCCTGAAATTTGCTGATCACTTCTTCTCGGTGTTGCATTTTCAATGTCACGCAGTGTATATATATCTATATACCGCACCTAGGAATGTATTGAAAATTGCATACAGCTTAAATAGTTATTTTACTGTAGCACCCAAACATATTATGCTCTACAGGCAGTCGTTCTTTAAAGTAGCGTTTCCCGACCGGGGGGCACAACCCCCCTGCCTGGGCGGGGAGCGTTTGCAGGGGGAGCGCGAGAAAAACAGTAAAGAGCAAGTGATAATGCATGTTTTTAAAAAATCATCTGATTTATTCTTATTTTTTCTCTCAAACATATCTATTTTCGTTTAAAATGATTACTCAAACTTTACTGATTTCATTATTTTGTAGGAAAAGCGACTATATTCTTGAAGAATGAAAAACTGAATGTATGCTTAAAAATGTGAAGGAAGGGGAGGGCGCCACCGTAAATTAATCTTTAGGATAATTTGTTGGAGATGACGTTAAAAGGTTGGGAACTGCTACTTTAAAGCATATTTTGAAAGCATTCATCTATTTCAAACAAAAAATTCATTTATACCTTCTCAAAGGTGTATTATATCAAACGTCAAACTTACTACGTTGTTTTCGTATATTAAAACTTTTTTATCATGAAATATTAATTATGCCCAATTATGACTTTTCATATTTCTGTAGAGTTTTGTTCTTTTCAGAAACTAAATTATGTGGAAACTGTCTAAGGTGACAACTCTGACACTCGGGAACAACAAAATTGGTCACCTTATAATGATGGTCACATTAGAAAAGTGGTAAAATATCGTTGTTGTAAAGAGGTGCATTTCACCAGACCACATACAAAGGTGTTTAAAAATTTCACATATGCCAATATTTAGTACTTCATTAGTATCGGTTAGTACAGAGAGATTTTCGTTAGTACCGGATCCGTTACGGATTTACTGACAGTTCAAATTTGCGGGCTGGTGAAATGGTCAGCACGCACACCATGGAGTTGGGAAATTTCCCATAAGCCATTCGTTAGTCCGAGATGCGAGTTGCGTTAGTACCGAGAGATTTTCGTTAGTACAGCATCCGTTACGTATTTACGGACAACTCAAATTTAGAGCCGTAACGGAAATGCCATTTCATTCATAAGAAAGCCACGACGGATTTTACGTGCACTAGCTCTAATTAGCGAACACGGTCCCACAGTAGTCAAGCCGCAAGAAAGTTGACCCTCCAAAGACTGCTAATAGATATACCCATTATCCAACTCTGATGGCTTATAGATGATCAATGGATAACTTTGTGCTGTGTGGGCCCATGGGAAACTTCCTAAGGAGTCCTAACTTAAGTTCTTGGTGAACTCTGAGCATTGATAACCTTCAGATGATTGACAGCAGTGGCGGATCCAGAAAGTGTGTTTTGGGAGGGGCTACAGTTTGAAAAAAGCTTATTTCACCCAAACAAAATGTACAATAAAGCAAAATTTTAGTCTAAGCCAATGTAAAAACTTTTGGGAGGGGCTAAGTGATTAATAAAGATGCATAATGAAGCAGAATGTTACCCCTTAGCAATCTCTTTTGGGGGGAGCTGAAGCCCCCTAGCCCCTCCCCTGAATCCGCTACTGATTGACAGTAACATAACTGACGCTGAATTACACTGACACTGAATTAGCCGACGTCAGTAAGATAATTCAGAATTAGCTTTACGTCGTATTATAGAAGCAAGGTCTCACCAACAAAAAGTAGTAAATCGTCAATTTATCATCCCTGCATTCAGTTTTAAGACTTCCAGCTACATTGAACTCATAACATGACAACAATGGCAAGTCATTAAGCTACCTTTGACAACTAATTTGTCTCTTGAGAGATTAAGAACAATCGCGACAATGGTTTTGAGCTAGGTGACATTGCTCTTTTACCATGCCACTCGCAAGCCGTAGACCGCTGCATCAAATTGATCACTGACCCGTCTCGCAAGCCGTAGACCGCTGCATCAAATTGATCACTGACCCGTCTCGCAAGCCGTAGACCGATGCATCAAATTGATCACTGACCCGTCTAGAGCTGTATGTGGACAAGACGCAAGAGATGGGTTTATCTTCAGAGGCAGACTTTTATCTAGAAAAAATATTCCTCTAGACAAATATGCTCAAACAAGAATATTCACTGTAGAGTATGATGTTACCGAGCTTCAGATCCTGGCGGTATAGGTTTTGGTGTTTGAGCCCAAGCTATCTATCATGCTGTATCGGATGCTATTTTTGTATAATTTCACATACTAGAATATACTATAAATTTAGAGGCAAAAAGCATGCTAATATTTAATACAGGTTAACCACACTTTACTCACAACCAAACAGTGATCCGAAGATCTATTTAATAATGCTTTGAGTCCCATGCGTTTTATTATTTGATATCCAGAAACACGGAATAATATCGAGAAAAAAACTATTTTTGCGAAAGTTTGAGCTCTTTGGTGTACCCCAAAACCTAAATGTAGAAAGTTCAAACTTGACTAGTATTTAAATGTTCCTCACAGCATTAGAAATATATATGTGCTCTCTGACACTTTTGGGGCCACTATTCCATATCGAAATTCAAAAAAGTGTTTTACCAGAATATTCAATATATTGCGGAAAATACCACTCTTACGAAAGTTTGAGGCCAATGGGGGAGTACGAAATCTAAATGTAGAAAACTCAAACTTTGGGAATCTCTTACACCAGCTTTTGGCAACTATCCCGTTTTGAAAATCGAAAAAAAGTGTTTTTCCGTACAAGTTCACTCCACTCGCTACTAACCAGTGTGTGTGAATTAACTGATAAATTAGTAAGTGTTCTGATATTAAAGACGAAATGTAAGGGAAAAGGTCATTCCATTTGCGATAACTGTAAATCTCATAATGATTTTGACTAGGACAGAAGCTACTTATTGTTTGATTCATCATTTTCATAACTGTATAATTTAAAGTTTGAATGGTGTGAAAATAGGTAATTCCTTAGCGTAGACTTGTTGGTAAAAATACATTTCATTTCTTGTGAATGTGTGTCTTACTTGTGTTCCATTTAACTATTCATAAAGCATGTGCCTGTTCCAACTTGGCCCATAGGTATAATCAACTTGCCCTGTGACGGGGTAAGTTGGCACATATTTTTTCTCTTAACCCATTTATGCCTAGTGTCCCTTTTTTGGGACGGCATTTTCGCTATTAGTCGAAAACGTTATTATTCCTAGCCTTTATTCATGAGTATTGAGCCTCAACTCTGCAAAATATTTTACCATGACAAAGTAGGATGTTGATATTTCGATTTTTATGCATAATGATTTTAAAAGAAATCATCCCTTGTTCAAGTTGTTGACATCAGAAATTTATCTGTTATTTCTGTTATCAGTAAAAATCGAAGAAAGTCGCAAAAATATCCAGGCACAAATGGGTTAATTCAGGCTTCGTTAAACATCTTCACAGATTAAAGACGTAGAATTCCTATTCTTCATAGCCAAATATATGGGCTTTAAAGGTGCAGTTCAATTTTGTTAAAAAAATAACAGAAACAATGAATAAGAACTGAGCCTACCAGCCCCAGTCTCCCTACAAACAGGTAAAAGGTTCAAAGTCCATAGAGCGGAAAATACTGAAGTAATTTAAACTTAACTCTTAAGGCTGTTTCTAAAAGGAAAAATATTGCGATTTTTAAAAATTTTTAGATGAAATCAATTATGTCAGACATTCGAAAAAATTCCCAGTAGCTCTTCACATCTGTTTATAAAAATACTTAGCAAAATATATGAATTTTCGCGAGTCTAACATAATTACTTTGTTTATTAGTCATGTGGCAAGTATTTTAAAAGCAGCATTAAAATTCAGGAGACATTTGACATTTCTATAAAAGCCCTGAAAATGTAGTTTTTAAAGCCCTATCTATTCCCCCTCCTTGCTTACGTTTCCTTTTTTCTTTCATTAAGGTACACGGCAGAGCCAAAACCTTATGACCAACTACTCAATAACGCGTTGCGCCACCTTTTGCCTTCAAAACAGCTGAAAAACGCCTGGGAATGGATGCCACGAGCTCTTGTTAGATAACTGGAGACAGATTGTACGAAATATTTAAGCAGCGGTCACGTAAAGTCGAGATATTGAAACATGGCGGTGTTTGAACTCTGAGCTACCGGGGAGAGGGGAGCAGAGTCTCTCTTGGAAGACGGCGTACCCTGACACGTAATGAAGGTGAAACAGGGATTCATCCAAGTGTCTTTCTTCCACATATCCATGCTCCAGTCTCGATGTTTCCGTGCCCACCGTAAGCGTATTTGAAAATGACGATTGGTAAGCAAAGGCACACGAGTGGGACGACTGCTCCGCAATCCCATATCCAACAGTGTCCGCTGAATTTTGTGTTCCGCAATACTTGTACTTGGACCTGCATTGTATTGAGCTGTCAGCTGAGCCACTGTCGGCCGCCGATTTTACTGTACTCTGCAGGACAATCTCCGACGTCCTCTTTGATGATGTGCCCAACATCTTGGCGTCTACTGCTGGTTTCACGGTCATTAATCCACTTTTTGTAAATACTAACAACGGCAGATCGTGAACAATCGACCAGTCGTGCAGTTTTGGAGATATTCGTTTGAGTCTTTGGGCCATTACAATCTGCACTCTATCAAATTTGCTTAGATCAACTGATTTTTTCCATTACTCACAAACGTAGGTGCAAGAATGGTTCTTTGCCTTCTCCAGCAACATTTAAATACCATTCCCACTTAATTACGTGCTCTCGATGTTACCCAGATGAGTTCACTGAAAAATGTGGAGGTGCTTATAATGTTTTGGCTCGTCAGTGTATTTTATCTTTGTGAACATACAGGTTACATACTGTTCACAGAATTTAACAGATAGTTGTTTGATATATATTTAAATAAACGTAATATTCTACTGTTTTTTTTCAGATTAACGCTTCGTTTGTCTTGCCATATGACATTCCGGCACTATCCCTTGGATACTCAAAGATGTTGGGTAATTTTAGGAACATGTAAGCATTATTTAAAAAATGGCTATCATAAGATGTATGGCATATTTTATTAAAGAATTTGAACATGTAAGAAATCAAGAGTAATCTGTTTGAGAGCGTATGTCTCAGTGAGCTAATTTTGCTTTCCATTTGTGTATAGTGAAGCACGCCTGAAAAGAACCAGAGATAACTCTTGGTTGCTTCTATTATATAAGTGCCTCTTCTCTTTAAGTCCAGCATGTCACTGGATTTTCAATGGACCTATCGGGATCTATTTTATTAGAAGATATCACTTTTGCTTCCTTACCACCAGACATCATAGAACATGTGTTGACTTCTTGCGTTCTGAATAGTAATTTAAATGAAATACTGATAAACGATTATGTTACACTACTTAATGAGAATAATATTTAACAAAAACATAAAAAATTTATTAACTAATCTGAGATTAGTATTTTTCACACAAATCACAATTTACCCAATATCGATCGAATTTAGATCCATATATCGTTTAGATTGTCCAAATCAAGAACAGTCTAAATTCGATGGTTTAGTTTTGAAAAGTAAAAATACACAAGACGCAATAAAAAACTCATTTTTAAACAGAAACGTATATATTGACAATTCACTATTTGCACATTTTTACATAAAAACTTGATTCTGCATAGTTAATTCGAACAGCGACAACGTCGCGATGGTTCTACATTCTAAAAACGGTTTCAGCACAAAATCGAACGGAAACAGCAACATTTCGAAAGAGGATCATGGGAGTGTAGTAGAAGTCAAAGTATCTTTTTTGTACTTTTAAAGCGCGTTGCGCCATCTATAGAAATAAATTTCTACTCACTCCCCACCTGAACTCCAATGGAGTTCACTTTCTAAATTTCTACAAAACATCTAAAATTCTACGTAATATCTAAATTCTACATCAGTGGTTCATATTCAAACGAAATTGTTCAATTAATCTAAAAAATCTATCAAATTAACCCATCAAATAATTCTAATCAAACTCAAATATCAACCCATTACTTAGAACAAACAATTAAAACATTTTCAAAATATGCAAGATAATGAATTCAAAACATACCAGAAATAAAAAGGATACAATACAATATTTATGAAAAAGGTAAAAAGTTTATTCCTTTCGCCCCCACCGGGATATATGTCCCGCAGATATTTCCAACACAACCTATCGTCTAAATAAGCATGTAACTTAATGGAAAGCATGTCCCACTGGTTTTCTGTATTAGCCTTAATATTTTAGTGTATATTTCTCCCAACAGATGGCACAAGTGACCTGCCAATTGGTAGTTTTTCGGAATAGGTGTAAGGAAGGGTCAAATTTTTGACTTGCGTCTAAACAGAGGCGGATCTACGGGGGGGCTATAGGGGCTATAGCCCCCCCCCCATTGAAACTGAACTTTGACTAGATAGAATAGAGTTTTGATGCTTAGTTAAAAATTGCGTGTCTAAAATGTTATTTTGGAATTTTAATTTACTTTTTTGATTTATTACTTTGATTTTTAGACTTGACCTCAATCAATGGTTTCTAACCCTTTCGTCCCCAGGCTACAGATATTTTCAAAACTTGATTCCCAAGGACTCGCCCGATATTTCGTCTCCTCCTTGAAACATTTCGGTTTCTTTTAAAGATGATCAGCAGTGGCGGCTCGTGGGATACAGCAAGTACAGCCGGGCTGCACTTGAAATTATCAGCACATACTTCAAAATAATTTATTCTACTAACTTTCTTAAATTCAGATTAGAATTATGGGATTCCTATCGTAAATTTAAAAAAAAAATCTCAAAAAAAACTTATTGTAGTAACGGCCGGATCTCACATTCAGAAAAAAAACCCCTTTAATCTTCCCGCAATTCAACTGCGAAAGTCGTTGGTACAGCCGAGGCCTCCACGCTGATTAAGGAATTGGCAACACCGTTGCCATGGTAACGAGTACGTAAGCAGTTTCTCCGGCTTAGGATAGCATAGGGTGTTTTAGCTGAGACACAGCCGAAGAAAGGGTTTCTGTCTTTTGCAGCACTCGTGAATTCGACGAACTGATTGGCTCGGACGATCAGTGAGGGAGAGAATAAAGACACAGAATATATGTTCTAGCCCAGCGTTTCTCAACCTGAGGGGGGCGCGCCCCCCCGCAGAACTTTTGCAGGGGGGGGGGGGGGACGAGAAAAACTGTAGAGCAATAGGGCAAACTATAGAGCAGGATGCATTTTTTTTTTTTAAATCATCTTATTTATTCGCATTTTTACTCAAAGAATATCCATTTTCGCTTGAAATGTTCATTATTAAAGATTAAAAATCTCAATGTATGCTGAAAAATGTGAGGGGGGGAGCGCCACTGTAAGTTAGCCTTTGTTTTTGGGGGGCACGACGTTAAAAGGTTGAGAACCGCTGTTCTAGCTCATTCTGACGGAAACAATAGTTGTTTTTTGTTGTCTGGGAAGGTTGAAAGTTTTTAGTCTTATTTGTTACTGTGTCCATGTGTTATTGGAATCTATGATTTAACCGGATTGAAACAAGGAGCCCCATGATTATCCAGTTTGCGTCTTGCTTGAAACTCCGTTTAACACATGGAAAGAAGATAATAAGCGACAACCACTAAAAGAAAATAGACCGACACCAAAATTGCCCATTCATAAGAAAAAAGCAGGTTCGTCTCAGCATGGTCGTACCCTAGTAGCAATGACTGCTTGTTTTCTGCTCGGTCGTTCATCGACTCATCGTTAACTCATCGACTCGTCGAATTCAGTCATCGGCAAGTGCACTTTTGTTTATCTGCAATAGATGAATTTTTATTCATGGATAGAAGTGATCTAGACGAGCAGTTTCGCCGATGGGAAACCGAAAAACAATATCTTATCCGAAACTGCAGCTCTATAGTCAACGGGCCTTGCAGGTGTCCCCAGTGGTTTACACTTTACCCAAATTCCTATAAATATTTGCGTAATTTAGATCTGCCTTTGCATAATCTAAGGGAAACTTTGAACAATTCTTGAATTAATCGCATAATTTACTTCAAATTTCTTGTATTGGGGTTGGGAGGGGGCAGGGGGTGGTATCCCCCCTTGCCCCCCCCACAAAATTTAAATTTGAAAAGAAATATTTACCAAAAAATGTAAGTGTTTATTATATAAAAATCTTTTGTAATATTTAAATAATTTTTTAAAAATGTGTTTAAAAAAAAGAAAAGAAAATCTATTTAAATAGATTTTCTACAGCTGACGCTCAATTGAGCGTCAGCTGCACTATAAGAAAAACGGAAACTTCATTACAATGAGCAACTCTTTTGAAACCTCTTTAATGTAAACAGCAAGAAGAGAAATCAGTTAATTTTTAAAAGTTATCCAAGAAATATGAAAGTTAAAATCGTACTAAAATTCCTATACAATTGGCAATATTGTTTTTTAATTATTAATTATCAATTTTGTTGCTACTTACATACATTGGTAAAAAGTGAAATTAATTTCTTTCCAATCGAATAATTTGAATATTATTAATAATTGCTGAACAAAACTTCGTCAAAATTTCACGCAAAGTCCCAATCTGAGACTAAAATAACCTGTACTTCACACTTTGACTTTCACATGACACGATTCGATGGTCTAGAGGTAGCGCAGTTATCTCGTAATCTGTACGCTCAGGGTTCGGGCCCGAGGGAGGAAGGATTTTTTTTTTTTTTTTCAGAAAAACGGAAATTTAGCATACAAAAAACGAAAACATAATAAACAGAACGGACATTTTTTGAAAATTTTGCTACCAGTCGTTTATTTTTTATTAACAAATATATTTTTCATAGTTTATCGGTTTCTTTTCGTTATTTCATCGGAGTCATCGGGAAACGATGATCGGCTTTATGGCTCCCCGAGCGGACATTTTGTACCAGTTGCCGATGAAATTTCCCCTGTTTTGGATGAAAAGCCGTGATCGGCCATTGCTCCTTCTCCTCGGATTTAACTCACCCGCCTCTCATCGACCGATGGGTTATTGCTACTAGGGTAGCTTCCATTTCTCATGATATGCACTATTCTCGTGGCTATGGGGCAGTTTTTATTTACAAAAAAATGTTTTGTTGGCCGTGTTTAATCGTTGAGATAAAAAAGACCGTTTGGAATGGTACTGGATAGGATGGATTAACCACCATCACACGAGCACGTAAAACACATGAAAGCTCAATCGAGCATTTAAAAAATTCTTTAAAATTTAAGGAGTTGATAAGAAGTGGGAGCTAAATTGCTGACGCATTAAAGGAAAACTCTCGACTTTATATTGCTGAATTTATCAAGAAGGTAAGCCTGAATAGACGCTTCATGCAATTACCCATCAAAGCAGTATTGTTTTTAAGTAAGCAAGAACTGGCATTAAGAGGACATGGCGAGCGAGAAAATTCTTTAAACATGGGGGATTTTAAAGAGCTTTTAAAATTAATGATATCTGAATTAAAACAACGCCCTTTTATGAGGACATCACTGACTGATTCGCAAGTTTAAAAGAAAAGAGGATTGATTTGACTTATAAAAAATAAGTAAGTTTTCTTTTTTTTTTTTTTTCTTTCTTTTCTTCTCAAGTTATCATTACAAAAGAAAATTCTCAGGAAACTTCGGATCAGACACGGATTAATGCAATTTGGAGGATAGGACCGGTTGGTTGAAATTTATGTCCATTTTATAGAAGTAAAATAGGATCTCTTACATTTTTTATGTAATTTCTTTTTTTTTTCCTGGATGAGAGCTTAATCCGCCAGTTTTCGAATTCAGTAACAAAGATTTTCCATTCCTAGGGGTGGGGGTCATATGTTTCCGGCTGCACTAACATTTTTGACCACGGGCCGCCACTGATGATCAGTAACCTAGTTTTACTATATATACGTGAGTAGCGCAGAACAGCTAATCGTTTGAACGGGTTATGGCAAATGCAGAGAACAGTGTTTGAGCGATGATGTCCATTCACCCCCTGCAAAGTCATAAAAAGGGAGAGCTAAAAATACATATAATTCACTGTTAAACATAACAGTCTTTGCGCGCTTCGGAATCTGTACTGATGTGTACCTGATGTGAGATACCTTATGATAGATGCACACACAGACCGGACACCCCTATGATTTCTCTGGGGCTGAAAGCTACCAGATGGTCCCGAAGATGGTTTACAAGTTCATGAATAAAAGATCGGTACTCTTTCGCTTTGGAGAAAGGGGAATGCGCAGTGACCCCCCCCCCCGAAGGAAGAGGGGTGAATTCGCCAACCGTCATCTTTGGGACCCCCTTGGCAGCTGACCGCTCTTCCTACAGCTCCCGATGAGTTTAGTCACAGCGAAAGCATAAGGATTGTCTGGTCTATGTGTATTTTGAGGTCTGTGGATGTACATAGTGAGGGGATGGGGGAGTGTAACATAGACATCAAGTGACTAGGAATCCTAAGTGGCTATCTCCTGTATCATTGTGAAAGGTTCTTTTGTTCCGCCATTTGGATTTCCAGGGGTATTTTGAAAGAATACTATTACTATAACTAATTTTCCTTACCTGGTTTCCGGACATTTACTGTTTATACAAAAGTACACCCGTTTTGAATGTTTAGGAATGGTGGAAGAATTTCTTGGAAGTACTGTAGTCCTTTCTAAGCAGGCTTCAAAATCTTAGCCCATTGAAATTGCTTTCTCCGCTTAGTCGTTCTTTTCGGGTGAAGCGCTAGTGTGATTCATTTGTTCTGTATTTAGCCCCGTTCGTGTGTAGAATTCAGTGGCGGCCCGTGGTCAAAACTGTTAGTGCAGCCGGAAGCATATGAGGCCCCCCCTCCTCCAGACAGGAATGGAAAATCTTTGTTACTGAATTCGAAAGCTGGCGGATTAAGTCCTCACCGAGGAAAAAAAAAAGAAATTACATTAAAAATGTAAGAGATCCTATTTTACTTCCATAAAATGGACATAAGTTTCAACCAGCCGCTCTTATCCTCAAAATTGCATTAATCCGTGTCTGATTCGATGTTTCCTTAGAATTTTCTTTTGTAATGTTATCTTGAGAAGAAAAGAAAAAAAAAAGAAATCTTACTTATTTTTTATAAGTCAAATCAATCCTCCTTTCTTTTAAACTTGCGAATCGGTCAGTGATGTCCTCATAAAAAGGCATTGTTTCAATTCAGATATCAATAATTTTAAGAGCCCTTTAAAATTTCCCATGTTTAAAGAATTTTCTCGCTCGCCATGTCCTCTAAATGCCAGTTCTTGCTTACTTAAAAACAATACTGCTTTGATGAGTAATTGTCCATTCATAAGCGTCTATTCAGGCCTACCTTCTTGATAAATTCAGCAATATAAAGTCGAGATTTTTCCGAACATATATTCTCCTTACCCCCCCCCTCACTTCTCCAGCCAAACAGTTAGTCGAACTCACAAGTGCAGCCATCGTTAGAAAATGTTTCATCAGCTGTATCTTAGCTACATACTCCCTATGCCGGAGACACTGCTTACACAGTCGTTGCCATGGCAACGGTGCAGCCAATTTCGTTATCAACTATAAGGACTGTACCAAGACTCACAATAATTGAATTGCGGGAAGATTAAAGGGCTTTCTTTTCTGAATGAGCGATCCGGCAGTTACTACAATGCGGTTTTTTTTTTTGAGATTTTTTTTTAATTTACCATAGAAATTCCATAATTCTAATCTGAATTTAAGAAAATTAGTAGAATAAATTATTTTAAAGTATGTTCTGATAATTTCAAGTGCAACCCGGCAGTACTTGCTGTATCCCACGAGCCGCCACTGGTAGAATTTAATTTAAATGCAAATGTTATGGCCTCAAGAAAGCGGTCATTGAATCGTAATATAGGTGATTATTTTTTGAAAATTCCGAAAAATGACAATTTGTCTAGTGTGAGTGAAAGCGCATGATGTGGGGCGTAGCTAAAAAAAAAAGGGGGATCCAGCTTACTTATTATGAAAAGGCGAAAAACACAATTAAATCTAGATTTAGTTTTTACTTAATATAGTTAATTTAGTTACCAGTTAAAACAATTAGGCTTACCATATTTTTTTAAGTGCAACTCAGGACAAAACCATAAATTTTGTGGAGTCTGACCCAGGACTTCAGCAAAATCTCGTCATAACGAATTTCAAGAAAAAATTAAATTTGTAATTCTGAAAAATTTGTTAAAATGATTTGCTTGTTTGGGGAATTTAGATTGACAGGGGGGGGGGAGGGGGTCCCTCTCCGTTAGGACTTTTTAAGAAATGGGGCAGATGTACCAGGCAAAGACCTCACAAACTGAATAAATTTAAAAATGTTGCGACATGAAGTGTCAGACTTCTGAAAAACCTTAAAAGTTGCTTTCCACTTCTGTTCATTAAAAATTTTAAAGCGGATTTAAAAACGGGATGGTGACCATACACATACTTGAATTTGAAAGTCAGCCCCGGACATTTTCAAACCGAGTACGTTATCTTGGGCAGCACTAAAACACCAGGACTGTCCAGGCTAATTCTGGATGTCTGATAAACCTAGACCTAACCCAAGTATAATAAACCTGAGTCTTCTATCCCTTTTCTTTATAATCAAAACAAAAAGAAGTAGCTGTTGCAATTAATTATATTTTTTATTTTCTTTCCAAAGCAAAAGCAAAACCTTTTTACTTTGACATTTAAAAAATAATTAAAACAACCATAAGTAGCTAATATCGATAAGATAACTTTATAATAAGTCCGAAATCACATCTTGTTCTAAGTTTAAAATAATTATTTGAAAAAAAAAATGCTTAAACCACTCTAACAAAAAATCATAATATTACTACTTACTTATAAAGGAAACTTAAGTACGCAGTGTAATCAATTCTGATGAGATCATATTTATTTAGAAAAAAAGTTTCAAAATCTATTCAGCGATTACAATTTATCAACTTCTTAAATTGCTTATTCTATTAAAAAACACGGGACATTGGGCAGCCCACACACACCTTTCACTGGACATGTTGTCTAATGCCCTAAAAACAGGACGTTCAGGATCTTGCGGGACGTTTGGCCACCCTAGTATGAAATGAAAATTTCACATGAGCTTAAATTGCACTAAACTAAACAATTGAAAATGTTTTTGTTTTCTTTGCATTTTTTACTTTGTGTCACTGCATTTTAAGAAGAGTAACGTGGTAAGAATGCACTATCATGGATAGGCACCTTATTTTTAAAAAAGTGCCAAAACCAACTGTAATAAAAATAAAAGGAAGTTTGCAGCGATGTAGGCACAGAACACTAGACATTATTTCTATTTTAAAAAATTTGGAGATATAAACATTCTGGTATGCGATATTAGCTGATCAAAGGTGTACAGTTTTGCTTTTGAAGTATTTTTTATTTCGGATTTCTCTTTTGAATTGTCAAATAATCATAGGCTGTAAAGTCTCGTGGAGCTCCAAACTCCCCCTTCCCTCCCCCAAAAAAAAGAACTAAATGTACACACTAAAATTTCTCGGGAACGACCACCCTCCGTTCCCCAAAAAATCGGTTGTTAAGAGAGGCTGTCACTCAAAGAAGTATAAACAATAGATAGCCAAGAAAAAAAAAAGAAAAAATATTGTTTGATTTGTTATTTCTGAAAATGCATGCCAATACATAAGCATTTATACGAACATATTTTTAAAATTTTAATTTTAATAAAATATTTAGAAATTTCAGATTGTTTCATTCGTTTTTCTCTCTCTCCGAGAATACTTCTCTGTCGACTTCATTTTTACATCTGACAAAAGGGTATTTATTCTGATATTCCTCGTGCATTCTGAATGTACCATAATAAAGTCTATTTATTTTATGGGTTTTCCGCTTAACCAAAAGTAAACACCAATTTCCTCAAGAAATTTCCTTTTTTTGTGTGACTCAATCACATCAATTTGCTGCTCCAACAGTAAAATAACTTGTTTCTTAGACATGTCTCTCCTCTAACCTACAAGATTTCTACATAATGTGTATCTGTAGTCAGTGGCGGATTCAGAAATTCGCTTTTGGGAGGGCCTAAGTGATTAAAAAAGATCACTTTACATATTCAAAGTGCATAATGAAGCAGAATGTTATACTTTAGCAATCTCTTTTTAGGGGAGGGGGGGGAGGGAGCTGAAGCCCTCTAACCTCACCCCTGACTCCGCTACTGGATGCACCTGCTGCTACTGTCAGTTTGCTATACAGCGACTGGTTTGTAATGTAGTTTTTGTTTCTTTACTTCCAAAAAAGGGCAAGAAAAGTTTCGAACAGGGTACCTTTACCGGTCGCTTGTAGAGGGTTGTGTGGTCTCTTCTAAATCTTTTATCATAAAGTAGATAGGACAAAAAATAGGTGCCTTAAAAAGTTGGTCATTGGAAGAGGGGTCCCTTATAGAGGTGGTGTCTCATTAAAAAGTTTTAAAGTACAGTGAAACTTCTCGAAAGCGACCACCTTCTGTTCCGCAAAAAATTGGTCGTCAAGAGGGATGGCACATAAAGTATGAATATTTGGTATCCAAGAAAAAAGCTCTAAAAGATAACATTTGTTTTGCTATTTATAAAACTTTATACTAATACATAAGTAATTATTCAAATATTTTTAAAATTTAAATTAAAAAAAATACTTAGAAATTTAGAATTTTTTCACTCTTCTTTTCTCTCTCAGAGAGTACTTCTCTATTTCTTCCATCTGATAAAAGAGAGCATTTATCCTGATATGCATTCTGAATCTTCCATAATAATATGTATTTACTTTAAAATCTGTTGTTTTTGTCTTTTTTTTTTTTTGAGGGGGAGGGGGCGGGGAGGGTATCAAACCAAAAGTAACTGCTAACTTCCACTTTGAATTTCCTTTTTCTTAGACGCGTCTCCTTTAACCTTCAACATTTGTGCTTGATGTGTACATGTGCTTACACCTGACCTGCTATTGATCTGCAGCAGAGTGACTGGCTTAAAATGTAGTTTTTGTTTACTTATTTTTCTGGTTTTAGTTTTCGTACAGGGAACCAGGACTGGTGTCTTATAGAGGTTTGTGTGGTCTCCTTTGGAGGTCCTTTTAACCTTGAGTATATAGGGTAGAAAATTGGTCGTTGGTGGAGGGGGGCCCCGCTTATTAGAGGTAGTTGCTCATAGAAGTTTCACTGTTTATATATATATATATATATATATATGCACACACATACATTATAGGTAAGGCCTGAGCCCCCCCCTCCCAATAATTCTGGAAACAACGCCTATGATTTAAGTCCCACATGATAGCACTGAAGCAAGCTCAACGGATAGGGCAAGCTTAACTGAGTCGGGATTAGGTAGCCAGGACAAGGCTAATTGTTTTGGGCTGCGCTTATGTAAGCAGGCAGCCAGTTTATGATTTTATAAAATGAACATTAATAAACTTCTTTCTGGTGGGATTATAAAATAGAATTACTTATATAAAATGGTAGAGTAAGAAATGTATACGATTTTATGCTTAAAATATTTATTTACTGATTAAAAACTAAGATTTTAATGGTCACTAATCAATTCCGCCGCAGTGTAGGACGATTCCGCCAAAAATTTCCCCTCTCATTTCCCCCCATAGGACAATTCTGCCTTTTCTTTTTCAGGTGTTTTCTCTCGAGAACGCGCTATTCAAACCCTATTTCCTGTCACAAGAAAATGGCGAGGCGGAATTGTCCTGTTAGGTTCCACCCTGTCAGTTCATGACAAAATGGTGCGGTGGGATTGTCCTATGGGTGGAATCACAGAGGAAAATTCTCCGCGGAATTTACCTGTTCCGATTCTAATAGTGGTATTCGCGAAACATTCTACCAGCTGGTTACAGGCCGATCAACTGAAACTTTAGAATTTCAAGCTTAATGTGCGAGAAGAACGTAAATGCTTTTAAAAGCATGGATGAATCTGATTTTTCAATGTATTACAATCAAAGTAAATAAATGGTAGGAACATGAAAAGAAGGAATTGCTTAGAACATATTCAGTGGCAGATCGAGAAAAAAAAATTCTCGACGGGGCACAAGGTATTTTTTGTCACATTTTCTTATAGAATCACTTGAATTTGCAAAACAAGTGAATTTTCTATAGCATAAGCTTCATTTGTCTGGGGGGGGGAGGCATGTACCCTGGGCCCCCCTTCTGGAATCTGACAATGAACATATTGCAAAAGCGATCGTGAAATAATAGCGTCTCGGTAACAACATGCAGTTGGAAAGTAGTAGTTCAAGGGTTCTGTCCTTGCTAGGGATGGACGCGAGACGCGAGAATTCTCGCATTGTCTCGCGAGACGAGACGCGAGACGACACAGGCATTTTTTTTGCGAGACGAGAAAGAAAATATTTTGCGAGACGAGACGCGAGACGAGACAGAGTCTTGTCTCGCGCGAGATTTCTCGCGAGAATTCTCGCATTTTTTTCCGTCTCGCATAAATACGATCTGAAAAGCGACAATTTGCCTGATGCCTCTACCGTTTAACTTGCGTCTCCTTCGTTTTCGGTCCTGGTATACTATCAGCACTCTACAATACGCACAAACACATAACATTTAAAATTAGAACAGACGAGAGATATACAAAACACACAAAGGAGAGGATAAAGAAAGAGGCGGAAAAAAAAGAAAACAGAGAAGAGTTGAAAGAAAAATAATAAGTTAATAGGAAAGGCGGTACGGTATGTTCAAATCTGACCACTTTTAGACGGGGCCGGGGCATTAAGTTTGGGGCCCCCCTTACTATCCCCTTTTTTACGCATTAAGCCCCTTTACTGAGCCCCCCCTTTTTTAAGCATTTTAACCCAGTTTTGACCGCTGTTGTACTCGAAAATTGCATTTCAGTTAACTGTAGTTTTTGAACTTTAATCAAATCGTATTTATCACCCCAAAAAAATATCTCTAACTTGATCTAGTGATAGACAATTAGGTAATACCTATATTATAGAGGAAATTCAGTTTTTTTCCCACAATTACTATTTCAGTACATATGAATTTGTAATTTATATAATCGGGATATATATGGGCCCCCTTTTTCTTCAGGGGCACCGGACTACCGCCCCCCCTTGCCCCTGTGATAATCGGGTTTCGGGTATATCAGAGAGAGATTAGAAGTAGAGCAACTTGCATTCGCATTGATGCTTAGTCTGAGTTGGTTGAAATATGGTTGAATATCCTTGGTTGAAATATCCTTGTACCGATATTATCCTCAAACTTTCCCGCACGTTGCGGCGTGCGTAGGGGGGGGGCACCCTGGTAACAACTTTCTAGGGGCGGTTAAATCCCTATTGTTGGCCTATTTTAAAGAGATTAAAATGACATTTTTTATTCTTATATATTATATCGGACGGAAAGAAATGCAAGCAATTTTTTTAAAAACTATTTCTCTTTTCGTTTATATTATCATGTTTTCCCTTCCTTCGGCTTGCAAAACTTTTATAAATTTTTTTTCCTCCCCCATCATTTTATCTTGCAGTTGGGTTCCTATTCTAAAAATATCTTCGCCTGTTAGATGTCTTTTCATTTAAAAAAAAAATCCACACTGGATATACATTAGGGGGATTATGGTTTAATTTTTCTGTAAACAGGGCAACCATAACGACTGTAGTACTATCGCTAAAAATTATTGTGGAAAAGTACAAACGGATAGTCGTCAACAAATTAACTGTTCAGTAATTTAAAATATAATGACTATAATGAGATTTAAAAATGCACACACGGTAATGTTATTGGAAATATTAGGCAAATAATTATAATTATCGTTAATATAATATTGTTTTCATTAATATAAAAATTACACATATTTTAGAGACTTGAAATTGACGTTAAAGTAAATAGTAGGGATATAATAAAGACTAAAAGTGTTCTGTTTATAATTTTTCAAGGGTTATCTTACAACCAATCGAACGATAAGTAATTCTAATTTGTGTTAATATATCCCGCAGTAATTTCAACAGAGGAGATTACTTGAACTTAAAAAAAAAAATCAGTTTTGTCTCATGCAGATATGATTTTAGTAAAATATTCGCTACTTCTCGTATGAAGAGCGGGTGCGCAGCTATTTTAAAACAAACGGTTGTCCATTTCATGTAGTGTCTGAGGTATTTAATGCTACAACTTGAACAGTATGATGTAGAACTACAGTATGATGTAGAAATAACACATTTTGAAAGTCGGGAGTTCTCTGCAAACTGCTAAGCTTTTCACTTTTCTGATCGCGAATGACACTGACGTAGTTTTGTGAGTCATTATATTGCAATGACGCCAGGTTAATACTCATGACGCAAACTTTACACCAAGAGTCAAATAATTTTGCTTTTATTTTAGATTCCACATCACTGGAATTAATTGAAATTACTCATGTTAGGAAAATTTTCGTTTACTACAGTGCGAAGAACGGGCACGCAGCTAGTAAATAAAAATAAATACTATATTTTCGGTGTGACATTATATATACGGATTAAATCTCAATTTCTTTTACTTCAAATGCCGATATATGCTGATATAGTTATTAATATATCTACTAATGTGGCTATATGTAAGTAATTGTTATTATTAATATTAATTTTCAATAGAATCCCCTTAATAAGTTAGTATAAAATGGTAACGAAATCGCAGTCCTTAATTTTGCGAGACTCGCGAGACATCTCGCGCGAGACGAGACAGCAATTTCTTTGCGAGACGCGAGACGAGACACAGTGTTTGCGAGACGAGACGAGACAGAGGTTTACCACTGCGAGACGAGACGAGACAGCCCCGATTCTCGTCTCGCACGTCTCGCGTCCATCCCTAGTCCTTGCTGTGGCTTAAGTTTCCTTCTTGCTAACCCCCCCCAGTTTTTGTTTAAATAATTTAAACAATATCCCTTCTAAAGTTCCATTAAATACTGAAGAAATAGTAAACACTCAAAATCTTATTCCTGGGGTTATGAACCCCCTAAACCCCCCCCCCCCGGCTGCGCTATTGGCTGTAAAGTAAAATGCTGCGTCACAAACTTTTAACCCATTAAGGGTTTTTGTTAGGGGATAAATATACAGTAAATTTCTTTTGAGCTTTCTCCCCCCCCCCCTTTCATGGTTGGAGAAAGGAAGGAAATAAATTGTACTGGGTACAAAATATTGCAGCCCTCGTCCTTGGTTTTGCAGCAGAGCGAAAACTGCGGACCAATTTCGAGTCTACTGTAAAGCTGTTTACATCTGTTTCCTCCTTTAGGGAGCACACAAAAACCCAAAAAAGCTTTTTACTAAAAACAAATTAAAATTCCAGACCATTTATTCTAGAACATTTGTTACCATAAACACTAGAAACAGCAATATTAATTTAAGTACAATAAACACATTATTATTAAGGAACACCCTTCCTTTTGTACAGAGATTGAAACAGTTCAAATTCACATACAATTAGGTATTTTTTATTGAATAAAATAGCAGTTACACATTTAGTAGATAATGCAGATCAATTGTTTAGTAGATCAGTTGTTCAGTTATAGAGTTCATCGGGCAGGGTTTTCATTATGGAAAAAAAATGGGTGAGAATTTCTCACCTTTTTCCCAAAACAATGAGATTTTTAAAAAAAATGGTTGAGAATTTCTCAATGCAGAAGTGGTTTGGGTAAATACACAGTTTGGTTTATAAATGGGTATTTACCGCTAAGTTAAAGTTAAACATTGGCGCAACAGCCCACTTGTGGGCCAAGGCCCATAAGTGGGCTGTTAGGGTGACTGTGGACTTAGAGCCCTGTGCTGCCCAACCATGCCTTCGTGACCATTGGAATTGGGGTGCGAAAGCATATCCCTCGGCCAGATAATCAGCCTGACTTGAAGCTGCAGTGGGTATTTACCCCTGCCTCGGGTAAATACCCAAAATCACAGTATTTGTGATTTTTGGTTATTTTTATAGCATGTAACAGGGCCTATACAGGGATCTCGCCAGTCATTTTCGACAGGGTCCTGTTTTTGTGAAAATTCATAATTTTGTGAATTTGGAATTAGCATTAAATCAGACTACAGATTTCTGCAATTCCTGCTTCTTTTTTTTAGCATCCTTAGACTTAAAAAAGTGTTTGAGTTCGAGAATGTAACTTTTTGTTCAATCCTTGTTTAATACATATGCTCTCAAGAGTCTTTGAAAAGGTAGAAACACAGAGGGGAGGGTGACTAGAAGGGCTGCTTGTCAAGCAATGACATGACCTGCAGCTCATTTAATTCTTCTGTACACAATCTATCCACTTTTTTCATACCACAGTTTTAGAATATATTAACTGTCCATAAAATTTTAAGTGGTATTATAATTTTATAAATGCAAAATTAATAAATGATTGATTTTGCAGTTCACAAAGAGCATTAAAAATGTCTCATTCAAAAGTTTCTGTCTATTACAGTTCAACATCATTTCTTTTCAGACAGTGGCAAAAGAGAAGCTTAATGTCAGATGCAGTACTATTTTATATTAGTTTGATGATTAAATATGAGATAGAAAATTCATGAGACATTAATGTCTTAAATGACAAAATTATTATTTCAATAGCAGCATGGAACTTTCTTTAAATTTACTTTATTTCTCATGCCACTAAGTTCTGCAGTTCAGAAAACACATGTTTGAATGTTTTAAAATCTTATCATAAGGCAATAGTAATGCAGTAGAATGAGAACAAATCTGCTAAACACATAAATTATTGAATCATTGTATATGCCTGGAAAGGGATGCCTTTGGCAGAAGACATTCAGGAAATGATAATGCAAAACGAGCATGAAGTAAGATAGGTATAATTACTGACATTGAATTACATCAATGATTGTGGTAGAAGAAATTTGCAAGGTATTCTTTTTTTAAAAGGTAAAATTTGAACTGCATCATACATTTTAATTTTGAATATTATTTGATTCTGAGATTCACGTGTGTTCACAGTTGAAAAATATTTTTCAGGTGATAATCATGCAGATGATGCATCACATTAGTTGATGTAATCATTTATTTTAATTACACCATTGGCAGAAGAAATTTTTAAGCTATTATATGATTTTTTAAAAATTAGATAATTCTTAATTAAACAGCAGTATCATATCATGTTTGATGCCATAATTAAAATTGGTGTCTTTTAGGAAAATTAATGACTTGAAAGCATTTAAGAAATTCATTTTTAATTTTTTAAAAATGAGATAACCATTACTTGAACAGCAACATTGCTTTCTTTACTTTTTACAAGAAGATGGCAAGGCAGAAGTACTTGACAGGAAGACTCAATTTTCAGTGGCCTTAAGGAAAATAATTGATATGAGAAGAGTCGCATTTAAGGGAAAAAAATAAGTTTTCACACATGACATTCATATACGTTGACAGTTGAAAATATTATTTTTCAGGTAGCAGAAACTCAATGCAGAAACACAGCATGCAACAATGCAGAAGAAATTCATTCTTTTTATTATTTTTTAAATTAGATAACTATTATCTAAACAACAGCATCTATTTGTTATTTTTGATGCCACATTCATAGTTCATGTCAATTCAACAGCTGAGAAAATTTCTTTAGTTCAAAATTGATTCTGATTTGAAAAATGTTTCTTACTGATGGCAAGGCAGAAAAGCATGACATGAGATGATAATAATTAGATGACTGTATATTCATGGGACGCAAAAAGAAAATAGAAATCAAATGGCAGAATTCTGGTTTGTGAAGCAGCATGGAATGTTAACTGAGAGCAAAATTAATGAAACGCAGATAATTGACTTGAAAAGAAGCATGACATTTCAGAGAAGTTTTGATACACAACACTCGTGAATTACTGTTGAAAATTATTTTTCAGGTGACAACAATGCAGAAGAAAGTCAGGTGGAAATCATGTTTGATTTTTTAAACATTAGATAATTATTGTTTGAGCAGCAGCATCTTTTTTTATTTTTTATAAACTGATGATAATGCAGGAGTAAGAGACAAAAGAAGATTTAATTATCAGAGGCATCAAGGAAAATTATTGACTTTCTCGCTATGAAAAGAGGCATTAAAAAATCAGTTCTGATACACGACATTTGTGCATATTCACAATTGAAAAATGTTTTTCAGGTGACAACAATGGAGAAAAGCACCGTATGCAGCAGTGCAGAAGAAGATATCAGAGGAATTCATTTTTAAAAATTAAATAATTATTGTTTGAGGAGCAGTATCTTTTTTTATATTTGTGTTTCTTGACAGTTGAAAACTACTTTTCAGGTGACAGCAGTGCAGAAAATAACAGTTTCTATGGAATTCATTTTTAAAAATTAGATAAACCTTGTTGGAGCAGCATCATAGTTTTTTTTTTTTTAACTTTTACCTTTAATAAGACAGGGCAAAAGCAGATTTAATTTTCAGAGGCAGCAAGGAAAATTACTGATATGAAAAGTGGCACTTCAGAAAAAAAAAACAGTTATGGAACACGACATTTGTGTATGTTCATAGTTGAAAACTATTTTGCACGTGAGAGCAATGCAGAAGAAGATATCAGATGGAAGTCATTTTTCAAATTGATCAAAAGATTAAAAGGTAATACGTAGGATTTCCATAGTTAACTTAATAAAAATTAGTACCAAATTCCTCCGGAAATATATTTCAGCCGCATCGTCACGGCCATCCTCAGTCCTTCGCTTCCCGCATGGGAAGATATCAGATTCACATGTGGGAAGCGAAGAACTGAGGATGGCCGTGACGATGCGGCTGAAATATATTTCCGAAGGAATTTGGTACTAATTTTTATTAAGTTAACTATAGATTATTATCTTTTGAACAGCAGCATCTTTTTTAAAATATTTTTTATAGTGATGCCAAGGCAGGAGTAAAAGACAAAAGAAGATAGTATTGACTTTCTTGCTATAAAAACAGGCATTTAAGAAATAACAGTTCTGATACGCGACATTCATGTATTTTCACAGTTGAAAACTATTCTTCTGATGACAGCAATGCAGAGGAAGCACCGCATGCAGCAATGCAGAAGAAGATATCAGATGGAATCCTTTTTTAAAAAATTAGATAATTATTATTTGAGCAGCAGCATCTTTATTATTATTTTTTAATAGCGATGGCAAGGCAGGAGTAAAAGACAAAAGAAGATTGAATTGTCAGAGGTAGCGAGGAAAATTATTCATGTTCTTGCTATAAAAGAGACATTAAAAAAACAGTTCTGATACGCAACATTCGTGTATTTTCACAGTTGAAAAGTATTTTGCAGGTGACAGCAATGGAGAAAATCATCGATTGCAGCAATGCAGAAGAAGATATCAGATGGAATTCATTTTTAAAAATTAGATAATTATTATTTCAGTAGCAGCATCTTTTTTTATTTTTTATAAACTGATGACAAGGTAGGAGTAAAAGACAAAAGAAGATTGAATTATCAGAGGCAGCGAGGAAAATTATTGACTTTCTTGCTATAAAAGAGACATTAAAAAAAACAGCTCTGATGCACGCCATTCATGTATGTTCCCAGTTGATAACTATTTTTCAGGTGGCAGCAATGAAGAAGAAAGTCCGATGAAATTCCATTTTTAAAAATTAGAGTATTAGCAGGAGTAAAGGACAAGAGCAGACTTAATTTTAAGAGGCAGCGATGAAAATTATTGACATTAATGGTGTGAAAAGAGGCATTTATGAAAAGAACAGTTCATACACAGAAATATTCGTGTATGTTTACACAAATGAAAATTATTTTTCATTTGACACCAGAAGAAGAATCTCTTGAAATAGTGTAAAAGAAGCATCACATACAGCAATACAGAAGAAATTCACAAGGAATCCATTTTTAATGTTTTAAAAAATTAGATAATTATTATTTTAACAGCAGGATTGATTTTTTACTTTTCATGAAGTAATGGCAAGGCAGAAGGAGATGACTGTAGCAGTATTCAATTTTAATTAGCATGAGGAAAATTAATGCAAGACAGATAATTTAGTTGGAAAACAGCGTGGTATATTTAAGAAAAAGTTCGATTTGCAGGAGGAAACCGTTCAGAAATTTGAAACTTCATTAATAGAATTTGTCCTTTGATACAAATGCTGTAATTATTATTATTATTATTATCATATTACATTGTTAATTTTATTTTCTTGAAGAGTAAAAATTCTCATATGTAGATTAAAATCTCAAACAAAACGAAAAAGCCCCATATCTTACATACCTGTTTATACAAAATCTTCTGTGTTTTCTTTAACATTCGAGATAGAGAGATTTTTGAATATCTTCATGATTGCTTAGTAATAATGTTAAAGCAATATTTCGAGATTCCTGGACAGGTGGCTTAGACAAGGTCCTTTTAACCAATTTCTTTTTAGGTTTAAAATCCCGCTGTAGTTTCATTTTTTTATTGGGTGGTGCTGACTCCTCACTGGTAGGAATAAATAAATATTTTCATTCATAGAAATAAATAAATAAAGTTAGGAGTTGACTCTCGTAAGGCTTGCAAGGTTGGCTCAATTGATTTTAGCTTATCTCTAAATATGGCTAATTCATCAAACGAAGTTATTTTGTCAATGATATTTTCACATTCTTGAAGCATGAGGGTTTTTTTTTCCCAAGGGATCCGGCTGGCTGCTGATTTTCTTTACCCAAGTTCTCAATTATAGATTGAGTTTCAGTGCTCTCCTGAATGCAGAGATTAGGAAAAGAATCATCATCTGCCGAATATTTTTCACTATTTTCAAAAGACATAACGAAATTCCATGAAAATAAATATGTATCGTAGGTTAAGTAAATAATTAATAAGCTGGCGATTAAAAAAGCCGGTCAGCGTCAATGTAAAGAAATCAGCAATATTTACAAATTAAAATCGCAACTGTGCTGTCTTTCTGCGCATGCGCGCTCATTTTGTGATAACCCATCTCGCGAAAGCGCAAAAATATACCGTCCCTCTTCTCCAGCCGCAGCTGAAAATTTCTAAGTTCCCAGCCGCCTTACTGCGCATGCGTGCTCATTTTGCGATAAGAGACTTTTCATGTCGTTTAGACGCTAGTAAATTTTTGTGTTATAACAGCCATTTTAGTCACAGCAAAGCCGGCCCAAGGGGGGTGCGAATGTAGGCGATCGCCTAAGGTCCCGAGCTAAAAGAGGCCCCGCACCGACCCTTTTTTTAAATCACATTAAGAGAGAATGTTTGAGATTCCAGTTCTCGTGCAATTTCATTTGAACGAAACAGTAATTTTAAAGCGATTTTCACCGTGCTGGACAAGGGAATGCACCAAAACTCTTTACCTAAGTCATCCCTAGTAGCATAGGAATCGAAAGACGCTATGGTCGTCTTTCATAAAAATGTGTACAAACTGAATGTTAAAAAATCTTTGCGATGGTTTTCTTTTTCTTAGAACGATATTTTCCGGGTATCATGCCACACCAGCATGCAAATTGAAGAACGGGATGAGGATTACCGTGGATTGTCCTCCTCTAGAGTAACATTAACGCGTCGAAGTTAGGGCATTTCATTTACCCCCTTGAATGCTGAACTAATGTGACTATAAAGTTTTATTTACGGAGCGATAGCGTTTAATTTCAAACTGGGGATGGCTGGCTGCAAAATGTAAAGACTCTCTTCTTATATAAAAACTGTAAATCTGACTCATCTCTCATCCATCCCGACACAACACTATTGAAATTGCAATAAATTAAACTATACTGCCAGAGGCGTAGCGTACAAGCAGAATCCTCCCCCCCCCCAAGTATTTATAAGTAATGCTATCTTTTCTTGTATAAAAATTGTAAATCTGTCTCATCTCGCATCCCTCCTGACACAACACAAATTGAAATGGTAAAAAATTAAACGAAATTATACTATACTGCCAAAGACTTATCGTACAACTGAATCCCTCCCCCCCTCAAGTATTTACAAGCAACGATTTTTCCAATAATGGGGATGGGAATATTTGACGCCGTATCTTGGCCCCAAAAGTACCGAACTGATTAAACCAAACAACACAACGGAAAACAATACACAAATAACAATTAGCCTAGAGAAAATTCTATTTAGAATTTCCCTTGATTCTAATATAAATGAGGGCTTCTCAAACTCAGAAGCGCTACATCATATACTGTTCCTCTCTAATTTTAGTGAAGAGGTACGCCACGCCGCCGTGGTCTAGGCCTGCGCGCCACCGAATAACGCTAATTTTACACAGCTGCGTATAATCGGCTTCAAAACTTTTTTTTTTAATTGTACCTAAACTTTCAACATTTGGTTGCTTGAAAGTTGTAATTTGATTGCTTTAAAGACAATAATGTATCAATCGTATATTGATAACTAAATGTATCGAGAATGTGCTATATAAACAACGTAAACCTATCCGATTTTGATAAAATCTATTGTTTCAGTTTTGCAGTAGAAATATTTTAAAACTGTACCACAACGGCAAGCTCATACTGTGGAACTCTACCAGTGGCCGAGCGCATAGCGCTCTGAACCGAGAGATGGAAGGTGCCTGCTTCAAAACCAGGTCGCGTCTACCGACCTGACCCTTCGTAGTTTTCCGTGGTTTCCTCCGAAATTTAGAGTAGATACGGAATAGGACCCCTTAGAAATACCCCCACGGAGGGCCCCCACTGCAGATGAGTTCGGTCTCATATTTTTAAGCCGAGCCCGAGGACTTTTAATTCGAGTCCGCCCGAGCGAATATTATTTAAGTTGGAGCCCGAGCCCGAAATTTCAGCTAATAGATAAACAAAAGTCAATTACTTCATTTGTAGAATATCGTAAATTTTGCCGTTTGTGCAAATCAAAGACTAATATAATTGAGCCCGTCCGAGCCCGAATACAATCGGGATCTCTACGGGCCTAGAGCCCACAGCCAAGTGTAGCTAATTGGCCGTAATCATACAACATCATATATTTAAGACTAACATTCATAAAAATTCTAGTCTTAAAAATATCTCATTTTAGCGCCAATTTATGCATACGTGTGTGCTTGTGTACGAAAACACCCATTTTCATTATGCTCTTCTTCAAAAATTTTCCACCTCGCGGCGTGCCACCGCCGCGAATTTCCGTGAGGAGCAGACCTCAATTTTAGAGACATAACCACACCCCTCTGTTGTGACCAGAGCCCGATTCAGGCGTTGCCACCGAGTGAGTCTCGGTGGCAACGATTCAGGCAGGACGAACAAGGGTCCTGTCCTGGATAAATGAAAATAAACTGGATCCTTCCCCCACAACCACAGGGAAAGTTTTGATTTTCATATTCCGAAAAGTTTTAAATATATATTTTCTTTTTAATGCTATTGATTTGGAATTTAAAAATCAAGATTAATGAAGAACGCCAGCATTAGAAATACAAGGAAAATTCATTAAATAACGAGCCATGCACACCTGAGAAAATATGAGTTACAACTCCGGCTCATTATTTTTGAATACAAATTTTAATTAAATTTTCACCAATATAATGTATACTAAGTAAAAAGTACGCAGTAAAAGGGAAGGAGGAGAGCAGAGTCGAACACATATGCAGAGTGAGTGCATGTGTAGGGGGGGGTGCATTTTTTGGATTTTATACGTTTCTCTTACTATTAAGATATACACTTTTTTTCTTTCTTCTTTTTTTAATAAGTTGAATGATGCTTTTCACTCCAAGTTGGAAAATAGTTAATTTTTAGAAGCAGAAGTTATAAATCACAGACAGTAATTAACAATACTTGTAAGAGGTTTTTTTTTCACTGCTATCATATTTGTTTTGAATAATGATATAAAATTAACATTTTTCGCGTGCTATCGGATTCAACTCCGACCGAGCTTCTTAGATGGTCGCGATATATCCAGAGAAAAGCCTACAAATAAAGCTAATATGTACTAGCATTACTATTAGCAACTTACATACGAGATGATAGATAAGAGGCCCCTCTCTTCCGATTCGCATGGGGCCCCGCATACCCCTCGGGCCGGCTCTGGTCAGAGAAACGTAAGTGCAGGCACGTGCGTTGTTTTCAAATGTATGCTTTTGCCAAATCAACCAAGTTTATTCCAAGTAAGTACATTTTCATTGTAGCTTTTGAAAAACAATTAATATTATGAGACATATATGCTCCAACGGTCTTTTTTATTGGGAAATTATTGTCCCAGTCGCACTTGAAAAATATCTATGACCCATTCTCAAGGCACGTCATTTCTGTATTTTTAGCAGGGATCCGTAACTTAACGTAATGCACGTTATAACCAATTCGTTATTCGTTACAAATCATAACGTTATTCACAAGCCGAATAAAGTTATTCATATCGTAACTTTCAAATCGTTCTTCACGAAATAACGTTATAATCAATAACGTTAATGATTTGATAAATCAGTATTCGGTTACTTGACCCAAAACTGCTCTGGGTATAACGTTATATTTAATAACGATTTTCAACGTACACTTAATATAACGTTATTCTTTTCTGTGCTATATATAATAACTCTAAGAACAGCAACAGATTGCATTCGGTTAATCATGTTAACCGTTTTAACGTTATAACGTTAAGCTCACATAACTATTAGGGAATTTGTGCAGGCCCGGTTTCACTCACGGTAACGCTAACGTTAAAAGACATTGGACAATAAAGCGCATGCGCACGCATAAAATGCGAACCATGGTTGGTCAAAATACTCCGTATAGCGGATAGCGTTAGCGTTAGCGTAGGAAGAAACGGTATGCACAAACTCCCTAGTTGATAACGATACAATATCAATTAGTTAGAATATAACCTTTTGTTGAATAACAATTTAAATACGGTATGAGACCATAACGTTAAAGGAACAGAACGACATCTTCATACCGTTATAACGCAATAACGAAATGCCATTCATATTGAAACAATCCGTTACAAAATATAACAAACTGTTCCAATATATTGAAATACGTTACAAGATCTAACCGTTCGAGTAACCTAAACATTTTTGATCCGAATCAGCGGCTTTTCGGACTGAGAGGAGGGTGAATGAAAAGTTAAAGTATTGAGTGGTTTGACCACCCGGACTTGTGCTAAGTGCGTAAAACACAGGACACATGCAGGGACTCATTTCCAGCAGGGCATTCGGGGCAAGCGCCCGGGCCCCACCCATAAGGGGGGCCCTCCCAAATAAGCCTTAAATTTTAAAAATTTGCATATTTTGAATTTAATTTAAAATGAAAGACAACTAAGTTAATTTTATGAAAAATAACGGTAATAATAATTACTCTGTTATAGTTTCATAGCGCTATCATTATATCCATACCTTTTTTTAGCTAAACAGTAACAGTTTCAGGCAATTACTCAGCGCAATCTTTTAGGCATGGTCTATGCAGTGTGATGTATGCTCATCACGAGAAAGTCATAGAGCTGATTTTCAATCGGAACAGATAAAATTAAATAGCTTCCTAAGTGGAGCAAAGTGAAGAGCTTTCCCATTATAAATAAATGCGCTGATATAAACATAGGAAAATAAATACAAAAATATTGTATAGCATGTTACTGAAAAATGTTGAGTAATATTTACGATTGAAAATAAAATAACATAATTGAAATATTATTATCCTACACGATAGTATTACTATCGAACTATTTGAATTTCATTTTGCTTCTTGATTCAATATTCATTTTAATGCTGTTGTAACATTCCTCTTTGTATGGTGTGATATGTAAGTTGCTTTGTTGGGTATAAGAAAGTTTTCGTAAGAAGGAGCCCCCAATGAAACTTTTCCCTGTGCCCCCATCTGTACAAATCGGTCCCTGGACATATGTAAGGGCTACCCACATGTGTCCAGGACAAGTCGGATGATATGAAAGAGGTATATACTGCCAATGGCGGATCCAGAAAAATTCTGGAGGTTGCACAAAAGATTTGGCTCATATTTCTGCTAAATTCATTTGAATTTACAAACTAAGTCAATATTCTATACTGTTGTTTTGGGATAGCACGTGCCCCTATCCCCCCCCTCTGGATCTGACAATAAATATTAAAGCGAAAATATTTTTTTATTAGCCACTGCATTAGCTAAATATTTTGAACTTCTAAAGCATGGATTCTGAATGGGGTCAAAGAAAGTCTTAAATGGGTCTTTAATATTCTAATGATGTATTGGGGTCAAACATATTTTTTCGTATTTAACGGTTTTTTTCTTCTTTTTATTTTTTAAATAAAATGCTAACCTTTTGTGGAGCACAGTCAGCTTCAGCAGGTCACTTTTTTATATTAAATATATACATATATATATACATATATATATTGTTACGAATTTTCGGGGCAACCCGCTGTTCTGGGGCTTAAAATAGTTTAAAATTCGTATTCTACGCTTCAAATAGATAAATTTGCTTTTTGTTGCATCAAAATCGGCCAATTAGAACCGGAGATACGGAGGTTTCGCTTTCCCATATGTTTTTCTATGGGGCTTCTAGAAATCTCGAGAAATATTAGTCCTAGGGCTTCGATCTCTTCACATCGGAGCAGGAACTTTCGGCCGTACAGGTAATGATGGAAGTGCTCCACGGCTTTAGTGATAGCGAGAAGTTCCTTTCTCGTAACACAATAGTTACGTTCTGCCTTTGAAAGGCATTTGCTCCAGTAAGCAATGACGTGTTCTTGGCCATCTATCTCCTGGGACAAAACTGCTCCAACACTCTCCTTACTTGCGTCTGTGTCCAGGATAAATGGCTTGTCAGGGTGAGGATACGACAGGATCGGCGAAGATGTTAAAGCCGTCTTCAGTGCGAGCTGAACGCTCGATGTGTGAAGAGCTCTCAGTACGCGTGCTTTGTGAATTGCTATAGAAGCTGTGTTTTAGCTTGCTTTATGAAGCTGTTTTTAAAGTGCTGTGTGTACATTTTTCATCGCTGAGTCTTGAGAGACTGTTAGTGTTATTTCTCGTATATTTTCACTGAATTTTTGCCTGTGAATGTGACTTATTTTGTGTGAGAAATACAGCATTTGTGAGAGCTTCTGACCTAAGCGGATTGTTAAAAGCACATTACTGCTAGATTGTGCTTGTGAATTGTGTACAGCTGATTGTTCTACGAAGTTCTAGAAGCAATAAAGTTTGTGTTCCATCCTGACAAGTGACTTTTTACTTGAACTTTTTACACCAACTGGACTTTAGAACGACGAACCCCAGGAGTAACGGAGTAATTCCGCAACATTTGGTGTCAGAATCGGGGTTCTAAAGAAAGAATTTAATTTTCCAGTTTATGGTTTTGACTAGACAAAAAATGGAAGAACAACTTCAAAAGCTCATGAATACCATGCAGGAAATGAAATCCGGACAAGACGAAATGAAAACCGAATTAGAAGAGATGAAAACCGGACAAACCGATTTAGAAAAGAAAATTGAAGCCGGACAAGCCGATTTAGAAAAGAAAATTGAAGCCGGACAAGCCGATTTAGAAAAGAAAATTGAAGCCGGACAAGAACAGATGAAAGCGGATTTAGAGAAGAAAATTGAAGCCGGTCAAGAAGAAATGAAATCCGGATTGGAGAAAATGGAGACTGCTTTGGGAAAATTAGAGAAATTCGAAAAGAGTGTGCAGGAAAATCAAGAGATAATGGAGAGAAGAATGTCGCTCCTAGAAGAAAGTCAAGAGAAAAACATCAAAGAATTACGTGAAGAATTTAATAATAAAATTGAGGAAACGATTGAGAACAAGCTAGAAGAAAAACTGGACAGTTTAGTAAAGCTGGGAAAGGTACCTGAAAACATGAGGTCGTCGTCACGCCGCCCAGCAGTGAAATTAACGCCTTATGACGGAAAGACTCCCTGGGAAGCATACAAGACCCAATTTTTAATCGTCGCTAAAGCCAATGGTTCGAGCGAGTCCGAGAAAGCGGACCAACTGGCCGCTTCCCTTAGCGGAGATGCAATTAACGTATTGCAAACTATTGGAGCGACGAAGATAGGAGATTTTGACGCCCTCGCAAGTGCCTTGGAGATGAAATTCGGAGAGAAGTGCCAGAAAGAATATAGTAGAATCCAACTTAAGTCAAGGATGCAGAGATCTGGCGAGACCCTTCAAGAGCTTGCTTCGGACATAGATAGGCTGTGTCTTCTAGCCTACATGGACCACCTTGATAATGTCCTAGAAGAAATGGCGGTGCGTCATTTTATTGAAGCCATCCGTGATCTAGAAACCCAAAAGTCACTTATGTTGGAGGATTATCAGGATTTGAAATCTGCTCTCGTCTTCGCAATGAAGCTAGAAGCAGCTCAACGGGCCGTCAGGAAAGATCGGCATGCTGTTAGAGCGGTCACGGTCCAAGAGGGAGCTGATAAAGACACAGAGAGCGTCGAGAACAGGTTGAAGAGAATTGAAGATCACATAGAACGAAAATTAAGATCCGATAAAACGAGAGTTGGCCCAAAGGAAGTGAAATGCTGGAGGTGTGGCGTCGAAGGGCATGTGCAAAAGCCTTGTGGTTGAAAGTCTCATAACCAAGAAGAGAACTCTAAGAACATGAAAGAGGGAAACTAGGAGGTGGCCATCTCGCGGGGCGGAGGTTGCCAGATAGTCAAAAGCCCCACCTAAAAGTCTTGCAGATTTCATCAGTGAATGGCGGCAGTAATGGACTCTTCGTACTTGGATACGTTAATGGTTCCCCATGCCACATGGTGATTGATACTGGAGCGAACGTAACCATCATAAGGACGGATCTGGTCAAGAAATTAAACTTGTAGATTTTCTTGACTCCGCCCTCGCTGACCCTCCAGACTGTGACAGGTGACAAGATCGAAGTGGGCGGAAAAGCGCAAGTAGAAATCACGTTTGGAAATGCCAGATACGACCATGTGGTATATGTCGCCAATATTACAGACTCTTTTATTCTCGGACTCGACTTTTTAAAATCGCACAAATTTAACTTGGACTTTAAGAATAATGAGCTTCGTTCAGACTCAGAAGAAATACCTGCGTTCGATATTAAAAATGAAACTATTTTACCTGTTCAGCAAATAATAGCCCAGACTGATATCACTCTACCTCCCAGAACTGATTCAATAATTTCTGGAACAGTAAAAGAAAGCAATAAATTCCGCTTTGGATTAATCGAACACCCAAACAATAGTGATTCCGTCAGAGGAGTACTTGTGGGAGCAACACTCGTGGACTTGTCGAGAACAGAAATTCCAGTTACAGTAATAAATGTGACGGACAAGTCGATGGTGATAAAGAAAAATGAAGTGTTGGCGACATGCACTCCTGTTACCTGCATTAATAAGAACATCAACCAAACGACAGCTAAATCTTCCGAGTGCCTGACGAAGGAATTATTACAAGACGTGGAGTTAACGGCAGAACAGAGAAGCGCTGCAGAGAAAGTAATAGCTGAATTTGAAGACCTCTTCTCTCGTACTTCCGGTGGCTTTGGCCGTACGAGGTTAACGCAACATAGAATAGACACAAGCAGCCATTCTCCCATCAAGCAACATCCTAGGCGGCTGCCGTTTGCTAAGCAAGAAGAGGTGAGCAGACTTTTAGAGGAGATGCAGCGTGATGACGTCATCGAGCCATCGACTAGTCCGTGGGCCTCGCCGATTGTTTTGGTCCGAAAGAAAGATGGTTCCACCCGGTTCTGCGTTCACTATAGACGTCTGAATGACATTACCAAGAAAGACAGCTACCCTCTTCCGAGGATAGACGACACATTGGACACTTTATCGGGAAACGAATGGTTCTCCACTCTGGATCTCAAGAGTGGCTACTGGCAAGTAGAAATCCATCCCGATGACCGTGAAAAGACTGCGTTCACCACGGGACAAGCATTATGGCAGTTCAAAATTATGCCTTTTGAACTCTGCAACGCACCTGCTACATTCGAGTGACTAATGGAGACAGTGTTGAGAGCACTTTCCTACGAAGCATGTCTCGTTTATTTGGACGATATCATCATCGTCGGAAGGACTTTCGAAGAGCATCTCGATAACATTCGAAAGTTATTGCAGAGGTTAAAAGAGGCAAACTTGAAACTAAGTCCATCGAAGTGCAATTTGTTTCGTCGGGAAGTACGTTACCTCGGGCACATAATATCCACCCAAGGAGTCCGAAGCGATCCCGAAAAGACGTCCGCAGTCCAGAACTGGAGTCGTCCCGAGAATATCCATGACTTAAGAAGTTTTCTCGGTCTGTGTACTTACTATCGAAAATTCGTGAAGGGCTTTTCTCAAATTGCAAGACCTCTTCACAAATTGACCGAGACTGGACAGAAATTCCTATGGACTGAGGAATGTGAGGATGCATTCAACGAACTGAAGACGGCTTTAACATCTTCGCCGATCCTGTCGTATCCTCACCCTGACAAGCCATTTATCCTGGACACAGACGCAAGTAAGGAGAGTGTTGGAGCAGTTTTGTCCCAGGAGATAGATGGCCAAGAACACGTCATTGCTTACTGGAGCAAATGCCTTTCAAAGGCAGAACGTAACTATTGTGTTACGAGAAAGGAACTTCTCGCTATCACTAAAGCCGTGGAGCACTTCCATCATTACCTGTACGGCCGAAAGTTCCTGCTCCGAACGGACCATGCCTCTTTAACCTGGCTTCTAAATTTCAAGAATCCAGAGGGCCAAATAGCCAGGTGGATACAGCGATTACAAGAATATGACATGGAGATACGTCATCGGAAAGGATCATCTCATGGAAATGCAGATGCTTTGTCGAGAAGGCCCTGCATAGACAATTGTCGCTATTGCTCCAGGGCAGAGAAAAATTACCATCTGAAACATTCCGTTGTCCGCCAAGTTACATCATCGGCACCATCTCAAGATCCCTTGAGTGACGAAAATGTTCGGGCGGACCAATTAGCAGACAGCGACATCAAACCTATTGTGGAATTTATGGAAAAATCCAGCGCTAAGCCCATTTGGCAAGAAATATCATCTTACAGTCCGGCAACAAAACAGTACTGGGCTTTATGGGATTCGCTTCGCCTGAGGAATGGAGTCCTGTATCGTAAATGGGAGTCGGACGACGGCAAGATGCTCCGATGGCATTAAGAACTCCCTCGTTCGAGGATTCCGAAGGATCTAGAAGAACTTCATAATGGCTACACTGGAGGCCATTTTGGCGTAATGAAGACCCTGCAGAAAGTTCGCGAGCGCTTCTACTGGTTTAGGGCTCGAGGCGACGTCGAAAAGTGGTGTCAAGCTTGTGACGCCTGTGCCGCCCGTAAAGGCCCGAAGAAACGAAGCCGTGGAAGACTATATCGTTATAATGTAGGAGCGCCTTTTGAGAGGATTGCCCTCGACATCCTGGGACCTCTTCCGCGAACTTCGGATGGCAACAAATACATCCTAGTTGTCATTGACTACTTCTCTAAATGGCCCGAAGAGTTTCCTATTCCCGATCAAGAAGCTACGACCGTAGCAGAGGTACTGGTGCAATAATGGATTTCCAGATATGGAACCCCTCTGCAACTTCATTCCGACCAAGGAACGAACTATACCTCTGCAGTCTATAAAGGACTATGCCAACTTATCGGAATGGACAAAACCCAGACTACGCCTTTACACCCACAATCCGACGGCATGGTGGAGAGGTTCAATCGCATAATTTTAAACAACCTCTCGCTTCTGGTATCTAGGAATCAAGAGGACTGGGACAAGAAACTCCCCCTCTTCTTGCTGGTTTATACGAGCGCCGTCCATGAGACTACCGGCTTCACACCTTCCCAGATGCTGTTCGGCAGAGATCTTCGTCTTCCCGCCGATCTAGTGTTCGGCCGCCCTGCAGATGCGCCTTCATCGCCAGAGGACTACGTGGAAAACCTTCGGGACGGTTTGACGATGTGCATCATTTTGCTCGGGAGCGGATCAACCTGAACACGGAAAAGATGAAGACTCGCTACGACACGAAGGCTACGGGACACGAGTTCAATGCAGGTGACAAAGTTTGGCTATGGAATCCTACTCGACGAAAAGGCCTGTCTCCCAAGCTGCAATCGCCGTGGGACGGTCCTTACACAGTCCTAAACCGGCTGAATGACGTCATCGTACGGATTCGTAAGTCACCAAACTCGAAGCCAAGAGTTGTACATTAAGATCGGCTAGCCATCTACCGCGGTTGTAATTAGCTCAGACCATGGTCACTATGGCGTAATTTCTCTTTTCTTTCATCTCTCATTTCTTTCCTGTCTTTCCCTTCTTTTCCTCTTTCCTCATCTCTCTTTCACTCACTACTTACGCCATGTTTAGTGTACATATTTGTAATTTATTAGTTTTCATTAATGCGTATTTGTTTATTATGTTTATGATTTATTACAGTGTAATTATTTATTATGTTGATTATTTATTTATTAATGTGTATTTGCTTATTGTGCTATTGATTACTTGCTTGAATTATGTTGTTAAGATCTTGTTAAGTGTTATACAGTGTAGGTACTTGTGTGACCTCCTAACTAGGGATTTTACTGCCCGGGACGTGCAGTCCTTGGGAATGGGGCAATGTTACGAATTTTCTGGGCAACCCGCTGCTCTGTGGCTTAAAATGGTTTAAAATTCGTATTCTACGCTTCAAATAGATAAATTTTGCTTTTTGTTGCATCAAAATCGGCCAATTAGAACCGGAGGTATGGAGGTTTCGGTTTGCCATTGTTTTTCAATGGAGGTTCTAGAAATCTCGAGAAATATTAGTCCTTAAACTTAGATCTCTTCACTTTTGAGGATTTATTTTTGGCGCCAAATTTGGCGATACTTCGCCAAAAGTCGCCAAGCTTGGCGACTTTTTGGTCATTTGGCGCGTTTTTCCCAATGGGGCCTTGAAGTTGTTTTTCCTGCATTAAAAACGCATAATAACCGGCTGAATGACGTTATCGTACGGATTCGTAAGTCACCAAACTCAAAGCCAAGAGTTGTACATCACGATCGTAATTCCTTCTTTTTTTCCACTCTCATTTCTTTCCTGTCTCTTCTCTTCCACTTTTTTCAACTCTCTTTCACTCACTACTTGCGCCATGTTTAGTGTACATATTTGTAATATATTGTTTTTTATTAATGTGTATTTCTTTATTACATTTATTACTTATTACACTCATGTCCATAAATTAAGGATAATGAAGTTCAGGCAAAGAAAGAGAAAGAAGCAAAACAAATTTGACTTATTTGTAAAGTCTATTTATTAAACAAAAAGTAAAGAGCAAAAAAGATGCTATATGTTTGACATAATTAATAAAAATTGCAAGTTTTACTCCCTTGACCAAATTTCAATAAAGAACCTATTTACAAAAAACAGTATAACATGGTTAGTAGGATGGTTAATACGGAGTATGTCTCCCGGACGATGCAATACAGGCCTGACAACGCCTAGGCATGCTGAGTATCAAATGATCAATCTGATCTTGGGGAATATTACACCACTCATCAAGCAATGCACTCCGAAGTTCCGGTAGACAGGTGGGAGGGGGTTGACGGGCTGCAATATCCCACACATGCTCTATTGGATTCAAGTCCGGTGAGTATGCTGGCCAATGCATACGGGTGATATCCTCCGATTGAAGGCATTCGTCTACAATGTTTGCACGGTGAGGACGGGCGTTGTCATCCATAAACACAAATTCAGCACCCATGGCGCCCCGAAACAAACGTACATGTTGTTCCAGAATGACATCCCGATAGATGTGGCCTGTCATCGTTACACTCTGAACATGCAGGTCAGTTCTGGAACCATGAATAATTCCTCCCCAAACGAGCCATCCTGCACCACCGTAACGGTGTCTTTCAATGGTGTTCTCTTGGTGGTAACGGGTACCTGGCGCTCTCCAGATGAATGTCCGGCGAGAATCAGACTCCAAACTAAACCTGGACTCGTCGGAAAACATCACACAAGACCACTGTTGCGGTGTCCGCAATGCATGCTCTCTACTCCAGGTTAATCGCAGGCGACAGTGAGTTGCGGTAAGTGGAACACATCTGACAGGCCTACGAGCATATAGACCAATGTGCCCTAAGCGTCTGTACACGGTCTGCCTTGAAACTGTCGTACCGGTAGCTGAAGAGAGCTGACGAGACAGGTCTGATGCTGTACTCCCTCTGTTTCTTTTGGCAGTAACTGCCAAATAGCGGTCCTCATTCGGCGTTGTAACTCGGAGGCGACCTGTGCTGTAACGTCTACTCACATTACCATCATCTTGGAATCGTTGCCAAAGCCTGGAGATGACACTCTAGGCTATTCCAAGTTCCTCGGATACTTCCAGCTGGGTACGTCCACAGGGCCTAGGGCTTAGTCCTAGGGCTTCGATCTCTTCACATTTGGGGACTTATTTTGGAGCCAAATTTGGCGATATTTCGCCAGAAGTCGCCAAGCTTGGCGAATTTTTGGTCATTTGGCGCGATTTTCCCAATGGGGCCTGGAAGTTTTTTTATTCCTGCATTAAAAACGCATAATAACCTAACATTTCTCTTCTATGACGTAATCAGAAGTCCCGCTTTATCTGGAATCTTCGAGTAATATACTTTTCTAGAAACTGCTCGCAGCTTCTGCCTCGGATATATATAAATTCCACCAGCGCGCTGCCCCGACAGTTCAGTGCGAGTTGAACGCTCAATGTGTGAACAGCATTTGTGAGAGCTTCTGACCTAAGTGGATTGTTAAAAGCACGTTACTGCTAGTGACTTATTTTGTGTGAGAAATACAGCATTTGTGAGAGCTTCTGACCTAAGCGGATTGTTAAAAGCACGTTACTGCTAGATTGTGCTTGTGAATTGTGTACGGCTGATTGTTCTACGAAGTTCTAGAAGCTATAAAGTTTGTGTTCCATCCTGACAAGTGACTTTTTACTTTTTACACCAACTGGACTTTAGAACGACGAACCCCAGGAGTAGCAGAGTAATTACGCAACAATATATATATATATATATTGTGGGGGGTGGGAGCTGTGTAGATCCATCATTTTGCGTTATTATGTGGCTGCCAATCTAACGGTGTCGAGTTGTGGTCATTTTTCTCCAGTTGCAATGTGAATACAAGTTAGAACCCCTAAAAACATCTTTTTAAGCTAGAACGCTTTTAAACTCTAGTCCTGTCATCTGTCAGGAATAGGAAATGTGATAAACATTGACATTTTTAATCAGTAGTTTTAAATATTAAAATCATTTGTACTTGTTCTTTTTTCACTTTATAAATAAGTGTGAAAAAGTGACACCGCCCCTGTAAAGGTTAAATTTTGGGTCTATTAAAAAGAAATTCCTTTGCAGAAGTTAAGGGCTTAGCAAGGGGTTATATCCTCCCAAAACCGAAATTTTTAGATCAGTTAGTATTAGCATTATTTTGCATGTGTGTATTTTGCTGAGACAAACCTGCATGAAGGGTATCTGCTTAGTGTGGGTGGCTGCTTTGGGCAGAGGTCTTTATAAAAAATTCAACGCTAATTCACTTAGCATCATACAAAAACCGACCAAAACTTTAGACCGTTAGATAGGCAGCCAAGCAGTTGGCTGGAAGCCAGGACTTTAAGGCTGTATAACCTGGCTTTTTTCCGCGTAGGGCGAGCGAATGCCAATAGATGGCTCTGAAAATCACAGGGTGGGCGTGGACAGAGGTGGTTACTTAGTTGCGTTAGGGGAGGGAATTTTAAATAGGTAGAAATTGTTTGACCGGTAGCATGCAACTTGACCACTCTCTCATTTTCCCTGCTTACAGGTTACTAGTTTTGGGAAAAATATTTTTTATTTGGCATTATTATTACCATAGGCGCCCATAGATTTTTTTTTTTTGTAGAAAGTGGCAAATTTCACTCTTGTAACCATATGAGTTCCGATTTCACTTTGTGGTGCGCGTTTGTTTACATCATAACACAATATACTAACTCTCCAGAGGGGACAAGCGCCCTACCTTAGCCCCGGGCGCCCATGATTATAACTGTTATTATCATTAATAATTCCTTTTGTCCTTTAAAAAAAAACACTTAACTAGTGAACAATATAACAGGGACCTAATAATACTGGATGTTTCAAAATAGATGTTAAAGCGATTTTCTTTTAAGCCGTAAGTGATCGAAACATACTTTCAATTAGAAAAGTTCGTCAAATGAAGAGTAGCTTTCAGACAGTGTAACATTTTTACTAGGGGCTGTATACATATTAAAATAGGAAATTTAATTTTAAACGGTCCCTCCTTTCCTATCACTTATGTTTAGAAAAACTTTTGCTCTTTGTCTAAGACAAATAGTTATAAAAATCCCAAGTCCCTAACTGAAATAGTTAGCTAGAAAATTAATTTTAAAAATAACGACTTATACCACTTTATCTACTGTGTTGGCGTCTATTTTCAGGCAAAAAAAATATTTAATTTAGGGGACCCACTGTGAGTTGATGAAAGTTAAATAATGATTTTATTATTGGGAAAGGCAATTAAAGGCGTTCAAATGTGTGAAATTAACAGGTACAGTTTCACCTGAATGGATCGGTTTGGCTTTATGAAATAGAGCGATAATTTAGTCTTTTAGGGGGACATCCATTAATTACGTCACACTTCTAGAGAAGGAATTTTAAAGTGTAAAATTAGAATGACAAAATAATGGTGTAGATTACTATGGTGTGGTAACTAACTGGAAACTGCCTATCATGCATTATTGGAAAATTCTAGCTAAATTAGGATTTGAGAAGTCAACTGTGTCTATCGAGTGACTATTAGCATAAATTAATGTCATCTGAAAAGTAATTACATTTTTCTTGAGACATCCCTTTAGTGTTTGGCGACAAATGCTAAAATTTTCAAATTGATATATTTCGGAAACTATTCCACTTAGAAAAATGGGATTTTTTAGAGCAACATATCTCTAAATATAAAGGATAGGAAAGGAGGGACCGTATAAAAATTGAATTTCATATTTTAATATGTATACAGCCCTAGTAAAAAACTTGCCATACCTGAAATCTACTCTTTATTGGACGAATTTTTCTAATTAAAAGCATGTTTCGATCCCTTGCGGTTTAAAAGAGAATCGCTTTAATATCTATTTTGAAACAGCCGGTTTAGTTGGAGGCCCAGAGTTCAGGTACTTGTGGGGTGCTCCAACACGAAAACTTTCTGTAGATTATAATTTAAATTGTAACTAATTTATACTTATCTCAAATTACACATGCATAAACTTCTACTTTGGGTGAAAATTTCGAACACCACAATCACGCTGCTCACGAATTCCTTAGGTTAAATGCATAAAATATTTCAAATGAATAAAATTATTTTCTCCCTTGAAAATACTCCAGAATAAAACATGAGGTAAGATTAAGATATCGATGTTTTGGACGAAACTCCTTTTTTATTTCTCCCCCTTCCTTAAAAAAAAAAAAAATTAAAAATGTAGGAAAGAAAATTGACAAGAATTATCCTTAACATTTCTTGATGAACTTGTTATTATCTTATCAAGTACGACTAAATTTATACATTTTTAAATAAACTGCAACTTTATAAAAAAATGTAAAGGTAAATTGATTAAATTAAAAATTAGGTAATTTTAATAGTTTAATTCAATAATCAGACATTTACTTTGATTATTCGTTAGAAATCAGCTTTTTATAGTGTTTGAAACATAATGTTATATTTTGATAGTAAGTGGAGAATTTGGGAGTTCAGGGCACAATTGCTGACCATCAAGATTGACCATCTGAAAAATCACGCTCTTTATCATTTAATGAAATTACACATGCTTTTAGCAATAAATCATATTATATATCAGTATATTTAATAATTAGAATAAGAATTTAGAAATAGAATAAAGATGCCTTTCTCATCGTGGAAAAAGGTTCAATTTTTACCATTTAAAAAGCATAATTTTTAGCTACGTTAACGGGAAAAAAATTAGACAAGGGGTGGTGACGTTGAGCCTGAGGAGCGCGCCAACCGCGGTTAGAATGATAAATATCAGTACAATGTTGAAAAAACAGAAATAAAAGAGAGCACAACAAATAGAAATTCGGAACGGTAGATGATATCTATCAGAATGGTGATATTATTAAGAGGCCTGTAATCTCCACATGGCCACCAATCAGCTGATTTCTTTAGAGTGAGATGCAGTGGACTGGCCCAACAACTTCTTGAAAGCCTGCAAAGACCTTGTTGTAACATAAACTCAAGTTCGGCTTTTGCTGCTTTTAATTTTTCTGCTGAGAGTCAGAAGACTCTATATGCAACAGGAGCACCCTTAGTTTCAATGAAATGTCCGATGTTGTGACTTTTGATTTTATTATTGATGAGTGTCGGTCGCAAAAAATCTGGAAGTTGTTTGAGGATTACTTCGTATTGATTCTGTACTGCATGAACCAGGCAAAAGTTCCAGCTTTGCAGCAGCTCTTTTCTCCTTCGATAATGGTAGAATTACGGAAATTTCGGCTCCAGTATCTATAAAAAATTGGGTGGCGCTCTTCTTGTCACGAATAAAAATATGGCATATCTCTACCCCTTGGCCCTCTGTCGTCTGCGAGAGTCGGTGATTTAGTTTTTCAGCGTTTCTGGCGAACGTTGGTTTAGTTAGGCCAATTGCAACGATTATTGCATTTGAAAGCCCTATCGCCAAACCTTGAGCGATAATAACATATACTTTCATCTCCACTACTATGCCTAAAGCGGTGTCTGAACAATGTATTTTATTCAATTCCCCAACATGTAGGGATAATTCGGAAACATGGTCTTGTATTTTAACTAAAACATCGTCATCTCTGGAGCAAGCTAAAGCGGCATATTGATGTGGCGTGGGACTAATCTCCCACATTCTGTCGGCCACTGTCGCCAATTCGGCTAAATCGTCGCCGATGATCGGCCGAATTTTTCGGGGGGGGGGGGGATATGAACTTATATGTGTATAAATAGACGGAATTTCTGCACGGCATTAATCCTGTAATCACTAATCCAAAAATTTCGGGGGGGGGGGGGTATATCCCGATATCCGCCCCCTTGGCTACGCCCCTGATACTACGTGTAAAATACTAAGATGCAATACTCAAATACAATCGATAAAAATTAATATTAATTTTCGAAACACTTCACCAAAACTTTAAGCATAAGTTACGGGCAAATCAGATTGAGCGTCGTGGTGAAATGGTTAAAAAGGTGGTCTTCTACTCTGGGGTCCCAGGTTCGTATCTCGTATGCGCTACCGTCTTTTTTTATGCTCACTCTGTTTTTAAGAACAAAAATACTGATAATTAATTCATTTTTTAGTCAAGTAAATAATTTACTTATTTTTTTTTATTCATTCATCTGTTTCTAGTACCGTCTTATTGATTTTTTATTATTATTTAAATTTTATTTCTACTTGCAAAATCTTTACCTTGGAATCAGAATTTTACACATTCAAAATAATTCACTTTTAACACTCTCAAAACTTAATGTTTATTTGATGTACAGCTGCGGAAAAAAAAGGCCCACTTGCTCTTTATTTCGCCGTCGTTCGTCGTACAGCAAAGTTATATATACCATTCGTTTTCAAATAACGCATACTTTAATTTACTATTAATTTACTTTGCATAAGGGGCCGTCTTCGTATTTAATTGTGCATCAACTTCGTTTTCCTCAATGGCAACACCGTATTTTGACTTTATTAAACGAAAGAAAACTTTCAAATTACCCTAAATATACATTTTCACCAATTTTCTACGATAATTTCCGGAGATATTGCGAATTAGTTTTTGCGCGTTTTTAAGGGACTTTCTGCAAATTGAAAAACGCTATTTGTAGGTTCCGAACTTTCCGCCTTTCATTAATTTCGCCCACCAGAGTTAAAAGAAATAAATGTTATTTTCAAGGAAAATATTGTTTCCATCTCTCTTAAAAGTTTTTTGTACTGAGAATATCAAGGGTAGAAATTTAGAATATTTAGTCTGTGGTCCAAATGACCCGTGAGTTCATAACGTCCTTGGTTCGTGCACATGATTTAAGGAAAAAACGCAAAACGACTTCTCACGATTTTGAAAATCTTTCTAATTTTGAAATTGAGTTTGTTGAGCTTTTGTTATTGAGTATTTCCCTTGATGGTTCTTTTAGTCAGGTGAAATGTTGGCAGGAGTTAGAGGCTGCTTTCTGCTCTTCTGACTACAAGCATGAATATTACTACCTAAGGTCGAACTTGAAGAATGGTTTCATGATTGAAAATTTATTTGTTTGAATTTTATCTAAAAAATGCTATTACTTTTTTGCCGACCCAATATTATCACTGTGTTCGTTATTTCACTTTCTTCATGTAATATTATCGTCTGCAATGTGCAATATTCTTAACACTTTAGACGGTATTTTAATTTATAGTCAGATGAAAATTTAGACAAAAAAACGTGATTTTGAATGTTTTTTTGAATTTTTGATAAACTATGGGGAAGTCCACAGACCTAATGTTTCCAATATTGAAAAAGGTCACATTCATGCCTGGAAGGTTGATAATCTTAGTTTCTCAGAAATAGGACGTTGTATTAGAACACATACATCTACTGCATGTAATTCTATAGCTGGAAAATATTTTATTTGGGGGGAATATGGTAGCGGACGCAACAATAGACGCTTTATAGAATCACCATCAAACTGTAAAATCCTCTAACTTATTTGCTTCAAAATTTGATATTTTTTAATACCGGTATCTTTTACTGTGCTTTTGAATAAAATGAATCTAATTTACGTTTATTTTATGCAATTTTTAAAAAATTGTCACTTAATAAATTTATACAGTAAAACCTCGTTAAGTCGTCCCCTGGATAAGTCGTCACTCCGTTTAAGTCGTCATTTTCCTTTGGTCCCGGCAAAGTTTCATACACAATAATGTTAAATAACCCTCATTTACTCGTCACAAATTTAATTCTTCCCCGGATAATTCGTCACCCCAAAAAATAGCCAAAAGTGTCTTTCTTCTCCATTTTACATGTCATTGAATTGTTCTTACAGCTCCGCCCTTTCCTTTAAGAAATTTAAGCCATGGGCAGCACGGGAAATTCCAGAGATAGATAATCCCTCCTCCTGGCAGGCAATTAATTCATTCAGTATGTCTTGCTGTGACGTATGTTCTTTTTTGCCACGCCGCTCATACACCAAGTGTCTACTGGTGTATGGTACTGGAGCGTATAATAAAATCTAGAACAGTTAACCTATTGGAACAAAATAATTATCTGCATGCAAATCAATATGGTTTCCGGGAGTGCCGTGGTACTGTGGATCTGTTGTATAAAGTACTAAATAGAATAAAAGAGTTAAAAAAAATATACAAATATGCTGTCCTGGTGTCATTTGACATCCAGGGCGCATTCGATAATATACGTTGGCACATAATAAAAGAGGAAATACATTTAACCCCTTTACCCAACTATCTAAAAAATATCTTAAAAAACTATTTGGAGGACAGGTATATAATAATAAACAATGGAAATTCTCACATTAAAAACCAAGTATTTAAAGGTTGCCCACAGGATTCTTGTCTTGGCCCTCTCCTATGGTTAATCGCTGCAAATAGAATATTAAAAACTATGAATGAGGACTATAATGACTTTTATGCCTTTGCGGACGACTTTATACTTATCGAAGCAGATAATACAATAGAGAAACTACAAATAAAAACAAATAATAGAATCAATAAATTTAAACAAATATGCGATACCATGGAATTAAGTATATCAGTGCAAAAGACGCAGGCGATTACCATGGGAGTGAAGTCAAGAACTAAACATTGATATAAATTAAATAATCAGAAAATAAGATCAGTCACAGAATTTAAATACCTAGGCATAATAATAGAATTTAAACTAACGTTCACCCCACATATAAGATATCTTATATGTGGGGTGAATATATATAATGAAAAAATAACAAACTTTATTAATAATATGTCCTTGGTGAGTGGGGTGTCCTGGGGCGTGCGTCCAGAAATTCTCAGGACCTGGTATAATACAGTCACAGAAAAACAGTTAATTTATGCAGCCCCTTCATGGGCTACAAATCTCACCAAGGACTCCGTTAGTAAACAGTGAGCAATCCAGAAATTAGCCTTAATTAAAATTTCAAAAGCCAATAGCAATACAGCTCATTCCGCCTTGTGCACCCTCTTGAACATTACACCGATAGACCTTGCAATAGAACGGGAGGTAAACAAATATAGAGCAATAAAACAAAACAGTCTATTACAAGATAGAGAGTTACCAGCTAATTATACAATAGAGAAAATAATTCCTCCCTCAATGTATAGCAATTACAAAATTAGGAACCAAATCACTACAATAGACAGTATCGAAGATGACACAATAGACAATTCTTACATAAAAATTTATACAGATGGCTCAAAAATGGAAAATGGTACCGCATTCGCTTTCACAGTAATAGATAACTTAAATAGTCCGGTATATAATTATAATGAAAGTATAAATATATATAACAGCATTTACCAAGCAGAGCAACTGGCAATAGTCACCGCGGTGGAATGGGCTGTAAATAATAATTACAATAAAATAAAGATCTATACAGACAACAGATCCACGGTTAAAAAAATTAAATCTATATATTCAAACACAGAAATTTTGATAGAACTGTATAAAATACTTGAAACTCATAGAAATGTTAAAGTCATAATAATATGGATAAAGGCACATGTGGGCCACAGAGGTAATGAAAGAGCGGATCAATTAGCAAAATTACCTTTAAAAGAAAACCACCAGATAAGCAATAGAACCATACCGGTCCCCAGGTCCAAAATAGTGTATATTATAAAGAAAAATATAAGAAATAAATGGCAAAATTGGTGGAACTCAGTGGAAACAGGCAGATACACTTATAAATTATTACCGACAATAGACAATAGGTAACAACTACAATATTAACAATATAATAGCTATGAAATTCATTACTGGTGGAGGCAGTTTTCCCAAATATCTAAAGAGAATTCAGGTTCGTAGAACCGATGTGTGCGATTGTGGCCAATTGGGCGACCCATTACAATATGTCTTTGGGGACTGCCCCCTTATGCCTAACAAAATTAGAAGAAATAGTAATGTTAATCTGTTCAAGAACTTTATGCAAATAATCCAGATACCCCATATAATGAAACTCATTAAAATTAACTATAATAAATTAGTAGAACTCTACAGCACTATAAATTTCAGATATAAATAGGTACCGGTCTCCCAGTGGGAAAAAAAAAAAGAGGAAGTGCTCGCAGCACTGTCATGTTGACAGTGGCATTTGGATATAAGTATGATTATGCGTTCTTAATATATAATATGGTAAAGATATATAATTTAACAATACATGGCAGATTGAAGGTATGAAAAAAAAAAGAAAATAAAAGAAGAAGGGAAAAAAAAGAGAGAGAGAGAGAGAGAGAATCTATTTTTAAACTGCCAGTGTTTCTCTACACTTTGAGTACTGCTTGGTATGGTTATGGTTGTATTGTATGTATATAGTTTATTGTATATAGTCGTATAGTGTAAAAAGTTTATTATAAATACTTGACACTACGCTATAATTATGTGAGGGAGTAAGGTAGAAAAGTAATAATGAATATGCCCAATGGCCAGGTATATATAAGCAAGTGTGCGAGCACGCAATGAATGAATAAAAATGTAAATAGATAATGTGTAAGCGCTAATTATAGATTCATATCGAATTACATTATAGATTAAGAATAAATGTACTGTGGAGTAGGAAGACATGTAAATATGTATGGTAATTATATGTATATAGTCAATTGTAATGCATGTGTTTCTTTGAGTTTTAGTTTATGTAGTAAATGGTACAGTATTTTGTGCATATAGTATAGTATATGTATATAGTAAATGGTATATTGTCAAATTTTAAAGCATGTTTTCTTTGGGATTTTGTGAACCGCTATGCGTGTTCAAGAATGTATAAATAGTTATAAGTAAAGCATACGCAAGAAGCAAGTGTATAGGTAACGTGATTAGTGAAACTGTAAGGTAGTGCAGAAACACTAATATAGATAGTGGTAAAAAAAAAAAAAAGAATCAATGTAACATGTAAATATGTAAAGTCATGTGAGATGTAAATAGAAAAATAATGTAGAAAATTCTAATATGATAGCTGTATAATAGTCATGGATCAATGTAACATATATAGCATATACATATGAATTGATATGTAAGGGTGACAGAGTAAACCTGCTATCAGGATGCAGTAAATGGTAAAAGTTTTAGAAAAGTTTATGGCTTATAGCAAAAAAAAAAAAAAAAAAAAAAAAAAAAGAAAGGGAAAAAAAGGGAAAAAAAAAGAAAAAGTAAAAAAGAAAAAAAATCTCATATTGTATGGGGTCACGTAAGTAAGCGTTATTCTGTTTACCACATATGGTTAAAAAAAATAATAATAATAAAAATAAAAATAATAGGAAAAGGATTAATCACTCACATTGCCAGGATAAATATTATATTCGTTAAATTAGAGGATATACCGTTGGATTTGGCTCAGGACCAGGGAGCTTGGGCTGTCCCTTAAGGAAGTGGTATTCAGACAATTGTTCTCAATTGTATAATATTACACGATTTATAATGTATTAAATAATGTGTGTAGTTGTTTATAATGTGTTGTTGTCCAATGTATATAGTTTCCTTGTTCCTAATGTTTTGATGTGTTTTCAATAGTTAGTACTATATGTTATTGTAAACAAGCCACATTGAAGGAAATGGATTGGTTTAAAAAAAAATTAAACTATAAATATATATAGATGTAATAATTGGCGGAACACGGAAGCAAGAATTCTTCTCCAGTTGAAAAAAAAGGAAAAAAATAGGAACTAAGTGGGCAGTGTTCTACAGCTCAGACTGTATTATGATCTGTAAACTGTGAAAGATATCCCAGCAAACACAGCCCTATCGGATAAGTTTTGGGCCGACATCGGCATGCCGACGCAGAATGTGCCGGGGCGATATCGCTCAGCCGGTGCCGAAAACGACAAATTTACGTCCGCCTGGGCGGGTGTCGGGCCGAAAGGATGGGGTGGTTTTGGATAGGTGTCGGCAAAAACGACAACGGTGTCGGCCCAGCCCTATGCCATCTTTGAACCAAAGCCATAACGTTTTTGGTGCGGTATCGGCAACGACAAAATATCGAAAACCGGCCAGCACCTTACATATTTACAAAATACCGCAATTAGTTTCATAATTAGTTCTCTAGGACAGTAACAGCCCATTACAGTAATAATAATTATTATTAATATATAAATAATTTTCCACCACTGGGAGTAATTTTGTTAAAAATACTTAGCTAAATCAATAAAATTATTTGTTTTTTAAAAATGTTTGATTAAATTAAAAGCTTTTTCTGAAACTAAGGGTATTATTTGAAGAATTAACCAATATTTGTTGAATCACCAACTAATTTCGGTTAATTTCACAAAAAGCTTTCCTTTTTAATTTCATCATCCATTTTCCTGAAAGCATACAAATATTTTTTGATTTTACTAAGTATTTTTAGCAAAATTAGTCCCAGTGGTGTAGTCATTCATATAATAATAATAATAATAATCATTACTTTTAATGGGTTGATTGTTGCAGTAGAGAACTAATTATAGAATTAATTATTAATAAACCCATGTTTATTATGAGAAAATCACTTATTTCGTGTAAATATTTTATTTTATATTACTGAACTTTTATTTTATGAGCAGTTCCTCTTACCTACGAAAACAAAAAATGTACACTATTTGTTAAGAAATATAAACTTCAAGCAAAGATCTATTTTCATATTTATGTACTTTTATATTTCATTGTATAATCTTCTTTCTAAAGAAGAAAATAGCTTTTTGTAACAATTTTTCCCCTGTTGAATACAGACTTGCTAAGTTTCCAAAATTGAAAATCCTCCTATTTTTTCTAAGTCAAAAAGCTTGATATTTTTTATGCAGATATTTTCCGATTAAAATGCACATATATTGAATGCAGATACAATTTGAGTCTTTTCTTAAGTGAGATTAATGTCAGTATAAACAGCACTGTTTTATTCCTTATTTTTATGATCTAAATAAATTTAAAAATTTAAAAAAAAAATCTGAAAATAAAGATCCTTAAAAACAGATACAAGAAACTATCTATAACTAAAAAATGTAATACAATAAACATTGAAAATTGGAGCTAGCACAATGTACAATAAATAAATAAAGAAAGAAATTGTTTAACCCCATGTACCTTATAAAGAAAAACAAAATAATTTTTAATGCAATAGTTAGAAAAATATTTCACTTACTGTTGTTGGAGCTTACCGTTGTTACCAAGTTATATAGGGCTAACCAAAAAGATTAAAACAATGTTAAAGAACTTAATTATTCATTTAACAATCGTCTTAATCCAATTAGTCTTAGTGAAAAATATTTTTTCTTGTCTCTTTACTTTTCAATCCGAACACGAAAGCCAGGAAACTGGAAGTCTTCCTTTACCTCAAACTCTCAATACTCTCATCTCATCATATCCAAACATAATAAACAACTAACAAAACAACACTGACAGTAAGCGCTATCAGCATTGCTATCCGCAGCTGTTAAATAGTTCGTATCGTATGATTAGCTTGGGGAAAAAAACTAAGATACTTTTCAACTGTTAAGGTCTGAAATAAAGTTTATATTTCATGTTCGGGTTATTTGAGTGATATAATTAAAAGAATTTAGAAATTAAGTGTGAAAAAAAATTATAAGTAAAGCTTCCATAGCATGCCAAACTTAGGTATTGGCGAGAATGTACTTTGTTGATTTCTTGTAACCCCGTGTTTCACGGTTTCACACGCATGGCGTAAGGGGGTAGGGTCGTGGGATCACAAAATCTCTGTGCTTTTCCCCATGCTGGGTCAAAAAGAAAAACCTGTCCACCACGATTCCAGTCGGCTGTACTCTTTTTAAATGCTTTCTGGATATTTTAGGGCTTATATTATTTATTTAAAACGTTTATTTATTTATTTTTATTTTTAATGCAATACAAAATATTTTATGCAAAAAAGGTATTTGTTGAAAAAAAGTAAATAGTACTTTCCCCCATATATATATATATATATATATATATAAATGAGAGTATTATATATATATATATATTGCTTTATTTTATTCATATATGAGGTTCAATATTTGATAAGTTATCCTTCTAATTATTTATATATCGTCATTCTTGCGTATTTCAGCACGTTTTTTTTTTATCTTAAAAGTTTAATAAGTTATATGCCTTATAAAGAAGGGAAAGGGAGCTTTATAAGATATAAATTTATCTTATAAAACTGTAAAAAAATTAATCAAGTAACTTTTACATTATAGTATAAATGACTTTTTCAAATTTCATGACAGTTGATAACGACTAAAGTGTGAATTTCTAGGGTTCCGGCCTACCGCGCGGCTGTTTTCTCCAGATGTAACGTGAATTTGGGTTAAAACCCCTTACAAAGTCCTCCGCCAAAGGCATGCCTTAAGTAAGCAGACAGCTCTCGTGTAGATCTGTCTTAACAACAAAACCTAAATAATTTTCGTGACAATTTACAGTGAAAGTAAAAAGTTTAATATTTTTAATATTAAATAAAAATCATAATCACTTCCAATCCCTATTACTGTCTGAGCGTGTCCAAAAACCCTGACCTACGGTTTTCTTCTTTAAATATTGATCATAGACATTTAGAATAAATTACAATGTCACTTTATGGTATCGAATAAAATTTTCATGAGAATTAGAAATGAAAATTTGTTTAAAAACATTACAATTACACTAGCATTTAATTTAGAGGTTTTTTTAATGCCTCATTCATAGCATAATTTAATTTTTTAAAAAAGCATCTTCAAAATAACAGCACTAATGTTTAAAATGAATATTTTCAAAAACAAAAATATTTATATATAAATATAAAGTCGTGACCAAAATTGTGGACACTTTAGGAAATTTTTAGGTTTTTAAATTTGTATGCTAATAGGATGTGTTAAGTTTCGCAAAATCAAATTCATACAGCATTTTAAAGAGAATTTATAACTAATTTCAATGCACAAAACTAAATTTAAATATGTTCACTAGAGTAAAAGTTATAGTTACTTTAATCTGAAAAACAAATACAGTGATGAAGTGAATTGTAATTTCTAACTTTCCAAGTCAATCACTGTTACTTTTCTGAGCTTGAATAATCTCTCGTCAGCTCAATAAAACATCGATGCGAAGCTGTAATAAAAAATTAAGACTACCCTACGAACTGCTGATAACTCACTGCAATCTTCAATATCTAATGCATCTCGATAATTATCTCTGTTTAACTTCCTTTGTACTACAAATATTTTAATTTTGTTTTTTTGAATTGAAATCGCTATTAAATTATCTCTAAAGTGATGTAAAAGCGTTAGCATTTTGTGGAACATAACATTTTTTTATACGCATACGAACTTAGAAAAAAAAAAGCTTCTAGAAATGTCCACAATTTTGGCCACCACTGTATACTTATAAATTATTCATTATTCTAATAATTATTATTTAAGACCTAAAATCTAACAAGATAAATTGCTATGAATCAGAATAAAATCTTGCACTTATAAAAATAAACCAGTAATAATAAGCCGTAGTTGGTTAGAAATCAATTGTCCAGTGCGCCAAATTTAGTCCAGAACCGACAAACAGTCTTGGCGCCCATAGCGAATGAGCATACATACAAACTGACAAATAAACAAACAAATAAACAAAAAAAAAACTTTTTTATTTTATTTATTTCGATTGTGGCATTTGGTTGGTAACTAATAAAAACAGACTTTACTTAATATTAAATTGAGGTATATACAGGACAGTGATAGGGAATTGGACTATGGATCTAAGAAAAACATGTACACAAGATCAATGTGCCCGTTAAATCTGTTGGGCCGATTCTAGATCATCAATTCTGGTTCTTGTTCAACACAGCAAACAAATAAAATAATTGGCAAATTATAAAGACTTTAATGAATTAAGTTAACAAGTTTAAGTATTTCTTTAATTGATTATTTTCAAGGTGAAGTGCTTGTTTGTTTAAAAATGAAAAAGAAATTATGTTGATCCCTAAATCTACAACAGAACATATATTATAGGCATGAATCATTTTACACTGTAAAATTCCGTTATATTTTGATACAAATAGAAGTAATTATAACAAAACTATAGTTCAGAAGAGTTTTTTTTAACTTTATTTATTTATTTATTTGTATGTGTGTGTGTGTGGGGGGGGGGTCTTGCAAAAACGGATAAAACGTATGGTGATTTATCTGGAAGCACTTAAAAGGCTGTCAAATAAATGAAATGAAAGGGTTAAGATATTTTAAAAACATTTAAAGTGATACACATCGCTAAAAATAAAATAATTTTCAGATTTAATTATGCAGCTAAGCCGAAGTACCTTTTAGAAAAAGTAAAAATGCATTTAAAAGATTAGATTTTTTTAATCAAAATTTTTAAATTTGTCTTGTTACTGTGAAAATGAATAAAACATGAATGTGACACAATTTACGAAAGGTGATTTAAGACATTGAAAACTGACCGGGGATAAAAACTAATCTAAAAAAAAAAGAGTAGTTTTATTATCTTTTTTATTTTTAAGTTCATAAATACTTTAAAATCCAAACACATTATCTTTATTATAAAATAAAATTTATTTCTCTATTTATAGTAAAAAAAATTGTTTTTAATCAAATGTATTATCTTTCAAGTTTTGTGCGTGTGTGTGTGTGTTGAGGGGGGGGGATGGGTTGTAGACTCTCGAAATATATACTTGCGCATTAATATTCAAGAAAAACTATGAAGTTAAGGGTAGGGCCTAGTTCAGATTTGGAAGAGGGCAGCATGCTCAATGAATTCGATGTGATTTATCTTTCCGGTTTTTATACCTTGATATTTTTTAATTGATGACCTATGCTACCAAAAATAATTTTGATGGAGTATTCTTGTCGCCCCTAAAATTCTGGGTGTCCTAGACCGTGGCCTAGTTTTCCGGTGTCGTTTGTTTCGCTCAACGGTCTACCTATTAGGTGTCTCTATAATAAAGTGACCAGTATATCGAGCCTTAGTAGCGCCGAATGACTGATGGTCAAGTGCGTCATTAGAAAAAAAAAATATTTTAACTCGACTGTTTATGCTAACCATACCTTCGTTCCTGTTGTGCACGAGTATTTTCCAATACCGTATTGGTCATTAATCTCAGCGATAGCAAAAAATCCAGTACATTTACTTTTTGGCTGTGCGGAATCTGCTTGAAGAATTGTAATGAAAATTAATTTTGAAAATGTTTAACTAATTTGATCAAAAGCAGTTAAGAGCATTCAGAAAGACCGAGGCCTTAGCCATTATTTTCTTTTGGGTGGGGGCAACATACACGCCAATTATCATATTGATTTGTTTGTTTGGAAGAATACGGCCACCGGTAGGGGGGATGCCCACCGTGGAAGTCTTTCTAAGGTGTCCTAACCCTTACTTACGCTAAGTTTTGAAGGAAACCACGGGAAACTCCGAACGGTTAGGTCATGGAAATAACCTGGTTTTGAACAGGCATCTTCCATCTCCCAGTTCAGAGTGCTATGCGCTCGGCCGCTGCGCGGACGATTATCATGTTGGAAAGAATAAAAAAGAAGGAAGACAAACGTCATACAAAAAGGCATAGAGGGTCAAGTTCCACCTTGCCCTATGCTACCAACGTCCGGGCTCGTAGCCAGGAGGTGCGTTAAGGGACGGTACTACTTGAAAAAATCCCCACCCCAAGGATAAATTTTACCCTTCTTCCAATTTTGAAAAATAGACAGAAAAGGTGATTTGAAAAAATAAAAATGTTGAAATAAAAAGCCCTTTTGAAGAAATTAAATGTTTTTTAAAAAGTTTTTAAATCTTGATAATCCCATTGGGGATTTCGCTTAAAAATCCCATTGGGATTTAATCTTAGCCGAGTAGATAAGACACTGAACATGATAGACGACTGAAAGTCCAAGGTTCGGGCCCATCTCGCGGCTGTCGATCTACAGTCTGGAGTTTTGGTAGGTTTTCTCCAGATGTAACGTGAATACGCATTAGAACCCCTGAGAAAGTCTTCTTACTAAGACACCCCCCGATACTTGGCAGATCGTCCTAGTGTAGCATTGCCATAATTAAACCAAACAGAAACATTTTGCTTTTTCGTGTATGGAAACAGGAAATGGCTAAAATATGCTTCAGCCCACTCCAAAGGTTTTTTTTTTTTTTTTTTTTTTTTTTTTTAATGTGCGATATACGTGAAGTAAAAAGGTCCGAAAGATTTTGCTTTTTCACGTATGCATTGTTATTTTGCAATCTAGCTACTGCGTGACATACGTAACCAGTAACGAATATGCCTGCTTCACTTGACGTCATTAAGCTGTTAATTTGGATTTTTGCGCGCGTGTTATTGTTATTACGCTAATGGTTACATCTATTTGTTTCCGCTCCCAGCATAAAAATATCGTCAATTTTGGTACCGCATACATTAACGTATTATATAAGGAGATACTAAATATAAAAAAATAGTATCTCTAAATAAAATATTAAAATTGAATTATTTCGATGTCCACATAAGTATGGCAACAATTGTTTATTTACTTTGTTTTAATTCTTTTCAGAACAAATATTAATTTTTATTTGAACATCTTACAAATAATTTTATTTATAAATATGCAGCATGTAATTATAAAAGGATTTTAAAACAAAACTGGTTTAAAACAAAAAAACCCGATTTAAACCAAAAAACGTTTTTTTCTTCTTTTTTTTTTTTTTTAAACGGGTTTTTATCCAACCCTGGGTGGGAATGACGGACGGGATAATAAAGTACCACAAAACCATTTTGGGGACGTATCTTGTCTAAGTGTCTTCCTCGTACAGAGACTAGAGAATTTTTTTTTTAAGTTGACTTCAAGAAGGCATGTTTTACTTATCCTTACAAAGTAGCAAAGCCAAAGTAGCTTTTAACAATATCTCTGCAAAGTCTTTTAACCGTGATATTGTTAAAAATCTCATCCTATCCTAGAGAACTTTGTTGATCGGTTTGCCAACGAACAGGAGCAAATGGCCTAGATTGTTGCTAGAGTAAATCATATTTCTAATATTTAAAATATATATATACATTATATTTCGTCTTTTCGCACGAGCAGAAAGAACGAATTGCCTTCCTTCCGAGTCCGTGCTTCCGTGAAAACAAATGGTCAAGGCAGGACTGGTTCCGCAGGTCATTTCAAGGGCGAGAGGGAGATGCTTTCAACTTTTTCTGTTTCTCCTTGAGGGGGGGGTGTAGTAAAGGCATTACTACACCTACAACCCCCTCCCCCTCAGGCTCAGGGGCAGGCAGGGGCTATGGACATAGAAATAACACTGGTGGCTATTGAGATGAGAGAAAATTGTATCACTCCGCTTATTTTATCCCTTGCTGACGTCTAAGTATTTCGCGTGAAATATTTGAAGTGATCTCATATTTGGCTATTAATGACAAGTGAATGAATTCGAGTTTTTGTTAATCTGAGATATTCTTTAAATCTGAGTAAAAATTTGAAAGTGAAATATGACTATATATCTGACTGACCGAGGAAAATTTGATTAACACATATTATTTATTAGTGTACATTAATTTGCGTATTTTAAAGAACTACACATGCGCCTTTTATTACCGTGTTTACACGTGTAATAGTTGCACCCCCGTTTTGAAGCAGAAAAAAATAGTTTTAGAGTGATCAATATTATGTAGTAGATCTTTTTTTTGGGGGGGGGCAGCTACCCTACAGCACAGACACCACAAAAAGCACAGGTTCTAATTATCCTGATTTATGAACCTTCATTTAATCGGGAGGCTTCATTTCTGCCAGCAACTATCTATTATATAGAAAAGTTCCTTAACTATAAATTGTGCTGATATTTTTAATTTTTTATGGCAATACAAATGAAACTATCTTTTTCCTACAATTTTAATCCAATTTAATTTCAGAAAGTTCTGTTGTGTAAGTCAGACTAGGATGTCGGTGTCCTGAGCGGAGGAATTCTTAAAGGGCTCTAACGTTTATTCCTAAATATAAAACAATTAATAAACAGTAAAATTGGGGTTGAACATTAGTTATAATGATTTATTCCCTAATTTTATGAAAATCAATCACATTTCCTTCATTTTATGAATATTAGATAATGTTTTGAATGTATAAAAAAAATATCAAATTCCCCCAATTTATGTTCTAGAATTGGGGATACAACGATGATTTATCCTCAATTATATGTTCAAAAATCTGGTTACCTTATCGAACGCAAATTCGCATTCATTTGGGGGAAATCACCCAAAATTTAAACTGTAGATTGACAGATACGCGGTAGACCAGAACCTTGGACCTTCACACTTCAACCATGTTCGGTGTCTTATCCTCTCGGCCATGGTGGGAACCATTTGTGAACCTCTAAAATGCAATGTTTTATGTTCTGCTTTGCAGGTATTTTATTTTTATTTATTTAGTTTTTAACTTTTTTTTATTGGAAGTACTTAAGAACAACTATTACTTTGTATAAAATGAAATTTATAGTCATATGATTTTAGTTAGAAATATGAATAACTAGACAGAAACTGCCCCCTTTGAGTGTTGAGGGGGGGGGGCGGCGTTAGAAACCCCTTCAATACTAAATTATAAAAAGCAAAGTCGGTAAATTAACCAGATAGAATGATTTTTTTCTTTATTTGTCTGTGAAGGGGGCACTTCAATCCTACGGGCTCAAAACATGTAAGTATCGAAACCATAAATTAAAAAGTATTACTTTAACAACATATATGTGCTGCTTGCTGGTTCTATACCGTTCAGTTTAGAAATTACACTTCTGGACCGATGTCGGTTATGCAGTACAACGCCGAAATCGCATGTTAACCCTAAAAGACTTGCCGCAATCGGACCGTTGCACGCCCGAAATCACCTTTCTTTTGCCTACGCCAACGCATTTTGCCGACACAGAACCGACACCGCTCCAATTACCATCTTGCCAATGCCGACATCGAAACGGTACTGCCGATGTCGGCCCATCCCTTACCCGATACGGCTGTGTTTGCTGGGATGCGAACTATGAAAATACGTGAACTGTATGATGTAGCATCATCAGCACTTGTTTTTTTTTTCTTTTTTTTTTATTAATTAAGAGATTTTGTTCTGTATTGCTAAGATCCTTGTTCCTTCTGCTACTGGGATTCTGCGAACCCCAGTGGCATAGTTTGTATTGTTGTTCAAAGTTAAATAAATTGGACTCTTCCCCCGGGGAGAATATTGCCGTAAACCCTTGGGTCGGCCCCCCCGGTGGGTGTCTTACAATGTTACACCAAGTGTCTGTCACTGCCTGGCACGTGGTCAGGGAGGATGGAGAAAGGAGAAGGGGGAGGTTAGCTATGGGCTTGCGGAGTAGATGCAGGAATGTAACTTTCGTGGAGACCGGTTTGTTCTAAGCACACAAGCACACTTCTCGTTGCGACTCTGTCGAGTGTGGACGTGTTTATTGACCTCTCCTATTGTAACCTTCTTTCATAGCGAGTAAGCCCCGCTATAAGGGCTATTTTTCTCTTACAATTTCGTGGTGCGATTAGGTTTTAAACATGTCAGGGAAACGTAAACTTAATTCTTTGTCGTTTAAAGAAAAAAGAGATTTAATGGAACTGTTTGAGAAATCAAATGTTTCAAAAACAGCTTTTGCTAAAGAGCACAATATTCCAAGAACTATTCTTAATGACATCCTTGCATCTAAAAAAGTCCTTGAAGAAGGTGACTTTAAAGATAAAAGAAAAAGAATGAGGAGATCGAAGTTCGATGAGATTGAAGAAGTTTTAGTTCGATGGCTGAAACATACGAGATCGCAAAATGTACCAATTTCTGCCGTGATTTTGAAAGAGAAAGCCATAGAAATTGCCAAGGAGTTAAACATTGAAGATTTCGGAGGCAGCAATAGTTGGCTAGAACGTTTCAAAGACAGACATTGCCTTTCTTTTAAATCGATTTGTGGAGAAGCAGCTGCTGTTGACTCTGATGCTATAGAAAACTGGGAGAACAGTGTTCTCAAGGAGATTTTATCTCAGTATGATGCATCAAATGTTTTTAATCTAGATGAAACAGGTTTATTTCATCGTCTTTTGCCTGATAAAACTCTGTAGTTTAGGGGTGAAAAGTGCACATCTGGGAAAGCAAGCAAACAACGCCTGACAGTTCTGCTTGGGGCTAGCATGAGTGGAGAGAAACTTAAACCATTTCTTATAGGCAAAAGTAAAAAGCCATGCTGTTTTTAAAATGTTAAATCTCTGCCTGTCGAATACGATGCAAATTCCAATGCATGGATGACAATAACAATTTGGGAAAGATATATTCGCAAACTGGATTCTCAGTTTTTGCGTCAGAAAAGAAATGTTGTCATCATTATCGATAACTGTACTGCCCACAATCGACCCAAAAATCTAAAAGCAATCAAAATTGTTTTTCTTCCTCCAAATGTCACTGCGCGTCTTCAGCCTTTAGATCAGGGGGTAATTCATAACTTCAAACGACAGTACAAAAAATTGCTTGTAAAAGACTTGATAAAAGCATTGGATAGAAAAGAAAAGCTTCAAGTTTCGGTTTTAGATGCAATTGACTACATAGATAAAAGTTGGAGTTCCGTATCATCACAAACTGTTTCAAATTGTTTCCGACATGCAGGGTTCATCGAAAACGCAGAGTCAGAAGAAACCCTCAGCGATGAAGACATGATCGACCTGGAACCATTAGAATCTTTGCTGCAAATCGCAGACGAAAAAGGGTGCACTGTCAATGACATTACTGCGTTTGTCAATATCGATGACGACGTCGCAATCTGATCACAAACTAATGTAAAAGCTTTGACGTGTGAATTTTTAAAAGAAAAACATGAAGACAGTTCAAGTGAAGACAGTGATGCCGAAAATCTGGAAGAACATCAAACCCCACCCAGCAAAACAGAAGCAATGGAAGCCCTTGAGAATGTACGAAAGTACCTGACAACAATTCAAACAAAAGACGAAGAATTTAGAGCTTTACGTCTATTAGAGAGAAAAGTTATTTTCACCAACCAGTCAGTCCTCCATCAATCGACACTGTTAGATTATTTTAATAATTAAAAGAAAATAAAGAATTTGGTAACTATAAAAAGTATTTTTTTGTTTTCTTTATTATTTTCCACTGATTTATTTGCATATTGATTTCCGAAATCTTGTTTTTCTTACGGAATCCTACAGCAATTCATAAAAGTACTTTAGAGGTTTTTTTTTTTTTTTACCACTCCGCTTAAGTCTTCAAAAATGTTTGGTCCCTTGAGTGACGACTTAACGAGGTTTGACTGTATATGGTCCCTTCAATTCTGAAAATAAGACATTTTATTTTATATAAATTAAACTACCGAACGTAAAAATTTGAAATTTTGCACAGCAATGTAATATTACTTTCTGCATCTATTTCCATCGAAATTTGGCTAGGTCGCTATTCATAATTTTTAAACATTAATTTAATAATTCATATTTATTAGGGATCGACCAATAGTATCGGCGTCGATACCTCCTATTTTTTTAGGTATCGGTATCGGTTCTTTCGATTCTAAAAGTATCGGGAAAGTATCGGTTTCTGTTGCTTTCATCCATTTTCACCGATACTTTTCAACCGATACTTCGCTTTTCAGAAGAAATCACTCAGGCGCAATACCATTCTAGAATCTTTATTTTGGTTATGAGATGCGAGGCGTTGTGTCATTGGCACATTTGTTTGCGCGAGTGTTTTCGAACTGTTTTTTTTTTTTTTATTCTAACCATCGTTAAATGGATGTCGTATCACGAAGTGTGGTCGAAATTATGGACGAAGAATCGTTAGATGACAGTTTAACAGGACAATCGTCTATTCTTCTAAATTGTTTTGAATTGGTGCCCAACAATAAATACGCTATCTGCAAGGATTGCAAAAAACAAATGTCGAGAGGTAGGCTATAATTTTACTTTAGTTTTATAAACGTTTATTTTCTCACTTCGAAAAAAAAGTTCATTCATATATAAATATTAAAAGAGAGAGTATTAGGCTGGTATCTAGGGATGAATAATTACTATTTCAGTTAATATAAAAAAAATTATATTTACAAGAAATATACATGATCGAATTTACATTATTCGTCATTTTATATATCGTCGTACATAAGCATTACTGCAATCAACTGCTTAGGGCCGCAGCTCTTCCTAGAATGTCTATTCCTAAAAAAAGGGGTGAGAGTTCTTTCGTGTTGAGGTCGTCTTAATTTTATTAATCAGGGGGGGAAAGCTGTTGGGGCCTTTCCGGGGTGTCTGTCGCTTTGGGAGTTCGTGGATGTTGAGTCAGTGGTGTTTCGTCATTCGCGAGGGATTTGTAGGCCTGGCCTTGACATTCGGCCATGTTGCTCGGAGACGTCCTCGGCTCTCGTGGGCACCACGTTGTCCTCGTCTTTCGCCGGGCGTTATCCGCCTCATCGTTATGTCATCAGTAGGCGTCAGGGGACCCAATTATCGTCTGAGGTCCTGAAAATAAAAAGAAAAAAAAACGAGAAAAAGGGAAAAACATGTGGGCTAGGCTTCTAATCAAATCGACGTGAGGCTGCCCTTCGTCTTCTTCGACATCGTCATGAAATACGTCTTCGAGCTGTGCTAGAGAAAGTGAGAAAAAAAATGTGATTGTCTTCAACAGTGATATTTGGGAAAGTTGCCAAGTCCGGGAATAAAAAGTCACGATCGGGAGTTTTTCTAGTCAGAAGCGGAAGATAATTAGGTGATATCGGTGGCCCATTTCTTCATAAAGTCCACGGCGGTTGAAGTCGAATTCGGTCCCTCATAGTTCCCGACTTTTTCCACATCATACCTATCGTTCGGTTTGCATGCTTTAATTAGGTATGGCCCGTAATATTTGGGTCTCAATTTAAGGCCAGTGCCGAATTGCGTCCGTTGGATCGCTACCAAATCACCTTTTTTGTACTTGGTGGGTGTCTTCCTTTTTTTTGTCAAAGTGTTTCTTACTCGTTTCCTGGACTTTTAAGATGTTCTTTTTAGCGTCGTCACGCAGCTTTTCTCTTTCCTGAATAAAGTGTGATGTATATTCTTCGTTCAAAATTTCGAGTATTTTGTTGTCTTCTTTATTCTTCATTTTAATGCCGATAAGCACTTCAAATGGGGACTATTTGGTGGACGAACTTATGGTACTATTTAGAATTCTTTGGAGGTTTGGGACATGTTTGTACCATTTCTCGGGTTCATCTATTGAAAGCTTGCTTAACACAGGGATTAAAGTTTCATGGATTCGTTCTACTTGCCCGTTTGCACGTGGTATACCTGTAGTGATCTTTACGTGCTCAATAGATTCGTTATTGCAGTACTCTTGGAAAGCATTTGATGTAAACGCCGCTCCACGGTCAGTAATTACGCGTGATGGGTTGCCAAATATACTTTTCTGAATCTCTAACTTAGTTAATGCGTCCGCTGTAGAAGTCGATTTGACAGGATAAATCCACGTGAATTTGCTAAAAGCATCTACGACAGTGATTAGATGGTTATAATTTTTGTTAGTCGATGGTAAGGGTCCCAGAAAATCGAGATGGTATGTGTGCAGTGGCGTGTCACCTTTGGGGATTGGGTGCAAGAAACCTTCTCCCTTGCCTCGTTTCTTGTTTATTAGAATGCAGTGAATGCAATTAGCTAGGACATGCTAAATAGTCAAGATTTAAAATGTCTTCTGTTTTTTGAACCGCAAAATGTCCTTTGTCATGAATTTTTTTAATTAGGTTAGTTTGCATCGAAGCTGGTACAACTAGTAACTCTTTACCATTTACAATTTTGTATAAAAATTCATTACGAATGTTGTATTCCTGTGTGTCTCCATCTTCTAATAGACGCTTAAGAGTTTTAATGTACTCATCAGTGTTTTGTGCAGCTTTAATTTTGGCTGTGATTTCATCGCACGCGATAAACATGACAGGCGATCGACTTAATGCATCAGCATGCTTCATTTGATGTCCTGGACGATGTAAAATTTCGTAGTCGAACTCTTGGAGAAAAAAGGCATACCTGGCGATTTTGGGTACGATGTCACGCTTACTCATGGTTTTTTGAAATGCGGCACAATCGGTAAAAATTTGAAAATGTGTTCCATGTAAGTAGTGACGGATTTTTTTAAGTGCTTCAACACGATAGCTAATACCTCCAATTCAAAACTAGAATAATTTTCTTCGTGCGGTTTAGTTTTCTTACTCATATAGTAGATTGGGTGATATCCATCTGGAGACTCTTGGAGCAAAATGGCTCCGTATCCGTGTTTAGAAGCGTCCGTATGTAGCTGGAGATTGGCACCTGGGCTAAATAGATGTAAGAGTGGATCTGTTGAAAGAGCGTCCTTCAATCGTTGAAAAGCTAGCTGCTGATCTGGACCGAAAACGAAAGGTTCGTCTTGTCTTAACCAGTCACTCAAAGGTTTAGCGATTATTGAATAACTTTTAATAAATTTTCGAAAATAACCAGTTAAGCCAAGGAATTGTTGAATTTGTTTTACGGTACGAGGCTCTGGAAAATTTTGAACGGCTTTAGTTTTGTCTGGTGACGGTTTTATCGTTCCGTTTTGTATGATATAGCCCAAGAATTCAATTTTTTGTTTTAAAAAGTGACACTTTTTAAAATTGAGTTCGAGACGATATTGTGATGCCGTATTTAACACACGTGCTAGTTTCTGTATTCCCTGCTGCATATCAGTTGATGGGATAATGATATCATCCATTATATTATGACGGTGTTATCTTGTAATAGCTCGTGCATCACTTGAAAAACATAGCGTTGAAAAACTGCTGGTGATAAACATAAACCAAATGGGGCTTTATTAAACATCCAGGAGCCTTCTGAAGTCACAAAAGATGTATATTTTTTACTATCCTCATCGACATCTATGTGATAAAACCCGTTTTTTAAATCCAACGTCGTGTAAAATTTTGCATCGTGCAGCTTATCTAAGACGGCCTCAATTAGTGGTAGGGGAAATCGGTCTTTGATAATTTTTTTATTTATTTTCCGGTAATCGATGCACATTCTATATTCGCCATTTTTCTTTTTTGTTAATACGACCGGCGATGCGTAGTCGGAAGTTGAAGGTTTGATTATGTTTTCATCTAATAATTTACGCACCTGACGTCGAATCTCGTCGTTCTCGGCATGGGAAAATCTACGCGGTCGTTGAGCTACTGGAATATCATCTTTTACGATAACGTGCATGCTGACGTTAGCGTGTTTTGTTTTGTGTGGTTTGTATGAATAAATTATTTGCGCAGCTTCGGCTCGCAATTCAGGACATTGATTGTGAGTTAGATCCACTTCGTCTTTATTTTCGGTAGCAGTAATTGCATGGATGAAAGATTTTTCATTTGTCTTCTTTTTAATTTGAATGCCTTCGGCACTAAACGTGAATTCGCCTTGCTTAATAACGTCGGTTCCAACTATAGCGTCTGGAGCAATTAAATTATTACCGACAGCGAATACATCAGTTTGGAATGTGTGGTTGTCAATAGAAATAGTTGTATTAAAATAGCCAAAAGGTTTCATTTCACCTGCGCCGATTCCGGAAAAAATCATGTTTGTGGGGGTTAAAGTCGGTTTACGTAATTTTTTATAAATATGCTCTTTTATAATCGTCACTTTACTTCCTGTATCAAAAAGAGAGTTTATGGGGATATTTAGAATTGATATTTGTTTTTGCATTTCTAAGAAAAAATTTGGTTGTACCGTAATTTCCGGCTTATAATCCGCGGATTATCTATTAAAAATGATGAAAATTTATCCAGCGCGTATTATGCATCGCTGCGTACTATCTACTGAAATTTTTCCTGAAGCCTTCAGCTTTTACAATAAAAAAGTTTATTTATAAAAACAAAATAAAAGTTAATTTCTTTTTCTCCAGTATTTTTAGATCCTGAAAACGATTTAAGTCTGTTAATCTATTACATGACACTAGATGCCACTGCAGTCGTTCAGTAGATTTCATGAAGATGGGGAAAAACAGGGACCTTTGAGGGTCATACGTCATAGCTTCCTGAAACGACTTCTGATTGGTCTCTCCGCTCTAAATGAATAGTCTGTGAAATGGGGAAATTTCGTCAAAAAAATTGGCATCACTACTTCATATTAAGGTACGTGGCGATCATCGTTTAAAAGATTCATACGAAAGTTGTAGAAATGTCGAAAAAACGCATTAGCTATTCACCTGATTTTAAACTGAAAGTAATCAGTAAAGCTGAAGAATTTGGAAATAGGGAGGCTGGACGGCTATTTCAAGTCGATGAATCTAACGTTCGCTTATGGAGAAAATCTAAAGAGAAGTTAGAAAATGCGAGAAACAAAAAATGTAAAAGTTTTCGGTTTAGCCAGCCAAAATGGCCTGAATTAGAAGATGTGTTACATCGCTGGATTACAGAAGAAAGAAGTAAAGGGAATCCTGTATCTACAGTTAAAATAAGAATTAAGGCTAAATTAATTGCTGAAGAAATGCAGATTAGAGTTTCGATGGTGGCCCCACGTGGTGCTACCGGTTCATGAAGAGAAAAAATCTTTCTGTACGGAACCGCACTACTGTTGGACAGAAACTGCCGACTGACTGGGAGATGAAAAAAGATGAGTTTTTACTTTACACACAAAAAGTAATTGCAGAAAAGAAATTCAGTTCTGCAGAAATATTTAATATGGATGAAGTTCCCGTGTGCTTTGATTCTCCCCCAAACAGAACTGTTGACACTGCTGGGACTTTGTCCGTTGCAATAAATACTACTGGAAATGAAAAAAATTCGTTCACTGTAGTATTAACCTGTTTTGCAAGTGGAGAAAAATTGCCCCCGATGGTTATCTTCAAACGAAAAACCATTCCTAAAGAAAATTTTCCCCGTGGAATAGAAATAAGATGCAATCAGAAAGGTTGGATGAACCAGGACATTATGATCTCCTGGCTCGATTCGGTTTGGAAAAAAAGGAGGTTTTCTCTATTTAAACCTCGTGCGCTATTGATTTTGGATTCGATGAAGGCTCATCTGAAAGACGATGTTAAAGTGGCCTGCAGAACATCAGGCGCAATCCTTTCAGTGATACCGGGAGGACTAACAAAAATACTGCAACCCCTGGATGTTGGCATCAACAAGTCTTTCAAATCGAAGATAAGAAACTCATGGGAAAAATGGATGAAAGAGGACGTTCATGAGTATACGAAGAGTGGAAAAATGCGACGTGCATCGTATGCAGACGTAACCCACTGGGTAAAAAATGCATGGGATGAAATCTCTGTTTGTACTATAAAAAATGCATTTAAAAAATGTGGACTGTTAGAAGAAAATTCGATTCTGATAACTCCTTGGAATTGAATAATGATTTGCTTTTGGGTTTTCCAGATTCAGATGATTCCAATTTTTAGTTTCTTTTTTTAATTACTTGTAAATATTAAGCGTAAATTTTGCTGAGTATTGGCTGTATTGCTTACTTATTCAATATTTGATGTCTATATATTATTCCAGTAAAAGTTTTATTGTTTGTATATATATTATTCCAGTAAAAAGGTAGGTCTCAATTCAATTTTGTTTTTCTTATAATAATGTCACTTGACTAAATAATTACGATGTTACAAAATATGCGATAAGTATTCTGCATGCTACTATACATTTTGTTTTGTTTGTTCTGAAAGAAATGTTCGCTTTCCTATATTTGATTAATTTCATAATACAGTTCTTAGGGCTTACAGGTAGAATACCTAGCTTAAAAACTGTGTATCAATTGTGATTTAAATCGAAAAATGACCGTCAAAGTATGTTTGATTATTCTCATTCATAACAATAGATTTTTAGTAGGAAATGTTTTACAGTAAGCTGATTGTAATATTAATACTGTGGTTTTACTATACATAGAAAATAATTACCAATTTCGGTCAAAGCATCGCCATATTATCCGCGGATAATCTACCGCTGCGGATTATCTAAAGAAATATTTTTTTTCTACTTGAAAAAAAGCACCTGCGGATTATCTATCGCTGCGGATTATAAGCCGGAAATTACGGTACTTTAACTTCATGAATAGCTTCTGATTTAGTTTCTATCTTAACAGTACGTTTTACACAGTCATTAGATTTATGTCCGAAAGAATTACAAGCAAAACATTTAAGGCCTTTATCTTTATGTTTGCAAAATTTTGACTTATGTCCCAATATACCACAGGAAAAACAACGAATTTGGGACGAAACAGGTATTTTAGTATTTTCGAGATTCGGTTTAGCTTTAGCATCATACAGTTTTTGTTTTTGCTCAAATTTACTCTTAGGAATTTTATTTTTTCGTTCATCTGACTGCATTTGCTCGAAAATTTTTAACCTGTTCTTAAATTCAACCAAATTTTGGCATCCGTACAGAGAAGCTTTTTTATAAACATCTTCATTGATACCATTTATTACGTATTTCATCAATGCTGCGTCTTCTATCTTGCCTTTATTGTCTAATCGTTTCATATTCAAAAAGTATTCCTCAATGGTCTCGTCACATCTCATTTTCCTTTAAGAAAGCGTTTCATGAATTTCGGAAGAGTTACATGTGTCGCCGAATTCCTCAAGCATATTTTTTTTTAAATATCTCATAAGAATGAATTTTCGATTCGCTAGCAAGGAACAATTTGGCCTTTCCCTGCATGCAGCGTTTAGCAAATATTACTTTTTGAAACTCAGTTAATTGCAACAAACATGCAGAATCTTCAAAGTTTTCTAACCAGGCTTCAACGCTTTCTAAATTGTTGCCTTCAAACGGCCCAATAAAACTTTCCAAGTCAGAAAAAGAGACGTGAGAGTTTATAAAATTGCCCTGTATTGGTGGTGGCCTGTAATGTTCGAATGCACTAAAATTATCTCTTGCTGGCATACTAGTATTTTTCACGATATTTTCAGCTATTTTTAAATTATTAGCATTAACAATTTCGGTTTGGGATAGCACGTTACATTTGCTCGCCTGAACTTCAGTGTGACTGAACTCAGTCTCCATTATCAGTTAAATCATCGTCAACAAGATTATCTTTAAGTACTTCTAAATTGTTTAAGCAAGAGACAATTCGAGTGGCCAGCTCATCACCAGTACCTTCATTAGAAATTTGCAGTATATTATCCAAAGTAATCAAATTATTAACCGTAAACTCTGTTTTGGTTTTTGCGATTTTATTTTTCAATTCGTCATCGTCTGGTGGGAAGGCAAAGCCAGAGAACGATCTGAGCCGATCTCTATTTTTTTCTATCTCCAGTATTTTCGAAAATTAGTTGATGAAGTAGTTTAATTTTTGCTGTTTTTTCAGTCTTAATGGCAACCGCCAATTCTGGAATGTCGACTAGTGACATTTTAATGCAATAACAAAGTTCACTTACTTCAAAGTGCGTTATCCGTACGCCACTGTTAAGCACCACAACGAAAGATAAACTGCGTCATAAAAATTTACTGCGTCATATCCATTAAACTCTTCGGAAAACGGTTCTGTGAGGGCGAGCCCCCATAAATATTAAAAGAGAGAGTATTAGGCTGGTATCTAGGGATTAATTACTTATTCAGTTAATATAAAAAAAATTATATTTACAAGTAATATACATGATCGAGTTTACATTATTCGTCGTTTTATATATCGTCGTACATAAGCATTACTGCAATCAACTGCTTAGGGCCGCAGTTCTTCCTAGAATGTCTATTCCTAAAAAAAGGGGTGAGAGTTCTTTCGTGTTGAGGTCGTCTTCATTTTATTAATGAGGGGGGAAAGCTGTTGGGGCCTTTCCGGTGTGTCTGTCGCTTTGAGAGTTCGTGGATGTTGAGTCAGTGGTGTTTCATCATTCGCGAGGGCTTTGCAGGCCTGGCCTTGACATATATATATACACACAACTGAATCTCCCTATAACGAACTCGCTCGGTTCCAGTTAAAAAATTCGCTATAGAGAATATTTCGCTGTGCATAGATTTTTGCAGTTATTTCAGCAAATATTACAAACTTTTTAGTTAATTCGATGTTTAAAAGTATTAAATTATGACTTTCAATTAAAACTAAATTGGTATTTATTATAAATTTGTTAAAACATGCGGTTTCTTACTTTTCATTGTGTAAATGAAATATTCAAAAGTAAAGACAATCCACAAATTTAGAGAATAAAATATGTAATGCACTTACGTTCATTTTACTTCAAAATTCCGTTATGTTACATTGTTTTACATTCTGCGATTTTAAATTTTCATAAAAATATTCACATTTTAAAAGTCCGCTGAAAATAGAGTGAGGCACATTTTCTTCCATTTGCAAACCTCTTTTTAATGGTTTTGAAAGGTTGAAGTATTAAAGTTTGCTGTAGTTTTGGTCGTGAAGCGCAGGGCCTTATTATTATATGGGCAATTCGGGAGTTTGCTCAAGGCCCCCGACTTGAAAGGACCCCAATTTTAAATGTTTTTCTGAAATATTCTTTTTTATATCAAAATTTTATGAAAAATATAACAAATTTCATAGATTGGGGGCCCCCAAATCTGTCAATGCCCAGTGCCCCTGTTGGTCATAATCGGGCCCTGGTGAAGTGTCTTCATTATCGAGTTAGTTTCACTTTCCTGGCCTCCATTTTTATCATCTGTTACTCTTCCACTAACTGGTCTGTTCAAAAATTAAAATTTTCTTCAAAACTAAAAAAAAAAAAAACAATCAAAGGTAAATCTGAAATATTCGTTACGGGAAGATAAGCTGCTCTTCGTTATATGGAGAATGTTTATAGTGTTATTTAAGCCTTAAAGTTACGTTTTCATGAAAAATTTCGTTATAGGGAGATTCTACTGATCGTTGATAGATTTGATATCGTTGGAGAATGTCTAGCTCTCGCTTAAGAGACATGCTTTAAATTTTTATTTAAAAAAATTGGCGCAAGGACATCTGAGTCGGCTTGGGTATGATATAGATATCAAAATTGATGGGGCAGACGGTCCTTGACATCGTTTGATGTTTCAGGGGATGACGACTTTTAAAGTTTTAAAGCAACTATGGGCAACGTTTGAAAAGTTGTGAGCCAAACTTTAGGATATTAGCGAAGTCGTGGTGCTAACTTGCGGATTTTAGCTAAGTGGCGGGCCGTAAAATTGGGATTTATACGGGATATTGAATGGTTTATACGGAGTTTTCAAATGTTCTGCGGGCCGGATCAAAAGCCGTGGTGAGCCACATCCAGCCCACGGGTCGGCGGTTGCCCATATGTGTGTTAAAGTGTAATATTTCAGCCTTCGAAATACGTTTGAGGAATTTGTTTCTATTTAGCTTATAGGACTTCAGATACAGACATTTTAATATTAGTCAGCCGGACAAATTTGAAACCGAATGTAGCATTCTGCTATCGGAAGTGAATCGTATTTCTGCGCATGCAAACGGGGATAGGGTTTGAACCGAATGACGTTTGTCGGACATATCCCCCCCCCCTGGTTCCCCTCTGCAAACGTAAAAAAAGGCATCCCTTTTGTGCTCTAGACCAAACTCGTGGTATCCCATTACATCAAAAAACGATTTACGGGATTTATGCCTTAGCCGGGGTGTTGGGGTTCAAAAGAGGGACCGTCTAAAAGATAATTGACTTGTCTTTCCTGGTCAGGCGTACCCCTCTTCAAACGAAAGTATGCTCTCTTCGCAAGAAGCCTGACAGAAGGTCAGAAGAGTCATAAATTTCCTGTAATGGGTTTCGGCGCGATCTTGATCGCAATAAGGGGTCGGTTAGATATGCAAAAAGAAGTTCCACTGTATGTCTGTTTCTTTTTTAAAAGTTTTTATAAAAAACAGAACAAACATAATTACCGAACTAAATAGTATTATTTTCATATAAAAAAGGGAAATCAAGGCTCATAGTAAAAGGACATGATTAAATATGTATTAATTAATGAGAAATATATCTACAAACCGGCAGTTTTTAATGATCAAATCACCTTAAATAAATTGTGTCACATTCACGCTTTATTCACTTTCACAGTAACCATGACAAGTTTTAAAAAAAATTAAAAAAACTAATCTTTTAGCTATCTGTTTGGTTTTTCTAATATTACTTTGGCTTAGCTGTAAAATTAAATCTGAAAATTATTTTATTTTTAGTGATGTGTATCACTTTAAGCGTCTTTTTAAATATCTGATGCATTTTATTTTATTTATTTTAATAAATTTTAAATGCTTTCAGATAAGTTATCATCATACTTCTTATCCGTTTTTTGCATAACTCCCCTCACACACACGCACAAAAAAACTTAAATAAATAAATTAATTAAAATTAAAAGAGTTCAAAAAAGCCTATTTTGAACTATAGTATTGTTATAATTATTTCTATTGATATCAAAATACAACAGAATTTTACAATAGCATTTTAAATAGTATCTTCACACTTACTCTGAGCCCATATAGGGGCAGGTGGGTGCTTGACGACCCCCCCCCCCCACACTTGTCAAATTCAAGAGCCTCGTTAAAAGCAAATCAAAGTAAGTTTTTGTCCACTATTTAAAAAAATCAGTGGCGGACCCAAAAAAATTCTGCAGAGAGGAGGGGTCACAATTGTTTTTAGTCTTTTCTCTAATAAATGCATTTCAGTTTACAAAAGAATCTTTTATAGCCTACATTTGATTTGTCATGTGAGTGCACGTACCCTCATGCCCCTATGAAAATTATAATTCTGTGGAGCAGGGCCCGATCATCACGATATTGGGCCCAGGGCAAATACAAATTTTTGGGCCTTTTCATTTACGAGAAATTACATAGTCCGCATTTAAGTTGTTCTGGGCACATATTTATCTGCAGAAATATATATCAAGTTTAGATACTAAATATATGCATACATTGCAGTAACGAATATTAAATGATTTTGCATACATGGATAAAATTTATTTTCACAAATGAATATCTAGACACATACTATAGTACATATACGTACACTTCTATACTAAACTCCTTTAAAATATAAATGAAAAGAATCGAAAAACTTACAGTACGAATCTTAAAACTGATGAGACTTTCTTATAATAAAATTTGCAAAAAAAGGCTCAAACACTGGCTCACGCATTTTGATAGAATGCTCATGGGTTTTAGAGGACCCTTAGTACAGTAAAATGTCAGAGAATCAGCTTACGACTCAAGATAATGACAATCCAAATTTTTATACAAAGTTTTTTATGAATTAATAAATAACAATCTGTGTTGAAAAGTACAAAAATTTTGAGCCCTTGAAATTGGTGGGCCCAGGGCAAGTGTCCCGGTTGCCCTGCCGATAAACAGGCTCTGCTGTGGAGGGGGGGGGGCATTTTTTCTTGGTGCCTTTTTTTCCTACATTCGTATTAGATAATAGTTCATAAAGTAAATACGTAGAGATTTTTTTAATAAACAAAATTATTTATTTATCTAAGATGCCCTATATATCAATTATTGGGTAAGAAAAAATGGATTTCACCAGTAATTGACTCTTATGTTAGTTATTTTAGCCAAGTGCATACAATTGCATACAATTTCTAGTAAATGCAGAAAATAGCTATTGAGATGGTTATCTTTAGATAAGTTTTAATATACAGGGTATCCCAAACAGGTCACGCTTTAATTCTTTATATAATAGAACATTTTATCAAATGTTGCTATCTAATAACAATTTAGGCATTTCTCTTCATTTTTTGCAACTTTTTTTTTTATCACCAGAGTTTGTAGGTATCAAAATTTGAAATTTTAAACATAGTGCTAAAAATATTGTGATTATCAGAAGCTAGCTTAATGCTGAAATTAGGATAAATTCATTATCAACCTGTTTTTATTTAAAGCATATATTTTTTTAAATTACTTTAAATTGAATTGTCTCAAATAATTAGATGAAGTTACCTGTCTTAGATTAGTATGTAATGCAGATTTCCAAAAAGCCTGACTTAGCATTATAGGAGTACAAAAAATGTAAGTAGATTATAGGCAAAATTATTGAAAGCAACGATATAACTTCTTTCTATTGTTAAATGATTCCATGTTAGATTGTAAGTAAGTGCTGAGTGAAATTCTCTGTAGAGAAGGTATTTGTATTCAAACTTAACGTTTTGTTTAAGTGGAAAAGTTTTAATGTCAAGAGGTCATTCCTCTCCTATAACTAAATTTTGTTTGATTCCTTACAGAATTTAAATATTATGCCTCCAGAAAACTCAAAAGTTTCAAAAAACCTAAAACGGCAAATAAACATCTGAAAAATCCAACAGTTTTTTAAAAATTAAATAGCTAGCTAATATATTAACTCCGGACGCCTTATAGTGATTTCTCTTTTTTTTAAATGCAATTTTGCAAACTTTTAAAATTTATTCAAACATAAGATAAAATAAAATCAGGCATTTATTGTTTTAGTTGTTACTGATCATAATGTTACTAAATTTCATTCTACTCCCTAAAGCTGTTTTTGAGGTATACGAGAACAAACATTTACACGATTTTTACAAAATCTCAAAATATTTGAAACATTTGAAACAACTTTGGCATCTATAGTTCACAGATAAACTTGCCACATAAAATAATCTCAAATTTGGAGGAGTTATGAAGTTTTTTCTCTCTCCTGAAAAATTTCCTTTTTGTGACTGAGGTGGTATCAGCACTCATCGATTCAATTAGTTCTCTCCTCGCCCAATGTGTTTAATAGTAATTGTAAATAAAATAAAATAAATCAATAAATCTTATTTTAAAAAGGACTAAAATGTACAATAATAATGCATATGTATATATATATATATTTTTTTTATGTGAAAAGTCTTAAGCTTAAGCAGGTATTGCAAAATAAAAATCATCCTAGCTCACCGAATTTTGGCGGTGGAAGCATTTTTTGATTTTTAAAAAGTAAAATAATGTATAAATTGGTTAAACCTTCAGATGCTCAATTATGATACCAAGGCAGTTACTGATAACTTAAGTACCATAGCTATTTACCTATATATGAGATCAAAATTTATAATGATTTTTATGTGAAATTAGATCTTATTCACAACGTTTTCTCTTTACGTTCAAAACACAAATCAAACTTCTTGAAATCATCATAGAGGTTTTTAGAGTAACAATATAAATTTCATAACCAATAATAACAAAGAATTACACTCAGCAAGTTACGCTGTTTCAACGAAGATTTACACTCTAGGAAGGTCGAATCTTATAGAAGAAAATATGATTTTAATCAAACTTGAATAGTGAATAAATATATTGTAACGGACACCGCCAAGAAAGTAAAAAGTTACTGGCAACCCCCAAAGAGAGGGACAGTCCCTCTCGAGCAGCAGAGAGAAAAGGACGCTGAGAGGATGGGCTCCGAGAAAATTTTCCCTTGTGATACCGAAGGCGTTCGCTCGGTTATTGAAATTGTAAATATGTGTATTTTTGTGTCGTCTGTGTGTAAAATTCATCCATGTTAACCAAGAATATAAACTAAATAAAATTAAGCAAACTACATGGTTGTGTGCGGCTGCCTTCCTTCAGCTTCTGAACGGGGCGATACGTTACAGACGATGAAAAATTGGAGGTTCCACCGAGATACCATGAATGCAAGGGTATCAAGGTCAGGTATGTTCTCCACCTTTTACCAGAGCCAGGCCAAAGGGAAAAATTAAAAATTTCTATAAGAGTATCTTGTAGTTCTCACCCTGAGAATACAGGTTCTGTTGTTTCATAATTTGCATCTTGTATTGTATTATACATGCGGAATATTGCTTTTTAATAACTCTAATGTTATTAAAAGTAACTTCTAACCATTAGAAGTGTATTAAGTCCATATACTCACCAGAGTATAATATTTTACTGTGAATTATTTTATTTATGTACACGCTAGTGTACGAGCATCGAATTTCTCATCCTGAGGAAAATAATTTTTATGGAATTAAAACTTTCGTCCTGAAAGTATAGGTTTTGCTGCCTTAATAGATTAAGTACATTAGTAAGATATGCTTCCAACCATTGGAAAGGCATGAGAACATTTCTCACCGAAGTTTATTATGTACTTGAAATATAATTTTTTCATGCACACCAGCGTTAATATTATTAATTCTGTTTATTTCAAACTTTCGTCCTGAAAGTATACGTTTATATATTTCCAGCCATTGGAAATTCATGAGAACAATTCTCACCAGAGTTTATTGTGTCTTTGAAATATTATTTTATGCACACCAGTGTTAGTATTATTAAATTATTAATTTCAAACTTTCATCCTGAAAGTATAGGTTTTATATATTTCCACCCATGGGAAATTCATGAGAACAATTCTCAAGAGAGTTTATTGTGAATTTGAAATATTATTATTTTATGCACACCAGTGTTAGTATTATTAAATTATTAATTTCAAACTTTCGTCCTGAAAATATATGTTTTATATATTTCCACCCATGGGAAATTCATGAGAACAATTCTCAAGAGAGTTTATTGTGAATTTGAAATATTATTATTTTAGGCGCACCAGTGTTAGTATTATTAATTTTGTTGGTTTCAAACTTTCGACGTGAAAGTATATGTTTATATATTTCCAGCCATTGGAAAATTCATAGTATTTTTCTCATCAGAGTTAAATAACTAGAAGTATTATATATTATGCATAACAGTGTTTTTAAATTCTCATCAGAGATAATATTAGTGTAAATCCCTTATTTTTATGTGCACAAAACATATAACTTCCTAGTATTTGCACCAGCGAACAGTTTTATAGTACGTGTGTTTATATTTTGTTTTGAACTACTTCTCCCTCTGTGAACGGAGATAAGAGGGCATTGCAGGATTCCCCGCTTCACACTGTGCAGGTGTCCGAGCGGACACTTGAGCCTGACTCATTTGTTGCTTATGTTGTTTCTTCGCTTTTTCCCTGAATCTGCGAAGCTTTCAGAAAAAAAAAAGTGCTATGAGTCATTGCTGTGTTTTGATGGTATGGTAGAAGAATTTAACGAGCTTGTTTTTCCTCTTTTATTTTTTTTTTATCGCACTGTAGAAATTTGCTTTAGTGAATAGGTGTTAGACATTTTTTTTTTATCCCTTATATTTATTGTATGTTCTTTTGCTTTGAGCTGTTACTTAGATATTTTTTTTTGAAAATGTCGTATTTAGGGAAGGGATTAAAATCGGATTTAATTTCGGTAGCCTTAGAACTTGGTGAACAGGCTACTGAAGATCTACGTGTAATCGAATTAAAACAATTAATCCTTGGTAGTAAAAACTATGAGGAAGAATTTGTGAGAAGTCTATTAGATAGCACGATGAAAGAAAGATTAGACAAAGAGGAAATGGAAAAACAAAATAGGAATAGAGAATATGAATTGCAGAGGCAAAAATTAGAAATGGAAAAGCAAATTAAAGACTGAGAAATTCAATTGGAAAGGCAAAAGACGTTCCATTGGAGGGAAATAATGAGGACGATAACTTAGAGAATATCGACATTTTACCTCAGGTAGATTCCAATACTACCCTAGATAATATATTTCAAATGGATTCTCAGTCTTTTATTAATGAGCAGAGGAAGAGTAAAGAATTAGTACCGTTATTTGAGTCAGTAAAACCGGGGGGTGACAAGGCTGATTTTAAAATCCAAAATGGAATTTTAGTTAAGACGAAATTAAATAAATTTTGTGATGAGCAAAACCTGATTGTTGTTCCGGAAACTCTCAGGGAGCAATATAAAAATTTATGCCATGATGACATTTCAGGCCACTTAGGAATTCTTAAGACAAAAGATAAGTTAGTGAGGCACTTCTACTGGCCAAATTGTTATAAAGAAATAGAAGAATATGTGAAAACTTGTGATCCATGTCAGCGTGTTGGAAAGGCGACTGACAAAAAGAAAGCACCCCTAATGAGTTTACCCATTATTTCGGAAGTTTTTAGCAAAATAAATGTTGATGCTTGTGGTCCTTTACCAACATCATTTCAAGGGAATAGATACCTCATAACTGTAATTTGTTTAGGGTCTAAATTTCCTGACGCTATCCCTGTCCCAGATGTAACTTCTAAATCGGTGGTCGGTGCACTTTTGTTGATTTTCAGCAGGATGGGTTTCCCAAAAGAAATTCAGACGGACCAAGGGAGATCCTTTATGAGTGTTCTAACGGTTGAATTTTTAGAGAAATTTGGGATAAAAATCCTTCGAAGTTCTATTTATCACCCACAGACTAATCCAGTTGAAAGGTTTCACCGATCTGTGAAAAGGATATTGAAAGTTTTATGCATCGAAGCTGCTCCTAATTGGGAAACTCAAATACCAATTGCTCTTTTTGCTTTAAGGGCTGTCACTCACGAAAGTACAGGCTTCAGTCCTGCAGAACCTGTATATGGCAATAACCTTAGAACCCCTAATGTGTTATTATACGAAAAATAGTTAGAGCCCCCAGAGGAAGGGAATACTGTAGTTGAGTATGTGTTCGAACTGATAAATCGATTAAAAAAGAGTAAGGAGCTAGCAAAAGAAAAAATGGAAGAGATGCGAGACAAAAGAAAGAAATGGTATGACCGTAATGCCATAAAAAGAGAATTTCACGAAGGAGATTCCGTGTTAGTTCTAACAATAAATCAGGCCCATAAATTAGCACCTCAATGGAACGGAAAAGGTAAAATTGAAAAGAAATTATCCGAGACAAATTATGTCGTCAGTTTCGAAGGGAACCAAGAGATAAACAAGGTTTATCATGTAAACATGATGAAACCGTATTACAGAAGACCGCGAATTTTAAATTTAGTGACATTAGGCGAAAATAATGAGTCCTTAGACACACCAGAGTTAGATGGGGATTTTCCTTACATATTAGTTGATCCTAAAGTCTTTGATTTTAACGAAATAGTAGAAATAAATCATTTGAAAGAAAGACTCAACGATGACCAAGTTATCGAGTTAAGAAATTTGTTACTAAAATATATTAATATCTTTTCAAACATCCCCGGCAAGACACACTTAGTTCAATATGATATTGAATTAACCAGTGATAAGCCTATTCAGCAAAATCCTTATAGAATGACAATTACACAAAACGAGTTGTTAAAAGCAGAAATTAAAAAAATGATACAATATAATGTAATTGAACCGGGAGACTCCAAATACGTTTCTCCAATGATCCTCGTACAGACGCCAAATAGGGACCCTAGGCCCTGCATTGATTACAGAAAATTAAATGAAATAACACGCACTCAGTTTTATCCCATTCCGAATATAGAACAGCGAGTTGAAACAGTTGCAGCAGCTACATATATCACTTTAATCGATTTGACAAAGGGCTACTGGCAGATTCCGTTGAGCCCAAGAGCTCAGAAAATTGCGGCTTTTGCCACAAACTTTGGCGTATATAGACCACTACGTATGCCATTTGGTCTTAAAAATGCACCGTATTACTTTAGTAAATTGATGAGTGAAATTTTGAAAGGGTGCGACAGTTATGCGATTCCATATTTAGATGACATCGCGATCTTTTCTCAGACCTGGGATGAACATTTAGGACATTTGCAGGAGGTTTTGGAACGGATAAAAAGGGCTAATTTAACTATAAAACCTGCCAAGTGTAGATTTGCTCAAGAAGAGGTACAATAACTTGGACACGTTGTAGGACGCGGAAAACGTTCTAGGGATGGACGCGAGACAGAAAATAGGAGTCTCGCGTCTCGCAAAATAGCCTAAAAGCTTTGTCTCGTCTCGCAAAAATCCCTATATCGTAATGTTAAAAATGTGTGTCTCGTCTCGCAAAAAAGCTGTAAACCTCTGTCTCGTCTCGCAAAAAAGTCGTCTCGCATCCATCCCTAGTTCACCAGCTGAACTCAAAATAAAGGCTATACAATCTTTTCCGGTCCCAACAACAAAAACTGAAATCAGAGCTTCCTTGGGATTAGCAGGCTATTACAGACAATATATTCCAATGTTTTCTGTAATAACTGCGCCTCTAACAGATTTGTTGAAAGGGAAAAACAAGAAAGGTAAAATTACCTGGAATGAGGAATTCACTGCTTCATTTAATTTACTTAAAGAAAAACTCACTAATAAACCTCTCTTGCACGCGCCAAACTTTTCAAAACCATTCATATTGCAAACAGATGCATCGGATTTAGGCTACTGGGTTATTTTGTCACAAACGGATGAAAATGGGGAGGAACATCCAATATTGTACCTTAGCAAAAAATTTACTCCAACTGAAAAGAAGTACTCTACCACTGAAAAAGAGTGTGCGGCCATCTTATATGGCATTAAGAAGCTTAAAGGGTATATAGATGGACAGACAGAATTTTGTATCCAGACGGATCACAACCCACTTGTGTGGTTGCAAAGAAATTCCGGCAATAATCCACGATTAATTCGCTGGGCGTTAGCCTTGCAAGCTTTTAATTTTTCAATTAAACATAAAAGAGGAAAAGAAAACTCAAATGTTGACTGTTTAAGTCGAAATCCCAAATATGCCACTTAGAAAACCAAGGTCATAAAAATTTTTTTGATTTTAAGAGTGTAATTATTGTGTTTGAATTTGTGTCATTATTGTGTCTAACGTTGTGTAACTATTGTGTGTTAAATTTGTGCTTTTTTCAAATTTTGGTGAGAAAAAGAAAAGAAATGTTTTCAGTATAACAAATACCATTTAACTGGGTGGATATTTTTATATCATCCTCATTGATTGTACTATTATATGTGTGAACTTATCTGTATATTTACCTAAAATTATTATGGCCTGGTAATGGGTGGAGGACTCGTTAAGGTATCTACACTGAAATGAGAACTCAATTACAGTTATTTTCAAACTTGAACTGTGAACTCTTTAACGTATCTACACTGAAATGAGAACTCGATATAACGTTCTCAGATTTGAAGTGAGAACTTAATTACAGTTTTTTTTCAAACTTGAACTGTGAAGTATAACGTACTCAACTGTGAACTATAAAGTGTGAAAGTATAATGTGCACACGAACTAAAAACGAATTATTACATACTGTACATAAACTTTTTTTCGTTGTTTTCCCTTGTATATCGGGAAAGCCAACCTTTTGTGGAAGGAGGGGTTGTAACGGACACCGCCAAGAAAGTAAAAAGTTACTGGCAACCCCCAAAGAGAGGGAGAGTCCCTCTCGAGCAGCAGAGAGAAAAGGACGCTGAGAGGATGGGCTCCGAGAAAATTTTCCCTTGTGATACCGAAGGCGTTCGCTCAGTTATTGAAATTGTAAATATGTGTATTTTTGTGTCGTCTGTGTGTAAAATTCATCCATGTTAACCAAGAATATAAACTAAATAAAGTTAAGCAAACTACATGGTTGTGTGCGGCTGCCTTCCTTCAGCTTCTAAACGGGGCGATACGTTACAATATTTTTCTCAGCAATGTGATCGAATTAGCCGAATAGAAATAGCCAGGAATAAAATTAATCGAATATTCGAACCATTTAATCGATTAATTGACACAGAAATAATTATTATTGCATTACAGAAACTTTAAGATCCAAATACAAATAAATGTTGATAAAAAAAATGTTGATAAAAATTCAGAATTTTAATCAACATTTTAATTCGCATTAAACACAGATTAGGTCTACTGAAAATGATTTATAAATATTAATTTACTGACACCATTTAAATCTTTATCAATTTTTAATTCATTTTTTATACTCGCACTTCTATACACTTGGCTTTTAATTAAGTTTTTCAAGGTACTGACCAGAGAGATTGCATTTAGTTTCAATATTTATCTCATAAAGTGCCCAATTTCTATGAAATTATAGAAACAAATAATATATATCAGAAACATTAACATATGCTTCGAAATTATGAGGTAACTGAAAATCCGTATCCTTAAACGGTAAATCCCCCTCCCCCAGAAATTGATTTTTTAGATTATAAAAGGCCGATTTCGTTTGTAATTTCATAAGCGCAGGGTCACACGCAGGATTTTATTTTGGAAAGAGTAAAACTCAAAAGATATCTATCAAAAAGCATGTGTTTGAGATTTTTTCTTGCACATTATATCTTTTCGTACGGTCAACTGTTCTTAAGACCAAATAACAGCTTATAAAGCTTACTTTCATTTGTCCAGGAATGACCATTACTTTTTTTTGTTAACCCCTCAATTCAGCTTCCCCATTCGAAAGGTGCGGGGTGAGGGGTCAATGCTCTTTCGGACTTGTGGGTGAGTGTTGTGTTGAAATCAAAACATCCCCTCTCTCAATTGTTTGTAAACAACTTTACAGCTGCTTCCGACGAAAGGCCGGCTGTCTTGCAATTGTTATACTGTGTCACCGATGCTTGCCTTCCTTCGTCCCTTTTCTCCCTCGCAATCCGGCTGCGCAGTGCTAGGTTTGGATGCCGATGGTGGGGGAGAATGAAGTGAAGTGGGATGCGAGTGTAATTTTTTTTTTGAGCGTGTGTGGATCCCGGCGGGCGTGAGGTGGAACAGGACTTCGCGTCCGCCGGTCCTGCTATAGAAAAGAAAAAGGAATCTTTTTATCTGTAAAGATGTAAAATCAACTAAAAGAGGTAAAGAACATCGTATCAAGAAGGAATTGGATGCAAATTTCATGTGACAAAAGGAATCAACTTTACGATCAAAAGGGATTCGATAAGATGAAGCTTACTCATCGTTCTGCGTTCCCAACTTGCACGTGATCGAATTGCACTTACCCTGAATTTCGATCTTGTGGAGGTGTACGTTTGTGTGAATAGACAAATAATTTATTGAAAAGGTGATTGAAAAATGTGTTAATTTGTTTTGTTTTCAAGTAATCGAGTTTACAGTGCATTTTTACATGCAACTTGCCGCGCAATCAGTAATGAATCGGTATGCGTGATGACGCCGTCTCCATATCGCTGCTCTTGACGACTAAGAAATTCCCCGAGGCTGGTATGCATCCGTCTTCGCAGTAAATTCTGTGTGCCTTCAAAGTGTCATCGATGTGTGATTAAATTTGTGCTTATGTCGTTCGTGTGTTCAGAACTGTCATCGATTTGTGATTAAAATTGTGCTGCAAAATTCCTTGTGCGTCTAAAATTGTCGTCGATGTGTGTGTAAGAGATTCAGGGACGAGGTATGTAGTTGCTCTCGAGAAGTTGTAACAAGGCATCTGTACGTCTATGACTGTATAATCATTTTATTTTATATTTTTAGAGTATAAATGTTTGAAGCTTCATTACATTTTTATCACATAAATATAACTTTTAAATTTTCATTAGAGTATGCATTTGTTACCTTGATTTTATCTTTAATACTTAATATGCAAAGATGTAATGGCAATGAACCTTGAAGTGTTATAATAAATAATCCAGAATATTAGAATAATGTTATGGTTTGCTATGTTTAATGTATTTTCATTTTCGTAATTTTCATTACAGTTAGAGAAAATGTTTTAAGAACGTTATCTTGATACAATTTTTCCACTACCACTATACGATCCGCGGCTCCAACCTAGCAGTGAGGAAATCGCTTATTTTGGAGTGTGGGGTTTCTTTTGCATTTCTAACTGACCCCTTAAACGCGACAATTCCAATTACGGGGAATTTATGCTCTTCTGTCAGCCTTATCTTTCGAGATTGCGGGACACAGCCCCCAAACTATGGGCCGCGACCCTTTGTTGGGTCACGGGAGCAATTTCGGTGGGTCGAAAAGGATGGGAAAAATTAAACTTTAGTATTTTATATATATAGTAAACTATACTATTTTATATAGCCTATTTGGTTATCATTATGTACTACTGGGTCGCGAAAAAAATATCTAGCTGAAGATTTTTTGAAGAGAAGGATAAAAAAAAGTCTGGGAACCACTGCTCTAGATCAAGATTTTCTCAGTTTTAGTTCGAAATGCCCCCCCCCCTTTCGATGATGGCACCCAGACCTTGCTGCTTACCGTGCCAGAGCCCTGCCCCTGCTCAGAGCTTAGAATTAAAACAGATAAAATTTGTTCAAATCAATCACAGGAAAACATGTTAACAATGATCATAAAAACAAAAACACTGATGATCAATTTCATTAAATATGGATACTTTAAGTAGCAACTTTTTTTCAAGACTTGAATATTAAACTCAGTTTATCATACTTGGATTTTTTTTTAACCTTCATTTAATCTCGTCATTTTAAAGCATCTTTTATTTAGACTCTCCAAGGCGTAGCTTGAAAACGAGCAAAAATATTTTTCTTCATATTGTAGCTGTTTCAATGACAAAATTAATAATACTAAAATTATAAACGAAACCTATATGTAAAAACAATTTATTCCTTTTTTGTGTCGCATTAAAGAAGTTAACTTTTTGGCAGTGACTTGAAAACTGGCGACTCCCGTGAACTTTAATATGTTGGTCCAAAAGTTAAATGATTCATTTTTAAAACATTACACACTATCAAAAGTACGAATTATCAAGCATTTAATGATTTTATTATCTATCAGATTAATGAGATAACGTAGGATTTGTGTATCATTCTGTTTTGAGAAGTGTAACAATTATCAATATCTAATAATTATTTATATTGTTAATTTAATAAGTTGAAGCTGTATTAGTATAATTAGTAATACTAATTATTATTTAGTTTATTTTAAATTTTGGGGTAAAAAACATATTTCTTGTGAATAGTATTTATTTTATATATAAGGAAAACACGGGAATAATCGGTGTGTACCTGTTCTTCGTACGGAAAAGATCAAATACATGGATCATCCGGATTAATTGTGACTTAACCCTGTCCGGAGAACCAAAATATTTGGATTTTCATAAAGAAATTAAAAATGAATCATATGAGGAACTTAAAAATGATCATATGAGTTCATATTAAAAAAGAAATCTTGCTAAAACATTTAATAATTCACTTAGTGGTTAAATAATTGGAGCAGATAAATAAAACAATTAATTAATGTGAACTTATTATGTATTTAAAGGGAAGACTTTACATACTTATTTAATGAACAATATCTAAATACATATGTACTTACATAATACTGTACAGTTTCTACATTATCACAATTTAAGATATAGAGTTCAGAATACAGATGTAGGTTTAAATGACATTAAATTATGTAAAGTGTTGGTATCGGCCGATACCATAACTTAAAAGTATCGGTATCGGCTATTTCTGAAAATGAATTTATAGGTAAAGTATCGGTATCGGTCATCGGCGAAAATGTGGTATCGGTAGATCCCTAATATTTCTATTTTATTAAAAATCATAAAAACATTAAATTATATTTGGGTCATTTAGTTCTAATAGTACGTATAAAAATCAGCTTATCTTATTATCAATATATGAGATATGAATTGAAGTATGAAAAAATATTTTAACATATGGGGAGGGGGAATTTGGAAGCTCATAACTCATCCATTTTCAGTTTAAATTTATTAAAAAGGGTATCCGGTGTTAAAAAGAGCTAAATTTTTGAAATATGAAGTGAAATCTAGGGGTTGCTATTGAGAAAAGAATGTTGGTGCGAATTTTAATATGTAGATAGCCCCTTATGCAATTTTTATGCACAGCAAATTAAAGTGTACGTTAATCGTAAACGATTGGTATCTGTAACTTTGCTGTGCGACGAACGACGGCCAAAAAAAAAAATCAAGTGGGACTTTTTTTTCGGCAGCTGTACATTTCTTTTTGTGACAGTCGTAAGACAGACCTCTTTTCTAATTTTCACCCGTTCGTGATGCTCGTTCCACAGCAACAGCATTATTTCTTTTAATCGTCTGTCATCTGTTGATCGGTTGTCAAATTTAAAATATCACATGTGAAAATTTCGAAAGACGTATTTAAGCAGTGAAACAAATTTTGAAGAATTATATTACAGTTACAAATATGCCACCAGGTCAAGCAAGTTCTTATTGTTACGATGACAAAGCTACTGATAGTTCTACATACAGTGATGTTTTGAAGCAATGACAAAAAATGGAGTAGCGTATTACGAAAGTTCACTTCTCAAAAAAAAAAAAAAAAAATTAATTCCAACGCCAGTTTCTGGTACACTACCTGAAGAAGCTATGATGATAGGCACAGAATTGTACAATAATAATGCATTGGATGTGTTGAATGAAAAGAAGTTTGTAATTGATGAGAAATTGATCCATGCTCAAGAAGAGTGAATAGAAGAAAGTTTCGAATGAGTTAAAGATAACTCATCTGATGACTATGTACCAGATGGGGAGAAAAAAAAGAAATTCAATTAGACATAACTATATTATTGATTATGAATAAAATAAAAAATATGTAAATAAGTAATAAAAAAAATTCAATAAGTAATAAAAATAAATAAATGAATAAATGAAACAGTAAATAAATATTTACTGGACTGAAAAAAAGAATTAATTACCAGTATTGATGTACTGAAAAAAGAATTAGCGTAAAAAGAATGCTGGCGCAGCACGAGATTCGAACCTGGGACCCAAGAGTTGAAGACCACCGTTCTGACCATTTCACCACGACGCTCAGCCAGACTTGCGCGTAACTTATATTTAAAGTTTTGGTGAAGTGGTTCGAAAATTAATATTAATTTTTCTCGACTGTATTTGAGTATTGCGTCTTAGTATTTTCCACGTAGTATTTTGCACCTGTTTTTGATTCCCTTAAAAAAAAAACAAAAAAAAAACTAAAATTCTCATTTTCAGATGCACAAACTCTGGATCAAGTCGTAATAAGTTGGCAAAAAGAGCACCCAATTACAATTGAACAAGAAATGGAACTTCCTGAATTCGATATGACTGCTCAACCTCCTGGATCTTTTAAAAGAAAAATAGACACAGGTAAAAAGTACTAATATACTCTTTTTACATTTCCCTCTAAATAAAAGTTTCAATATAAGTTTTTTAATACAATTTACGCTACTTAGACGAGAATAACTAGTATAATTTCTAATAGAAGTTTTTAAAATATTTACATTTTTAGTTCTAATTTTCGAACAAAGTTAATTAATACATTAGTTTCACAAATATTATGCTCTAATAATAGCAGGACACCAGGCTTTAAATAATAAAAGTGCATATTGTTATTTAGATATATTTTTCTAATAATTTTCATTAGTAAACTCTTTTAATCATTTGCTTGTGCATGTAGATATTTTTTTTCTTCTACTTTTCTTCCCCGCTCTTCTTTTTTACGATTGGTAGATCCTGTTTGACGTCGTTTGCCAGTTTATGATAAAAACATCTACTAGATGACCAAATTGCCTCTATAAAGGCGTAGATAAAATGGTTCAGTCATATTAGGCTCAAAATAGGATAAACCCAACAATAATACTATAGAGTTACACTGATCCCTGACTCACTCACTCACTAATAATTCCGGTCCGACCACTTCAAAACAAAACATTTGCCGTCATTAATCCACACAGATTAAAAAGTTATGGTCTAAAACTGCATTAAAATTCACACCGTTTGCACGATTCGCTTGAAATTTTTCAGAATCATGGACAAAAATATAGGAAACAATCTGCGCTACTTCAAAATCCACTCTTTTCCTATTTTTAGGCAAATTTTCGTTCTTTACAGCTCCATTTTATTTCCGAGAGTCAAAAAAGTGAGTCATTTGCGTTACAAAATCAACTTTTTCAAGTGAAAATTATTTCACACAATTGGGATTCGAATTCATTAAAAATAGTTTTTCTAGATAGCATTGTTTCATTTTTTTTCCATCAAAATAATCGTCTGCGGAAGTATTAATATAAGAGGAGCAGAATTCACAAAACGAAATCGTTCGAATGCGAAAAGTTTCTGCGCATTTCCAGAAGAGCATGAAATTCGTTTTGGGTATATAATAAAAATTGAATATGAAGTTTTTTATTTTAGGTGGTCGAAGATTCAATATATTGAATGTAGACATGCTTTCTTGAAATGTTTTTCTAGCGCCTGTTGTTATTGTCTCCACAACGGGCTTTTTCTTCTAGTTGAATAAAACAAACACGTACCTGTGATGAAGATCACATATCTAATTTAATAATCATTTACTTTGGCTTTCTTTAATGTAATCTATCCAAAATTCAAGAATTCTAAATCACTTCTGTTTTTCATTTTACAGCCATTTCGTCTTTTAAATCTGTATTTTCGCTTTTCCCGTATGCACTACTCTTTTTCTTTTTGTCTCTTCATTCTAGCGTCGTTGTGTTAAAAATAGATTATATTGCGTCCGTTTGCAAAATCAACGGCCTTTATGAGTTTCTTCTTGGCATCCTGCTGGCGTAAGTTATTTAGTTGTTCCCCTGCGACGACTTTAAAATTATTTGTTCGCGATTACGTCATTGTAATTTTATTGGATTAACTGTTAGGGTTGCTCTGGAATTGGCGCTATTAATCTCAGCCAAGTTATTGTTCTCGCCAATGTGTAATTCTGTGCTGGCGTAATTTTTAAATGATTCCACCTTAATTTCACTGTCCGTATAGGACGTATTTTTATTTTCGCTGAGCCACCACCGCCGTTATAATAATATTTCAATAGTATATGTTTAATAAAATAGTTTTTCAGTGTTTAACGTCTTTTTATTTTATTGCAACATAAGTGCATCGAACCTGGATTATCATGTATCACAACGCAGTCTTTAAATTTAAATCAGCCCAGCCGAAACCCTTCTTTACAGTACCAATGTAAAAATGTTCAGGGGACATTAATGAATTCCTCCAAGAAAGTTCCACAAAACCTAGTTGGGGTTTTTTCAATTACAGCCACTTTTAGAGAGCGCGCATAACGCACAGGGCTTCGCACTTTCCAAATGTTTTGCGAGCACCTAATCAAAATTAACCGCAAATACACCAGACAGTGCATAAGAAAGCGAAATTACTGTGATGTTTATGTTGCACGGACAGGAAGACATTTGTTGGTCTACCGCCAGAGGGAGCTTAATAAACCTGTGCTCAAATTATTATGGTTTAATTTGGTTTTCACAGCTGAAAGCAAATTTTGATTTGAGCTTGAAGTTTGATGGCCTGTGGTATGGAATAACTTCTGCTGATCGCTGTTTTAAACATTTGAAAGTAAATGTGATTAAAATAGGCATTATTTAATTGATGATCATTAAATAATTGCATTAAAAACGTTATTGGTTCATGAAACCAATTTTAAGTTCTGAAACACTTTTTTATTATTAGTTGTACAGGTTTAGGTATTATTTTGCCGTAAACCCGGAAGTACAAGGTGGGTTAACGAATGACTGATTATAGATCCAGTCACTAAAAATCGGGTTTGAAACGGGGACTGCCTATAAAATATTAATGTGTCTTTTCTGGTCTGCTCTGGGTGTCTGGAAGGGGTCCTGTTTGTACGTAAAAAGGGCGTCCATCTTTTAACACGTAAACGGAGGAATATTCGTGACAGAGGTTAATGAGATGGTTTTCGTATAACCTTGGGTGTTTTGAGGGTGAGAAAACGTCATTAAGTTGACCCTTCTCTTTGTGGGAGTGGAGGGTGGGTGGAGGGTTTTATCCCCCTGTTTTTCAGTAAAAGACACCCCACAACCGTTATCTATAGTCTGCAATCAGGAGATACACTTTTTGTAGATGGCTGTTTGTCTGTAACTACAGAATGGATGAATTCAGTTTTATCAAAAAAAAAAAAAAAAAGGAAAGTCTGTGGTATTTCGAATGATTTGTTTTCCGCCCTGACAAAACATAAAAAACAATTATTATTGGAAGTGTAAAACTACTACTTTTAGTTTGTCCCTGTTCAGTTCTTAATGACTTACATCACCTGACATAAATTAAGTCACATTCACATTTTATTCGCTTCCATAGTAACATTACAAGCTCAAAAAATTTTTGATTAAGAAAACTAATCTTTTAGATATCTTTATTTTTACTAAAGGTACTTCGGCTCAGCTGTAAAATTAAATCTGAAAATTATTTTTAAGTGTTGTGTATCATTTTAAATGTTCCTATCATTTTAAATATCCTATGCATCTTTTTAAATTTATCTTTCTACATTTTAAGTGCTTTCAGATAAATCATCATGCTTTTCCGTTTCTGCATGACTCCACCCCCCAACCCCCATACGTACACACACACACAAATAAATAAATAATTAAAGTTTATAAAAACTTTTCTGAACTATAGATTTGTCACAATTATTTCTATTGGTATCAAAATACAACAAAATTTTACAGTGTAAAATAATTCATACAAGCAATACATGTTCTGCTGTAGATTAGGTATTTAAAATAATTTCTTTTGGATTTTAAATAACAGTCCATTGAATACCACAGTTTTAACAAAGCTCAGAATGACAGATAATATTTTAGATAATGATGCTCAACTCTGTCCCTAAGTACATATAGATAGATTACAGTTACTTCTTAGTTGTAACTGGTAACTACAACTAAAACTAATAGTTGTTAGGGTCGAGGTCCAACTAACTCGGCTCAATTAAATCAGATTTAGTTTTCTGTTCAACTAAAACTAATTTAGTTGCGCCGAGTTAGTTGACTTTACAACTAAAACTGATAGTTGTTCAACTAGCTTGGCTCAACTAAATTAGTTTTAGTTTTCTGTTCAACTAAAACTAGTTTAGTCGTGCAGACTTAGTTGAACCTTACAATTAACAACTATTAGTTTAGCTGCCATTTACCTGTCAAATAACTAAATTAGTTCTAGTTCTTAGTTGGCAAATGAATGTTAGTTTTTGCCCAACTCTGCTACAAGGAATTCATACTGTACATGAAGAGCAGAAATATTTTGCTGTGTATTATGATTAAGGTGATCAATAGGCAAAAAATGGCAGTTGTGCCTCAGGCGCAGGCATAAGCCGTAGTGCGAAGTGCGCAGGGTGCAGACTGAAGAGAATTTCCCCACTCTTTTCAGTGATGCTTAACGGTTAAGCCGTTGGTGAAAGAGTATGGTTCAGGATTATTTTCTCTGTAAATATTTTTTTGCAGATTAGTGGGACTAAGAATTATTTCAAAAATTGTAGGTTTCTTGGAGAGTGAATTATTTATTCCAAATTAGTGAACTTATTGTTATTTTCATAGTGTATTCAAGGAATAGTAGGTTCCCCTTTTTGTTTTTTATGGTATGGGATTTTTATTTTCTCTGTAAATATTTTTTTCAGAATAGTGCGACAGCAACAAAAATTGTAGGTTTCTTTGAGAGTGAATTATTATTCCTAATAAGTGAACTTATTATTATTTGTTATCGTATATTTAAGGAGTAGTATGTTTCACATATTTTTCTTTGAAATTAATTAAATTTTTTTATGCATGTTACAAATAGTGCTTAGTATAACTTGATTTATGTATTTTTTTTTCATTTTATTTGCAATAAAAGTTTTTAGTTTTACAATGAAAGTAAAGTTTTATACATTAATCAAATTTTTAGTAGTATTTTATTGATACAATTAATGAACTTTACGTTTGGATTTTATAGATTTTGAAATTAATTAAACTCGTATTTTTAGTAATATTTTATTTGCACTCAGCACAAGAAACTTTTTTTTTATGCATGCTACAAATAGTGTTTAGTATAATTTGATTTATGTTTGTTTTATTTTATTTTTTTACTTTATGTGCAATAAAAGTTTTCAGTTTAACTATGAAAGTAAAGTTTTAAACATTACTCAAAATTTTTAGTAGTATTTTATTGATACAATTAACGAACTTTGCGTTTGGTTTTTATAGATTTTGAAATTAATCAAAATCGTTTTTTTAGTATCATTTTATTTCTACACATGATAAACTTTTTTATGCATATTAAAAATTAAAGTAGTGTTTAGTATAACTTCATTTATATATTTTAGAGTTTTAATATGATATGATTTATGTATTTTTCTTAAATTTACCCTAATAGCACAGATGGTCACAAAAGATTCGCTGTGACGTCACAGAGGGTCACAATTGTCGCAGGACTGTCACATGCTAGTCATATTGTGACTTGTGAGTGGTGTGACTACTGTGTGGTCACTGTGAAATTTATTTGTGACCAGTCACCAGGTGACGTCGCCGTGAAGTCACCATGTGACTAGCATGTGATCGGTCGCTAAGTGACTCCATCGGTCGCTAAGTGACCATCCCTCCCCCCACTCTTTAAATACGTTCCTGGTATGTTTGAAAGTTCCGGTAGGAAAAATTTGAGTTAAAACTATTGGTCTAACTCAAAAATACTTTTTTTATTTTATCTAATGCATGTTTTTCAAATTAATTTTATTAATTTTTATATATGAAATCCCTTTTAGGAAAAATATGGCAAAAATATAAATCTTATCCCTCATACATTAATATATATCAACCCCACATGTCGCACATTAAAATTTTTTTCATAACCGAATAAAAAATTTCAATAAGTTTTTTTCGGATGAATACTTAAATAAAACAGCACATTATCTCCTGAAAAAAAAATTATGTGGAAAAAAAAGATTTACAAGATTTTTAATTTATATTTATTAATTATCGTATTTTCCCTGCATTTATATAATACTCCAGAAAATTTTTTAATTTCCAAAACAAGCCATGCCAGAACTAACTTTTGCAGCAATCACTTTACTTTTAAAGCAACCTGAGCAAGATAATCAGAACGCTGAGTTAACGTGCTGGGCTATAACCAGTCCGTCGAGGGTTCGATACTGGTCCTGAGCGTTTCCATGCCTGAGAGTTTGGTGCTGCCATCTAGTGTAGTTTCAGTATACAGCTTTTTAATCTAATTTTTTTTTCTTTATATGCGCACATTTATTACCAACTTGAATCATTTTTGGTAGATTATACAGATTTTAGGCAGCGCGTATACTAAATTGAAGTTTCTACTGTTAACGAACTGTGTTTTTTTTTATATATAGATTTTTAAATTAGTTAAAATCTTAGTTTTAGAAATATTTTATTTGTTCACAGGAGAAACATTTTTTTATGGATATTACAAATTACAAGTAGTGTTTATTGTAAATTGATTTATATATTTTAGAGTGCATTAATATTTTTAGTTTCACTATGAAAGTAAAGTTCTATACATTAATCAAAATTTTTAGTAGTATAGTTAACGAGCTTTACGTGTTGTATGGAAAACTGGGTATAGGTTTAATTAACTGTTACCTTTATAGTAGGGGAGCCCATGATGTTTTTGGGGATTTACTCGAGCGCGTCAGATGAACATAGGGGGTTACCTTGCATCATGTTGAGTACCTCCCCCATATATAAGTCCTGTATGTAGGGACGTGCGTATAGGGCAGCTCATCAGATTAGTAAAAAAAAAATTGATCGTCAGAAATACTGAAGCGCGTCAGATTAAGATAGGGTAGGTTAATTACTAGGTAAAAAGTGTACATTCAGAAATGAATTCAGAAATGACGATTCAGAAATGACGATTTGAATGTAACGTAAGGGAGTGGGAGGGTTACAAAATTGCAAAAAAAAAAAAAGTTGTCGTTACATTCTCGAGCGCGGTTGAATTTTTGTTACTTTGAAGGAAATGATGCAAGAATCACGAAAAATATATAATCTGCCGATTACGACGAGCCGAAGTAATAAAAATACTATCCAAAGCAATAAAAATACGAACCAAAGCAATAAAGATCGTCAATGATGATTAGAGCGTGCAACAACAGCTCGATCAAAAATAAAGAGCACGCTCTTCGAGTTAGTGTAGATGACAAGGAGTTCTACATCTTTGGTCCTCAATAAACAAGAACAGCAAATTTTCAGAAAGAATTAAGAAATATCAAATTCAAATAAGCTTTTGTCAAGTTTTTAATTCATCATTGAGCTGATCAGGAGATGGCTACTATTATTAGTAACGAAAAAATTCATCTTAACCATGATATGTGTTATGTATATTCAGTTATCGATAATAAAGTTACCTGAACAATCGACCATGAACTCTCATGTCCTGATCATGAAGAAGCAGGTACAAAAATTCTATTTTTGGCAAGTCAAATAAAATAACATTCTACAGTTACAATCAGAACTTCAGACACAGATATTGTTGTCATCATGTTGGTCAATATGGGACATCTCCAAGTATCGGTTAAAATATGGATGGATCTTGGAGTTCACAATGCACGCCGTTTTATTGACGTATCTGCTCTTTATGCTAAGCTCGGCCCAATAATTTCCCCGCTAGCGCTACCAGCTCTTCACGCGCTAACAGGATGCGATTACAATCCGGCACTTTACAGACGAGGCAAAAAAAAAAAAAAAAAAAAAAAAAAAAAAAAAAAAACTGCAAATTTTTATGGGTTCAAATGTTTTTCAGAAGACATTTGCGGATGTAGGGTCAGGGGATCATAATATAGAAGATTCTTTTGACATTTTACAATTTTTTATCTGCCACTTGTATAGTTTGAAAAAATTAGCTGATTTCAACCTTGCAAGAATAGAAATCTTCAATAAGACCTACAAAGTGTCAGATACGTCGCAGCCTTTCTCACTGAACGTCCGTAAATACAATGCTTGCTGCTTGCCTCCTTGCCAATCTGAGCTACAGCAGCACTTATTGCGAACGAAGTATATTGCGTGCTTGTGGAGAAATGCACACAATAAAACTATGATTGGCATGCCACCAACAGATTACGGGTGGACAAATGTTGATGGAAAATTTCAAATGACTTGGTTTGTTGGCAATCAGTTACCTGATGCATACGAAGATGTCATAACACCAGTTATTGACGAAACTTCAGATTTAGGTATATTTCTTTTTAATACTTTGATAACATGTTATTAATGAAATCAATAAAATTGTGTTAACGGTTATAACGATTTCCTGTTACAGATACGAAAACTGCAGACAATATTGGAGGTCCAATTGAATTATTAGATTTGGAGTATGATAATTCTTCGGATGACAACGAATATTGAAAATAATTTTTTAAACAGATGTATTTTATTTTTATATTATTTTCTAAATAAATTAAAGTGTAAATATTTAAATATTTTTACGTGCTTTTATTCGTCACATTTTATGGACATTGAAAAAAAAAATCATAATTTTTTTCTAGCCGTCAGATTAATGATACCCCTCAAAATAATCGTCAGATTTTAGGCTACCATGACTAGTACACCAAGCTAAACTTTCTGTATCAAAATCTGACACGCTCGAGTATTTCAATATGGCGACTTTTTTTTGCATTTTCAAAAATTCCCTACGAGCTTGCGTCACTTCCGATTTTGAATCCGATCCACTTGCGTCACTTCCGATCCAGTCTTTTGAATGGGAGCATTTTTAGGGTTCACTTAACATCCCCTCTGAATATATGACGCGCTCGACAAAATACATTTTTTTTCTATTTTCTGCCCTTCCGGATGGCCACGCCCACCACTCAAGTCGTCAGATGAACATACCTTTGGTATCAAAGACACGCAGGCGCATCTAAACTATCAATATCTGACGCGCTTGAGTATCTCCATGTAACTGTTTTTGTTTTTTTACATCTTTGAAGGTCTGTATACGCTTCCCCCACTACTGAAAGGAAACATTATGTAACTTTTTATTCTTCTTATTATCTAAACTACAAAATCTAATAGGTCCTGACGACGCTCGAGTAAATACCCAATTAGCATCACGGGCTCCCCTACTATTAAACCTGATTACGGATAACACTATTGATAGAAACTTCGGATAATGAAGACAAAAATACAAAAACAGTTTTAGCATAATAAGACACAATTTATATCGCGTGTACAGTACTGCATCAATAAAGACTTTATACCACATTTATACAAATATATTTTTGGTAAGCAGCAATTTAATAAGAATACGTTTCTACTGAGAAAATAAAATGATAGTTTCAAACACATAACCTTTCAAATTATAAAGAATTACATAAGCACAAATTAATTTATCGTAAAATATGGTCTTACTTACTTGAATGCATATCTTTTACTGCAAATTTCTTGTATGATGGAAACAAAGCTAGCTGTTCAGGAAAATACAGTAAAAATTTGAAATACTTTAGCTCTATTCCCCCTCTCAGCTGTCTATTTCATGACAAAATCTTGATTAATTTAAAATGTTTTTTGCTGACATAAGAGAAAATAACATAATATTTTGAAACTAAATATGTAAAAGCAATGAAATAACGATTCCTCAGATATTTAACGCTTTAAGAGTAATTTTTTTCTATTAACAAAGGATAAATTTAACGGATTCACATTAAATTAATACCATTTTAATTTTTATCTATAATCAAAATATACGATACTATAATTAGCAAGTGATTATATTCCACCAATTTAATCTAATTTATTATTTAGAATGCATACATTTTAGGCATAGAAGTTGCATTTGCTTAAACACAGGTTATATAATGCTTTATTTTCTATTAAAAGAAATTTCTTTAAGCATAGTACATACAAATATTTCCCTTGAACCCAAGTTTTTACAAACGAAATGTATGAATGCGCAAAGTATTAGTAGTAAATTAGTATATCATAACCCATTACAATCTTAATGCTTCAGAAAACATAATGAAGCCTACTTTTAAACTAAACAAATAGCTGAATGTCGTGACAAGCAGGCACTCAAAGTATTTTTTCATTAAAACAGAATCTAAAATTAATATGAAAGTTGATTTTAAAATATTAAAGTTAAGCTATATTGATTAGTGCATTTTACATAATTTAGAAAATAAATTAACCATTAAGTTAATTTCACTGAACAAATAGCAAAGACCATTAGTATGTACGATAAGTATGACGATATGTAATAAAACAAATTATTTAAGTTTTACTGAACAATAAAGTAAAAGAGTAATTACGTACAGCGTCCTATACTAATATATATGAGTAATAATGAGTGTACATTTATAAAATAAGCATTTACTTTTACTATCCGAAAAACATGATGTAATTTTTACAAATACATCGATATATTTTGTAAGATACGTATTGAACAAACGCTATTCTTATACACATAACACATCTATTAGGGTTATTCTAATATTTAAAAAATGTATATAATATACAATAAAACTGTACTTAATTCTTCAGCAAGAAATAGGTAAGGCTCTTTGTATGCATTAAAAACCACTCGATTTCTTATGTATTTAATTTTTCAGACATGTGTACATTCTTTTAATAAGGCCATAGAAAAAATTATTAATTAAAACCAGTAATTAATAACATGATCCTTAATAACACCGTTAAACCATGCATGCGAACATGTACTACCACTGAATCTTCATAAAATTTAATTAAATCAATAATAAATACACATATTAAAAACATAAATTTAAATTGTGGGTAAAATAATTATAAAAATACGCTGACAATGCTTAGAACACTGAAACATATTAATCAATACACATATTTTTAAATATTTTGTTGTAGAACTACCCTTATAAGCAAAGTGCAAAAATAAATACATCATGATAAATACTTGACATCTATATAATTGTATAGTCTAAGCGTATCTACGCTAAAATATACAAACATTTTATGAACACCAAGAGTTGTAATTTAAAAACATGTATATCCTTATCAAGGTGTGTTTAATATATACATATAAAAATATTGCTCGACACTAAAGCATAATTTTTTCTTACTCTACACAATAACATGGATAAGGTATAAGTGCTCTACACTAAAACCCTAAGTACTTTTTAAACACTTTTATTAAATAAACACAGAAAAATATTGAGCAACACTGAAGCATAATTTTTTCTTACACAAGAATTGAACATTTTAAATAAATATGAATATTGCACAACACTAAAGCCACTGCACTAAATGAACACAAAAGTACTAAATTTGTAGTACTGAAGTATGCATACTTAGTAACATTTTCTTAAACTTTTTTTTTAAATTTGAAATAGAACTCACTCATTTAAAATAAATACACCAACTGAAAAAGTGCAAGTGTAGTAAATACATTTACTTAATTTAAAATATCGCTATACGCTCAATCATTAAAAAATAAAAACATGAACTGAAAATCACGATACTAAATTTAATTCTTTACTTAATTTTAATTATGTCTGCAAAAAGCCCAAGTGTGCTAAATACATTCCTTTACTCAATTTTAAAAGCACTTTACTCAACGTGGGTGAATATAAACATACTACTCTGCCCTAATTAAATATGAAAATACAGATAGCATTTAAATATATCTTAAACAGCATTGCATGAATATCTCTTTGTTTTAAATTCACTGAATATAAAAGTATTTTAAAATCGCTGCACTAATTTAATATAGAACACTAAATACATAATATCAATAGAATATCAATTTCTCACACATTTAGGTGCTTAATATTAATTTTTAGTATTGCAAAGGATAAATTATCATGTTTACATAAATATATTCTTTCTATGCATGAATTTAATAGAGACCACTAAATACATAATATACATGAAACAAGAATTTCTCACCCATTTAGAGGTTCAATAGTATTTTTTAGTATTGCAAAGGATAAATTTAACGGATTAACATGAAATTAATATCATTTTGTGCCGGGGGCTAGGATAGGGGCTTAGAGCAGAGGCGTGAGGAAGGACGTAGAACACGCCATGAAAACCGTCCACTTGACAAAACAACACATTTTAATAACGAGAACAACGGTTACAAACACAAAAGATACATTTAGAATGAATAAACACTATACGAGAACATACTGTAGCTGCTACGCGCGAATACGCTAGAGGAAAGAGAGATGAACGAACGTTCTCTATGGTTTCTTCACCGCCGGTAGAGGGAGCGTCGCATGGAGGAAAATGATATAGGAGGAGCGCTACAAACTCCCCCTCTGGTCCCGCCGACGTCCCGGCAAGGAGACCAGGATAAAAAAAAATGAGTAAGTCACTAATTTTAACAGTTCGGATGAACAGTCACTGAATTGTAGTTTGACCTTGGGCGGTCGTCCTCTTCTTCGTATGGGATTGTGATTCCAGAGGTGTGATGACCTCTGATGGTCTGCTTCTCGTTTGAGGTGAAGGCTCTGTCTGTGGTGCGACCTTTGGAGGCCGACCTCTTTTACGAAGTGGATTGACAGGGGAGGTGTCCACTCCATGATAATGCTGACGTGTGGTACGTAGCTATGGGCTCTGTTGGCTTGTCTAGATTGGCTATGACGTAAGCGGTGGGAGACATCTGTGTAAGTGCTAAATATGGTCCATCCCGTTTGGGCATGAACTTTGCAGTCTTGGCATGGCTTGCTTTACTAAGCGGGTGCATTGTAACCCAAACTTTGTCACAAGGTACAAAGTAATATTGTCGCCTGTTTTTGTCATAGTAGGATTTACGTTGATCCTGTTTTATTTCCACTCTCTGTCTAATGTCCTGTGTAATTTTGGCAAATCTCTTGAGATACTGGGTAATCATGGTACGAAGTTGTCGTTCTGTACCACAGCCATGAAATCTTGCACTACATCATTGACTGTTCTCAGTTCACGGCCGAACGTGAGAAAAGCAGGGGTATGGCCAGTAGTGTCGCATAATGTCGTATTCATTGCAAATCTGATGACTGGTATTTTTGATTCCCAGTTATTATGTTCGTCTCCAACCAATATGGTAAGTCTTGGCTTTAAATCTCTTTGCGCTCAACAGGGTTGGCTTGGGGAAAACATACAGGTATAAGATTTTGCTCAATCTTCAAGGTGAAACATATCTGTTGTAACACTGCACTAACAAACTGCGGCCCATTATCACTGAGAATTCGTCGTGGAATTCCATGCCGCATAAAAACTTCTTCTATGAGAGTTGTAGCACATTCTCGAGCTGTAGCTTGTGCAAGAGGAAAAAGTTCTACCCACTTGGTTGTACAATCTTCTATTACAAAAATCCACTGTTTGCCGCTAGCTGTCTTGGGCAAAGGGCCAAAAAAATCAATTGAAAGTATCTCAGAACGTTGTAAGTAGACGGGTGTTCTAAGTAGACCTGATGGTTTCTGGTTACTTGCCTTGTAGCGATTACATTCAGCACACTTTTTCACGTAATCTGATATAAACTTCTTCATTCCATTCCAATAGTATCTTTTGGCGATACGTTGATACGTTCCCTCTTCGCCATAATGACCGGCCATGGGGTCATCGTGATGTTTCTTAAGGATTGCTTCCCGTTCTGATGACGGTATGACTAACTGCGCTTCTTCTGAGTCTGCATCCGGGAGATAGCAATACAGAACTCCTTGGTTCATAAGGAAACCTCTCTCAGTCCAATTTGCATATGCTTCTGTTTTTTGGATATCTGCAAACGTTTCAATGATCTTCTTTAGTGATTCATCTGAAAGTTGAGCTTCTCGCATATCTTTAACATTTCTTGCTGGCATATCAGCTATGACGATACTATCAATTTCACAAACAGTCTCTTGTTCTGTTCGCACTGGTCGAGAAAGCATGTCAGCTATTACGTTAGCTTTTCCTAGGATATAACAGACTTTCAAGTTAAAAGATTGCACTTCCAATGCCCATCTGGCGAGGCGACCGGTTGGTGTTTTGAGGGTAAGAAGCCATTTCAATGGTTGGTGGTCGGATGCCACAGTAACATGTGTACCCTCGATGTATCCGCGAAACTTCTTTAAAGCTCACACAGCGGCCAATGCTTCTCGCTCGGTTGTAGAGTAATTTTTCTCTGCTTGGGTAAGCAGTCTGCTGGCATACTCAATTGGACGTTCTTCAGCTCCTTCGCCTTGAAGTATTACGGCTCCGAGCGCGTAATTACTTGCATCGGTACGTATTATATATGGTTGGGTACCATCCGCTTGCTTCAGAATCGGTGGGGAAAGGAGGCATTGTTTTAGAGTTTCGAAAGCTTTCTGCTGCGGAAAACTCCATTGCCATATTGTGTTCTTTTTTGTTAAATTGCTTAAAGGTCTTGAGATTTCTGCAAAATCTTTTATATAACGTCTGTAGCATGAACATGTTTGTAGAAAAGATTGAACTTTCTTCACGTTTTTGGGTGGTGGTATATTCTGGATGACTGATGTCTTCTCAGGATCTACCTCGATTCCGTTCTTCGTAATCCAAAATCCGAGGTATTTTACTCTAGACACAGCAAAATGACATTTTTCTCTATTTTCACGAAGTTTAAATAAGAGTAATCATTGGAAAACACATTTTAGATCTGATATATGTTTTTCAAAAGTTTCTGATAAGACGATGATGTCGTCTAAATACGCAAGAGTTAGGATGTCGCCGAGGCCATTTCTGAAACGATCCATAAGGCGTTGAAATGTAGCTGGTGCCGTTTTGAGACCCATTGCCATTCTCAGAAATTTGAAAGTCCCAAAAGGACACACGAAGGCTGTTTTGTCCTGGTCATCCGGATGGACTTGGTGGTAACCTGATTGTAAATCTATTGTTGACGTATATGACGTTTGTTTGGCTTCATGGAGAAGGTCATCCATTCTGGGTAATGGGTACGAATCAGCCACTGTAATTTCGTTTAACTTTCTATAGTCTATCCAAAGACGCACTTTACCATTTGGTTTCGGTATGAGAACCACTGGTGAAGCATAAGGAGATTCACACTCCTCGATGATTCCATCTTTCAAAAGCCTATCAAGTTCTTGCTTAAGGAGTTCTTTCTTGACTGGATTCATTCTATATGGTGGTAACGCTACTGGTGAGTGGTTGCCGGTATCTATTTTGTGCTGAATGAAAGGAGTGGTTGGCTAGCCCCCTGGACTGAAGCCTTCTGCAAAATTTGTCAAGACGGAGTACAATTCATTTCGCTGCTGTGGAGACAAGGGCGTTCCTTCATTAGGACGAAGACTATAGGGATGTGGCTCTGTTTGAACTGTTAGAAGAGCTTTTATATTTGGTGGATTGACTAAAAATTTATTTCTGTTCTGAGGGGTTTCAGAGAAAAACCATTCTTTATTTTGGAGATCAAGGACGATCCCTTCTGCTGACAAAAAGTCCACACCTAAAAGTGTACGATTTCCTTTGGCTTTCTTGAGAACCAGGAATTTAGTAGGTATGACTTTATGTTGAACGTGAATGTCAACTGTTGTCGTGAGGATGTCTGTTTCCTGCACGTGGCCATCTGCCATGGATATATCTACTTTCGACTCTTCAAATTTATAGTTATTGTTCTTCAAAAAATTATACATTTTCTCTCCAGCGATTGAGTGTGACGCACCAGTGTCTGCACAAACCTGCTGCTTGGACGTTGCAGACAGCTACTTGTATGATACTTGATGTCTGATTGTCAAGTGATAATCCAAAGGACTGAACGTGGTTGAGATTTGATTGAAAAGATTCTTGTCTTTGGCCTGATGGAGAGCAGATGGGACATTCAGACTTAATGACTCCAGGTGTTCCGCATCCATAACATACGATGTGTTTTCTTTCTTTCTTCTGATCCTCTGAATTTTTTGGTTGACCTCTGTCATTGGGAATGGGATCCCGCCTACTTTGACTGGGGACCCCGAGCTCCCGCCTACTGTAACTGGGGAAGTCGGACAGAGTCTGTCGATTGTCTTTCTTATGATATGGAAATTTAAAGTTCTTTTGAGAAAAATCTTGTTTTTGGCTATTGAATCTCTGATCTGGTTTTTGATGAAATTTTCTATTGCTGCCGTTGGCAGACGGTTGATTTTCTTTCTTATTCTGTCGTAAATTATCATAAACATCTAATTTTTGTACCAGGTAGTCTGGTGTAGTCCACTCATCCCATACATCGAAGAAGAGATCCCGAGCGTCGGAGGGCACTCGCTTTTTCGTTTGGTCAACTATGATTAAATTCTTAAGGTCTTCAAATGTTTGTATGTTCAGTTGAGTTAACCACGATTCAAAATAATTACGGAATTCAAAATGGAAGTCTTTCTATGTGCTCTGTAGGGATTTCCTATGAGTTGCAAATAATTGTCGAAGTTTCTCAGAGTTGAGCTTAAATCTCTTTAAAAGTAAATCTTTAAGTTAATCAAATTTCTGTGCCTTTTCCTCTGGCTCTCGTGCAATAATCTGTACAATGTCGCTGGGTAGGACTCCTAACAGATATGCGACCCATTGGTTCGGATCAACTTTCAAAATTTAACTGTATTTCAAATATAGTTAAGAAAAGCACCATATTATCCTCATTTGGATTAAAATCTGTGACGGGTTTTTTAAATTGCAAGTTTGGTAACTGGCTATTAATTAGATCAGCAGTTGAGTTTTGCGTTAGTTTTTGAGTTTCTAGCTGAAGCTTAAGTTTTTCGAGTTCTAGCTGATGAGCTTTTTCTTGAGCCTCTGCATCGTGAGCAATTTTCCGTTTTTCCAGCTCAAATCTTTGAGCTCTTTCCTGTTCTTTAATATCTTTAACACGTTTTTCTTCTGTCTCTCTTGCAACTCGATAATATTTTCTAGAACATCACGAGTGTCATTTTCATTATAATTTTTGGATTTTAAAATTAAATCCTTTAATTCAAATACTCGCGCTTCCTTAGTTACCACTATAGTTATTTCATGTGCCAAAACCAGAAGGTCAGCTTTCTTTGCTTTAGTCAAAAAACTCAATTTTAAAAATTTTGGGGCGAATGGGTGAAGGGACTAGTTTAAAAAAGAACACAAAAGTGAATCGTTAAAACCTATGACAACCCTAAACCTGCCTTACTACACACTGCCAAAATTCCATACAGAAGAACAAAAAGAAATAAAATAAATTGGAAAATACACTTGCATTCAAAAATTCGATTCACGTTTCACCTACGGAACCCTCTTTACACACATTCACTTAACTCCAATAAAACATTTGCTTAAAACAAAAATAATAACACAACATAAAGAATCAAAAATATTCATCTACACACTAATTCATAAGCCTTTCAAAGTAAACATATCGAAAAAAGCAAAAGCCAAACAAAAAAAAATAACTTTCTTTTACATCATAAACAATTTCAAACACTGCATAAAGAAAATGCGAATCACCGCAATTAAACATAAACAACTATGCAGAGAGAAAAAAGCAAAGCAACAACAAAATTCAGTTCCGAATTCCATTCTACCTTAGGTAAGTAAACAACCTTGAAAAAAACAGAATTAAAAGAGATTGCAACAGGAAATTCCGCTTTCAAATTGGCGGGATAAAATTTGACCGAATCAACACTAAATTATTCTAAAGGATAGAATATAACTAAATCTCACACTATTATACAAAATAATGTATCTCTAACGAAGATAAGATATTTTCAAACAATATAGAACACTTTAAAACAGAATAAGAAACCACAAGATTTAGAATTAGAACGGGTGTTCTGAAAACAGCAAAACAAAACGAAATACTTTCTTTTTCAATAAAATCTAAGGATAAGATTTTTAAGAAACTAATAAACAAGAAAAGACAATTGAAACATTTACCTCGTATAAGTAATAATCCAGGGATTGGATTCTTGATATTCCAAACGGTTGTTGGACAATCGATTTACTAAAACACCTAATCTGGGAAGGGATATTTCTATTTCCATTCGAACACATTCAAACACTCTTGCACATAAACAATCACTCTTGCACATTATTAAGACATTTGGTAACCATTCTGGGATCGGATTTTCACAGAATTCCTTACGTCGTTTACTACACATTTAATTTGACGAACATTAAACCAAGCCGCCGAAATTATATGAAGTTACAATCTGAAGTTGGGTGCCATTGTGCCGGGGGCTAGGATAGGGGGCGTAGAGCAAGGGCGTGAGGAAGGACGTAGAACACTCCACGAAAACCGTCCACTTGACAAAACAACACATTTTAATAACGAGAACAACGGTTACAAACCCAAAAGATACATTTAGAATGAATAAACACTATACGATAACATACTGTAGCTTCTACGCGCGAATACGCGAGAGGAGAGAGATGAACGAACTTTCTCGATGGTTTCTTCACCGCCGGTAGGGGGAGCGTCGCATGGAAGAAAATGATATAGGAAGCGGTCTACAATTTAATTTTTATCTATAATGAAAAATATATGATATTGTAGTTAGCAAGCGAAATTTTCATATAATTTATTATTTAGGCATTTACTGAAATACAGATTACACACATGCTTTATTTTTATTAGGAGAAATCCCCCTTTAACCATATATCTCTCAAACCCAAGTTTTTTGTATACAAAATGTATGAATACTCAAAGTATATTAGTATATTGTAACCCATTACAATGTTTCAGAAAACATAGTGAAACCCACACTTAAAGTAAACAGGTATCTGATTGGCATTTTAGACGAAAATAGAATATATAATGAAAAAGAGATTTTAAAATATCAAACTTAAGCTACATCGATTATTTATTTTGCATAGCTGAGGAAAATAATTAATCATTAAATTAATTTCTCTGAAACAAATTATTTTTGCGAGTTTTGCTGAACAATACAGTAAAAGAAATCAATTACATAATGTGCTACACCGTACTAAGATGCATAGCACATCTATTGAAGAAACGCTATACTTGTACTAAATATATTATGATTTCTAATATTTAAAATATGCTAAGATTCTTACTAATTTTTTTATATACTTAATTTTTTCAAACATGTATACATCCTTTTAATAAATTCATAAACTAAAATGTTCATTTAATAAAGACATAAACTGAAATTATTAATTAAAACCTGCTAATAAATTAAACTTATTAAAATTTTTACTCTAAAAGATAGCTAACCATAACATTTATCAGAAAAAATATAAGTAATTAAATATCTCGAAAATACCTCAAGAATTCCTCAAAAATACCGGACAACACTCTAGTTCCATGCGGTCAAAACTGCATCTTAGTTCCGCTGTACAATGGACAAGGGTCCGTTGTAGTAGAGATTACCTATACAATCTACAAACTCTAAAAATTTGAGTGGGAATGAAGAAAATCAACTGGTTTTCTCTTATCAGGCATGAGTCATAGCACTGATAAGATAAGAGGTAAGGAAGTGACATGCGCAGAAGTCACGTGATAGTGACGTGTACAATGTGTTGATTCAATATCCGGTAGGTTTCCTGGCTGGATGTACTATTTACATTTGGTGGCAACTCTCTCTAGCAGGGAAAGACATGCTAGATGATGCAATATCTACATGATTGAGAAAGTTTTAAGGTAGAGGGCGTTCGGGTGATCACATGATTGTTTTCAAGCAATAGGAAGACAGCATTTTAGTTAGATAAAGGGACCTGATGCGTGTTGCGAGAATCACTTTACGCTGCGTGCGCCTGTACTTTAGACGTGCGTTTCAACCTTTAATTGATTTTTCACCAGCTTTAAAAATGCCTTTGCTTGAATTGATCAAAAATAACTTTGACATTGAATACAGTCCTGAGTTTTATACTCAAAATGATGCTGATGTATTGCTTCAAGAATTGTTACAATTGCCTTCATCTTCAAAAGTAATTACTTTCCGGATCGAGGTAATTTTATTTTAACTGCTTTGCAGAGCCAGGCAACACAAGAATGTTCTATGAACGTCTAGTAACGTTCAGAATAAGAATAGCGCTCAGGTAAAGTTTGTACGTTCTGTATAACGCTCTAAAATTGTGCTAAGGTATCTTTTGCCAAAAACTGTGAATAAATAACCTCTTATTGGACGTGCAACAGGGGTTTTAATGATGCCGTTCTAAAGCAATACCTAATAACTCGTTCTATTCGACGTGCAGCAGAAGTGCTGGTATTACCGTTCAAAAGCTATGCCAATAACACGTTTTATTCCACGTGTAACAGAAGTGCTGTTGATACCGTTCAAAAGTTATGTCTGATAAACCGTCCTACTTGACGTGCATTAGAAGTGCTGGTGAAACCGCTCAAAAGCAGTGCTCATAAATCGTCATACTCAACGCATAACAAAAATACTGGTGGTACTAAGTTTAAAAGCAATGTTAAACAACACGTTCTACTAGACGCGTTCAATTTATTATTCCTGAAACGTCGGAATGAGTCGTTCACTTGACGTGTAATAAATTTTTACAGACACCTGTTTGGCAACATCCCGGTGTTGAGTTGCGCAAGGCAAGCAAGCGGCAAAATCATTTTGCATTCCTCGTGATATTGCTGTTGGTCGTTTTTTTTTTTTTTTTTTTTTTTTTTTTTTTTGGCATAATTTACGACTTGTGTTACTCCCAGACAGCACATAAGCTTAAATCAAGCTTGATATCTTGATATTTCTTTCAATTTGACTTATTAATGCAAGATTGACAGTTCAATTCATTTTAAGCTTGCAACAAGCTTGGAGATTACAAAAAAAAAAAATGAGTCAGCAAATATTTTCCCGCCGAATTTAAGTCATTTGAACTGTCAAGCTTGAATACAACTTGATTACTGCTTGATTTGGAAAGCCACATAACAAATAATTTATCATCAGTCATAAGTGTACTTGACCATAGAATTAAAAAAAAACAGATTCTATATTTCAAATATTGAAATTCTTCAAAATAAAATACAAATATACTACAAAATTGCTTTCAAGATCAGTCGTTTGTCACGATTTTGGCCAATATTCCCCAACATGAGTGTTGCGATATTGAAAGTTTTAAAACGTGTGCTCCTTTAAAGTTTATATTATTCTTATTTCCCTAGTAGTAGAGTCTATAAATCACATATAACATTATTTGAATTTTGATTCATCCTATGAAAAAATAAAATATGTAGATCGGCATGGGCAATACTGATCAATCTCACAAAAAACGGCATGACAACCATAACAGTCACTTCAAACTTTAGTCAATTCTCCTCGAGTCAGATTTTCATTGTGGTTAGGACGCTTGCTTCGCACAACTTAGGTCCCGAGATCGATCCCAGTTGCGGACGCTAGACGGAAACAGATTAAAATAACTTGAGGTTTCAGCGTAGAGGGGTAAATGCGTGGAAAAATAAAATATATGGGGCGAACGGCGCCCATGTATTTAGGAATATTTATTAGGAAATTTTTTTAGAGAGTAATAAGTTTAAATCAAGCTTGCTATGTCAAGCTTAATGCAAGTTGGGCAAGTGTAAACTTGAACACTTGATTCAAGCTTGCATTAAGCTTACACACTTGAAATAATCAAGCTCAATGCAAGTTTATTGACTTGAGAGATCAAGCTTACTGCAAGATTGATGCAAATTTGCTGTGCTGTCGGGGTGAGAAGACATAATTTAAACACAGTGTGAACGTCCTACCGAAACATTTAATAGTTCTGGATGTCTTCGGGAAGTACAGCTGCGGAAAAAAAAGTCCCTCTTGTACTTTTTCCGGCCGTCGTTCGTCGTACAGCAAAGTTACAGATACCAATTGTTTAAGATTGACGTACACTTTAATTTGCTATGCATAAAAATTGCATAAGGGGCCATCTACATATTAAAATTCGATCCAACTTTTTTTTCTCAATAGCAACCCCTTGATTTCACTTCATATTTCAAAAATTTAGCTCATTTTAACCCCGGACACCAATTTTCAATAAATTTGGAGAGAAAATGAGTGAGTTATGAGCACCCAAAATCCCCCTCCCCTTATGTTAAAGTATTTTTTCATACTTCAATTCATATCTCATATAATATTGGTAGTTAGAAGCTGATTTTGATTCGTACTATTAGAACTAAACGACCCAAACATAATTTAATGTTATTAGGATTTTTAATAAATTATTAATATGAATTATGAATTATTAAATTAATATTCAAAAAATTATGAATAGCGACCTAGCCAAATTTTGATGGAAATAGATGCAGAAATTAATATTACATGGCTGTGCAAAATTTCAAATTTTTACGTTCAGTAGTTTAATATATATTAAATAAAATGTGTTATTTTCATGAGTTAAGGGACCATACATAAATTTATTAAGTGAAAAGTTTTTGAAAATTGCATAAAATAAACGTAAATTAGATTTATTTTGTGCAAAAACACAGTAAAAGATACCAGTATTAAAAATATCAGATTTTGAAGCAAATAAATTAGAGGATTTTACAGTTTCATAGGGATTCTGTAAAGCGCTACCGCGTCCGCTACCGTATTCCCCTCAATAAAATATTTTTCGGCTATAGAACTATATGCAGTAGATGTATGTCTTCTAATACAACGTCCTATTACTGAAAAACTAACATCCTCAACTTTCCAGGCGTGAATGTGACCTTTTTTAATATCGGAAAGATTAGGTCTTTGGACCTTCCCCATACTTTATCAAACATTCAAAATCACGTTTTTCTGTCTAAATTTTCATCTAACTATAAATTAAAATACCGCCAAAAGTCTTAAGAATATTGCACATTGCAGACGATAGTATTAGATGAAGAAAGTGAAATAACGAACACAGTGATAATATTGGGTCGGCAAAAAAGTAATTGCGTTTTTTACATGAAATTCAAACAAATAAATTTTCTATCAGGAAATCATTCTTCAAGGGTCAATCATTCCCATCATCGACCATATCTCAGTAATATTCAAGCTTGTAGTCAGAAGACCAGAGACCAGCCTCTAATTCCTGACAATATTTCACCTGTCTAAGAGAACCATTAACGGAAATACTCAATAACAATTTCAAAATTACAAAGATTTTCAAAATCGTGAGCAGTCATTTTCCATTTTTTCCTTAAATCATGTGTACGAACCAAGGAAGTTATGAACTCATGGGTCATTTGGACCACAGATTAAATATTCTATTCTACCCTTGATATTCTCAGTACAAAAAACTTAAAGAGAGACGGAAACAATATTTTTCTTGAAAATAATATTAATTTCTTTTAACTCTGGCGAGCGAAATGGATGAAAGGCGATAAGTTCGGACCTACAAATAGCGTTTTTCAATTTGCAGAAAGTCCCTTAAAAACGCGCAAAAATTAATTCGCAATATCTCCGAAAATTATCGTAGAAAATTGGTGAAAATTTATTTTTAGGGTAATTTGAAGGTTTTCTTTCGTTTAATAAAGTCAAAATACTGTGTTGCCATTGAGAAAAACGAAGTTGATGCTGAATTAAATATGAAGACAGCCTCTTATGCAAATTAAATTAGTAATAAATTAAAGTATGCGCTATTTGCAAACGAATGGTATATATAACTTTACTGTACGTCGAACGACGGCGAAATAAAGAGCAAGTGGGACTTTTTTTTCCTCAGCTGTACATAATTTGAACAGGTTTTCTACATTTTAAACACGTGGGCTGTCCGGACACATAGACGTTAGTAGAGCGTTTTTTTTGTTCACGTACCGAGAACGTTTAAACTGAACGTTCACAGTTTGTACTTGGGACGTAAGTGTGCTGCTGGGGGAGGCATTGCGTCTAAAGGCAATTGTAACAACTCTTGCAGCAATACATCAGCATCATTTTGAGTATAAAACTCAGGACTGTATTCAATGTCAAAGTTATTTTTGATCAATTCAAACAAAGGCATTTTTAAAGCTGGTGAAAAATCAATTAAAGATTGAAACGCACGTCTAAAGTACAGGCGCACGCAGCGTAAAGTGATTCTCGCAACACGCATCAGGTCCCTTTATCTAACTAAAATGCTGTCTTCCTAATGCTTGAAAAGAATCATGTGATCACCCGAACGCCCTCTACCTTAAAACTTTCTCAATCATGTAGATATTGCATCATCTAGCATGTCTTTCCCTGCTAGAGAGAGTTGCCACCAAATGTAAATAGTACATCCAGCCAGAAAACCTACCGGATATTGAATCAACACATTGTACACGTCACTATCACGTGACTTCTGCGCATGTCACTTCCTTACCTCTTATCTTATCAGTGCTATGACTCATGCCTGATAAGAGAAAACCAGTTGATTTTCTTCATTCCCACTCAAATTTTTAGAGTTTGTAGATTGTATAGGTAATCTCTACTACAACGGACCCTTGTCCATTGTACAGCGGAACTAAGATGCAGTTTTGACCGCATGGAACTAGAGTGTTGTCCGGTATTTTTGAGGAATTCTTGAGGTATTTTCGAGATATTTAATTACTTATATTTTTTTCTGATACATGTTATGGTTAGCTATCTTTTAGAGTAAAAATTTTAATAAGTTTAATTTATTAGCAGGTTTTAATTAATAATTTCAGTTTATGTCTTTATTAAATGAACATTTTTGTTTATGAATTTATTAAAAGGATGTATACATGTTTGAAAAAATTAACTCCTTAGACCCCGTACCGTCACAACGTCCTTGAGTGCGTCGTCCGAGTTGAAGCTCTTTCCTTTCAGGTGTTTCTTCAGTGGACCAAACACATGGAAATCGCAGGGAGACATGTCTGGACTGTAGGGCGGAAGATCATTCTGTTCCCACTTGAACCTGGACAGTTCCTTGCCGAAAACGTTCACTCCATTTTCTCATTGACTTGTGGGACACACAGCCTTCTCTCTATACGGTCATCATACGGTGATGAATAGTGGCCGGTTTAACACCTTCCACTGTCAGAAATCGGATAACGCCCCGCTGTTCCTCAATCGTCGAATTTTGCAATGTGAACGCCATCCTGTCCTCACACGCACTGTCCCGTTAATTGGGCGTAGGAGGGTGCTTTTTACAAGAGCTTCTGCTCTCTCCTGCGGGTCCCCGCATGTTCCTATCCACGCCAAAGACTCTAACCGCATCGCTAGATGTCGCGCAACGCCCTCCCATGCCCGAATATGCAAATATTTACCTGTTACGTTTTTTCGTCGTTTCGTACCTTTTCATTTGATCACCCCTTGTATATATATTATGATTATTCTAATATTAAAAATATGCTAAGATTCTTAGTGTACGATGAAACCCACTGAATTTTTTTATATACTTAACTCTTTAGTTTCCAGCTCCACGAAAATCTCTTATCTGTTGATTCCCGGCGAAACTGCCGAAAAATGCCTTCCCCCATTGAAGGAAAGTGGGTGCTCTTATCACTAATTTGTGACAGTTTGGAAGCTCATAAAGGCGAGATGCTTCCTATTGTGCTAATGCAAAGAATATCAATTGTAACTGCCTTTGACAACCCATTGCACACTGATACATTACGCAGACCATGAATACACTAATTATCCGTTTCCCCTCTTCCTCAAGTTCTCAAGCCTCAAGGGGTGTAACGTTATCAATAACTTCTATGTCGAGCGGGAAAGAATTCGCTCTTGGGTCTCGTCACGCCCACGGGAATTCTGGGAACAAGGAATCCTGCGGCTTCTTCATTAGTGGGATTGTTGTGCTCAGGCCTATGGTGTATATTTTAAATAAAGTCTACATTTGTACACACCGTGTCGTTTCGTACCTTTTCATTTGATCACCCCTTGTAGTACAAGTACAGCGTTTGTTCAATAGATATGCTACCAATCTTAATACGTTGTAGCACATTGTGCAATTGATTGCTTTTACTGTATTGTTCATTAAAACTCGCAAAAATAATTTGTTTCAGAGAAATTAATTTAATGATTAATTATTTCCCTAAACTATGTAAATAAATTAATCGATGTAGCTTAAGTTTGATATTTTAAAATCTTTTTTTCATTATATATTCTATTTTCGTGTAAAATGCCAATCAGATACGTGTTTACTTTAAGGGTGGGTTTCACTATGTTTTCTGAAACATTGTAATGGGTTCAGATATACTAATGTACTTTGAGTATGCATACATTTCGTATACAAAAAACTTGGGTTTGAGGGATATATGGAAAGGAATTTCTCCCAATAGAAAATAAAGCATGCGTGTAATCTGTATTTCAGTAAATGTCTAAATAATAAATTATATTAAATTTTCGCTTGCTAACTAAAATATCATATATTTTTCATTATACATAAAAATTAAAGTGATATTAATTCATGTGAATCCGTTAAATTTATCCTTTGCAATACTAAAAAATACTATTAAACCTTTAAATGGGTGAGAAATTCTTATTTCATGTGTATTATGTATTTATAGGTCTATATTAAATTCATGCTATATTAAATTCAGCCTAAAACACTCCAACTTGCCTAATATACTTGAAAGGTTCATGCAATCACTTTCTAAAAAATATGTATAACTTCCGCGGCGTAATGGAGTTGTCGCGATTTAATTGTTTCATCTGTTCCCTCTGTGGTTTGCAAAGGAAGATGATAAATGCCAACGGTTCTAAAGCGAGAAATTTCATCTGGGAATCGTAACAGAGTAGCTCAGTGGTAGAGCACCCGCACGTTAAGCGGTAGTCCTGGGCTCGACCCCCAGCTCTGGAATTTTTCGCACAGTTGGTAAAATAATCAGCCTAAAACACTCCAACTTGCCTAATATACTTGAAAGGTTGATGCAATCACTTTCTAAAAAATATGTATAACTTCCGCGGCGTAATGAAGTTGTCGCGATTTAATTGTTTCATCTGTTCCCTCTGTGGTTTGCAGAGGAAGATGATAAATGTCAACGGTTCTAAAGCGAGAAATTTCATCTGGGAATCGTCCCAGAGAAGCTCAGTGGTAGAGCACTCGCACGTTAAGCGGTAGTCTTGGGTTCGACCCCCAGCTCTGGAATTTTTCGCATAGTTGGTAAAATAATCAGCCTAAAACACTCCAACTTGCCTAATATACTTGAAAGGTTGATGCAATCACTTTCTAAAAAATAAGTATAACTTACGCGGCGTAATGGAGTTGTCGCGATTTAATTGTTTCATCTGTTCCCTCTGTGGTTTGCAGAGGAAGATGATAAATGCCAACGGTTCTAAAGCGAGAAATTTCATCTGGGAATCGTCCCAGAGTAGCTCAGTGGTAGAGCACCCGCACGTTAAGCGGTAGACCTGGGTTCGACGCCCCAGCACAGAAATTTTTCGCATAGTTGGTAAAATAATCAGCCTAAAACACTCCAACTTGCCTAATAGATTTTAAAATATTTTTATATTCAGTGAATTTAAAACAAAGAGATATTTATGCAATGCTGTTTAAGATATATTTAAGTGCTGCCTGCATTTTTATATTTAATTAGTGCAGAGTAGTATGTTTATATTCACCCACCTTGTGTGTGTGTGTGGGATTACGACCGATTAGCTCCGAATGGCCTCTAGGTCGAAGGGTGGAGTGCCCTCCGTGGGGGTCTTTCTAAGGGGTCCTAACCCGTATTTACGCTAAGTTTTGGAGAAAACCACGGAAAACTCCGAACGGTTAGATCGACGGACGCGCGATGGGACCCGAACTCGGGACCTTCACACTTCGCCCGTCTACCATTTCCAGTGATATAACCACTGTGCCATGGTGAGGCCCTCACCCACCTTGAGTAAAGTACTTTTAAAATTAAGTAAACGAATGTATTTAGCACATTTGTGCTTTTTGCAGACATAGTTAAAATTAAGTAAAGAATTTCAATTAGTATATTTGTGATTTTCAGTCCATGTTTTTATTTTATAATGATTGAGCGTATAGCGATATTTTAAAATAAGTAAATGCAGTCAGCACAGTTGCACTTTTTCAGTTGGTGTATTTATTTTAAATGAGTGAGTTCTATTTCAAATTAAAAAAAAAATTTAAGAAAATTTTATTAAGTATGCATACTTCAGTACTACAAATTTAGTAGTTTTGTGTTCATTTAGTGCACTGATTTTAGTGTTGTTCAATATGAATATTTATTTAAAATATTCAATTCTTGTGTAAGAAAAAATTATGCTTCAGTGTCGAGCAATATTTTTCTCTTTATTTAATAAAAGTGTTTAAAAAGTACTTAGGGTTTTAGTGTAGAACACTTATACTTTATCCATGTTATTGTGTAAACAGAGTAATAAAAAATTATTTTTAGTGTCGAGCAATATTTTTATATGTCAAGTATTTATCATGATGTATTTATTTTTGCACTTTGCTTATAAGGGTAGTTTTGCAACAAAATATTTAAAAATATGTGTACTGATTAATATTTTTCAGGGTTCTATGCATTGTCAGTTAGCGTATTTTTATAATTATTTTACCCACAATTTAAATTTATGTTTTTAATATGTGTATTTATTATTGATTTAATTAATTTTTATGAAGATCCAGTTGTAGTACACCCTCCAAAAAAAGAATTCGAGCAAGAGAGAAAATTCCTATGTTAGATTTGCGAATAATAATTGAGTTTTTGAAAAACGCACAACCTGACAGAAATATGGAAATTCATATTTATACATAGCCTAATTCATATTCTATGATAAATAATTTTTAATATACGAAACCAACGTAGGAAATTTCTCTCTTGCTCGTATACTTTTTTTTGGAGGGTGTACATATTCGCATGCATGGTTTAACGGTGTTATTAAGGATCATGTTATTAATTACTGGTTTTAATTAATAATTTTGTTTATGGCCTTATTAAAAGGATACATGTAGGGCGAGATTACCCAAGCGCCGCCAGGAGGAGCTGGCCCGCCGGCCTAGAACCTCGGAGAGCCGAGCGTAAAAAAGGTTTGGGGAAAGCGACCTGAGACGCGGCCCACGTCAGCTGCACGAAGGCAGCTGGGCACTTTTGTTTTCCCCTATAGCGTTTAGAAACTGCAAGAAGGCAGTAATCTGTTAAATATCGGAATGAAGTCCGTTTACCTTTAACCATTTTGTAAATAGATTGCATGTAAATAGTTTATTTTCCTTTGATTAAACGCTAACCCAGACTTTCAATTTGTGTCGATTGATTATTGGAGACCCTAGCGAGGGTCCCACATGGGGGCTCGGCCTCCCTTCTACATGGACTAAAACACTAATTTTGGACTGTTCAACTGAAAATAGTAATTCTGCAATTGTCTCCTGTGACTGTCTATAAGCAAATACGAGGAGTGCACCATCACCGCAAAACAGGTGACTGTCTACAAGCGACTACGAGGAGTACATTCATAGCAAAACAGGTGAGCTCGTTATGAATATATTTTATTATCCTGCATACAAAATGTCTCTCAATAAAAACGCCCAAAAAGAAGATTTTATTAACCTGCTTAACGAACTTGATGTTCCGTTATCGGGCAAGGAAACTGTGCTCCAGTTGAAAACAGAAATGGAACAATCCAAAATATATAAAGATGATAAAGAATTTGTACTTAATTTATTAAATTCTATTGTTAAAGATAGGAAAAATATAGAGATTCAAAATTTAGAATTAGAAAAAATCAAATTAGCTAGAATAGAAAAAGAAATTGAATTGCAAAATATCAAAAGTAAAAACGCGCAGTCACATGATAATTCCGATAATAAAATTGAAACAAACCCGAATAGTAATTTAGAGTATCTCATAAAAAGTGTCCGAACTCTTACCATACCTGTACCTGATAAACCTGAGACTTTTAATTTGTTTTTAACAACCTTGGAACGCGCTTTTGCCACCAAATCAGACCCTGATGACTGCAAAGCAGAAATTTTAATTAATATTCTCGGCGACAAAGCCGCAAACATCCTGTATTATATTGACAAGAAGGATTTACAGTGCTAAAAAATTAAAAACACTTGTCTTGAAAGAATTTCAGCCATCCGCCGCTGAGTGTTTACATACATTTCGAAGAGTTCGTCGCGACTTTGAATCATTATGCGACCTCATCGTTTCCGACCAATTTTTTCTAACACTGAATAGACAGACATCGTCCCACATAAGCATTGCACAGGGCGAAGGCTGGTTTAAACCGAAAGAGCTCGCTCAACATTGTGATATATATTTCGAAAGCACAGGAAAATTTATAAATGGCACCCCTCTGTCTGAAAAACAAAGTGAAACGATTTTTGACAAGAAACCCACTAACCGTTACACTCCCAAATTTCAAAGTTACCCTCCAAAGGAACAAGCACGTAAATTTAATTTTCATCAAAATAAAGACCGTGATAGTTATGCTAATGTTAAATGTCTAAAATGTTTATCTTACGGACACTAAAAAAACAGATGTCCCAACAATATCGTCTGCCTGGCTTGTGGAGTACCTGGTCATAAAGCTTCCCAGTGTGCGTATTCCACGAAGGAGTCTGATAAGAGATTCAACAAAAAAGAAATAAAAAGTGAGGCTACTATTAATAAAATTGCCAGCGATTCCCCCCCCCTTCATTCCTTAACGAGTTAAAATATGTAGATATCTTGCTAGATAATGTTCCAGTAAAAGCTTTGATGGACTCAGGATCTGCACTTCTAGTTGTATGCAAACGGCTTGTCCCTCCACTTAACAAACTTTTTCTCAAATAACCTTAACCAGCTGCTTTAAAGAAAATAAAACCGCAAATCTAGGTAAATTCATGTTATCTTTAAAAGGCTTGCAACCCATGGAAGTTATTGCTGCTGTATGCAATGAGCTATCATGTGACGTAATTCTCCCCCCCCCCCAGTATCTATGAGGTTTTACAAGAGGCGAATTCACAGCGATTGGAAAGCGTGTCTACACTTTCCCCCCCACCGACGCCCGTCGCGCTTAGTGAAGAGAGACAGACACTCCCGAAAATAAACAATCACAACACTAATTCTCGCTCTATGAGTGAAATTGAGTGCCAGATGTTAGATTCTTTTCTGATTAATGTTTCGAATGTAGTAGAAGAGTGTTCGTACGATTTGAGTCATATCACTGATCCTGTGTTAAGAGAAAAATTAAATGAGTTGATAAGTAATTATAAGCCGAATAAAACAGAAAGCACAAATCTAAAAATGTCAATAATATTAACGGATGACGTACCAGTCTGCCAAAGGTCACGTAGGTTAGCTTTTTCTGAGAAGCAAGAAGTAGACAAACAAATACAGCAATGGTTGGGAGATGGCATTATAGAGGAAAGCTTTTCAGATTACAGTTCCCCCCTCGTCGTATGTAGAAAAAAAAATGGGGATATGCGCTTATGCGTAGATTACAGGAAATTAAATAAAAAGACCGTCAAAGATAAATATCCGTTACCAATTATTGAAGAGGTCTTGGATAATTTAAGTAGTGGCAAAGTGTTCACTACCCTCGACCTAAAGAATGCATTTTTCCATGTGGAAGTTGAGGAGAATAGTAGGAAATACACTTCGTTCCGTACCGACACAAACCAGTTTCACTTCCTTAAAGTTCCCTTTGGTCTAACCAATAGTCCTTCAACATTTCAAAGATATGTAAATACCGTATTTAGAGAGCTTTTAAAAGACGGTACCGTAATTATTTATCTAGATGATATCATCATACCAGCTGAAAATGAACATGAGGGATTTGACAAGTTAACACGTGTATTAGAAACAGCGTCAAAATATGGTCTTGAACTAAATTTAAAGAAATGTCAATTTATGAAACGGGAAATTAACTTTTTGGGACATATAATTACTAATGGCACAATTAGACCTTCTCAGGAAAAAACTCGTGCAGTTCAACAATTCCCAGAACCTAGAAATGCTAAACAAGTGCAAAGTTTCCTTGGATTAACAGGATATTTTAGGAAATATATTCGATCCTATGCAACTATAGCAAGGCCTTTAAGCGACTTATTAAGAGCTTCAACACCCTTCAAATTTGAGCACGAACAAAAAACAGCATTCCAAAAACTTAAGGACATTTTGTGCAATGAGCCTGTCCTACATCTCTTCAAGCAAGGTGCTAAACTAGAGCTTCACACAGACGCTTCTAAATTAGGGTTTGGTGCTATTTTAATGCAGCAAAGCGATGATGGGTTTTTCTATCCGATTCATTACATGAGTAAGAAAACCTCTGTGCAAGAAGAAAAATACTGTAGCTATGAACTCGAAGTTTTAGCTATAATAGAAGCCCTCAAGAAATTTAGAAATTACTTAATTGGAAATAAATTTAAAATTTTCACCGATTGCGATGCTTTCACGAAAACCTTAGACAAAAAAGACTTAACACCGAAAATAGCCAGATTGACACTCTTTTTGCAAGAATTCGAATACGAAGTGGTACACCGTCCCGGTAAACAGATGCAACATGTAGATGCCCTTAGTAGACATCCTGTGACACTTTTAACAACTGATGGACTAACGCATAAGATTATTACTGCTCAAGAAAGTGACGAATATATCAAGACAATGAAGCACCTCTTACAACAAGGAGAAAATGTCGCGTATGTCTTAAAGAATGATGTGCTTTACAAAATAGTTAATGACCAAGAAGTACTTGTCGTTCCTGAAATGTTACAAATCGAAGTTGTTAAGAAGTCTCATTCACTAGGTCATTTCTCTGTAGCGAAAACCGAAGAATTGGTAAAACGAGATTATTACTTTCCCAATATGAAGAAATGCGTTGAAAATGTTGTAAATAGTTGTATTGAGTGCATATTAGTGAATAAGAAGAGAGGAAAAGGTGAAGGTTTCCTTAATCCCATTCCTAAGGACGACATACCATTATCAACTTACCACATTGATTTTATCGGTCCGATGCCGACAACGAATAAAAATTATAATCATATATTTTCAGTAATCGATGGTTTTACTAAATTTTCATGGCTTTATCCAGTAAAATCAACATCCGCTAATGATGCCATACAAAAACTAAAACAACAGCAAGCAATTTTTGGAAATCCAGTCAGAATCATATCTGATCGAGGCCCTGCTTTTACCTCCAAAGAATTCGAGGATTACTGTGAAACTGAAGGTATAGAACACTTAGCTATAACAACCGGAGTTCCCAGAGGAAATGGACAAGTAGAGAGACTACATGGCACAATCCTACCCGTATTATCTAAATTAGCCATAGATGAGCCAAATAAATGGTACAAGTACGTTGATGCACTTCAGAGAACCATAAACTCAACCACATCAAGAAACCCTAAAAGAACACCGTTTGAGCTTCTAACAGGTGTACAAATGAGACGAAAGGAAGATAACAGAATTTTAGAAATCCTAGAAGAAGAAAGAATAGATTCGATGATAGACCACATAAACACTATTCGCGAAGAAGCAAAAGGAAACATCCTCAAAATCCAAGAAGAGAACCGCAAATGCTACAACAAGAAAAGAAAGAAAGCCCATGTTTACAAGAAGGATGACTTAGAGGCTATTCGACGCACACAGTTCGGAACTGGCATGATGAAACTACGAGCAAAGTTTCTAGGACCCTCTAAAGTTGTTCGAGTCAAATCCAACGACACATTCGATGTGGAGAAAGTCGGTGACCACGAAGGTCCTAACAAAACATGTACTTCAGTGGACAATATGAAGCTATGGTCCAGCAACTAAATGACTTTTAATGACTCTCTAATATTTTTATGTATTATTTATGTATTATAACTGTATTATTATTATTTTCTTTTTTTTTCTTTCTGTTTTGTATTTTTCAGATTTTTGTGCTGATTTTACGGTGAGGACACCTTCTGTCAAGATGCCCGAGCCTGTAGGGCGAGATTACCCGAGCGCCGCCAGGAGGAGCTGGCCCGCCGTCCTAGAACCTCGGAGAGCCGAGCGTAAAAAAGGTTTGGAGAGAGCGACCAGAGACGCGGCCCACGTCAGCTGCACGAAGGCAGCTGGGCACTTTTGTTTTCCATATTAGCGTTAGAAACTGCAAGAAGGCAGTGATCTGTTAAATATCGGAATGCAGTCCGTTTTCCTTTAACCATTTTGTAAATAGATTGCATGTAAATAGTTTATTTTCTTTGATTAAACGCTAACCCAGACTTTCAATTTGTGTCGATTGATTATTGGAGACCCTAGCGAGGGTCCCACATACATACATGTCTGAAAAATTAAATACATAAAAAATCGAGTGGTTTTCAATGCAAACAAAGAGCATTACCTATTTCTTGCTGAAGAATTAAGTACAGCTTATCGCATATTATATTTTTAAGTATTAGAATAACCATAATAGATGTGTTATGTGTACAAGTATAGCGTTTGTTCAATAGGTATTTTACAAAATATGTCGATGTATTTGTAAAAATTAGATAATGTTTTTCGGATAGTAATAGTAAATGATTATTTTATAAATGCACTCTCATTCTTACTCATTTATATTAGTATAGGACGCTGTATGTAATTACTCTTTTACTGTATTGTTCAGTAAAACTTTAAAAAAATAATTTGTTTTAATACTTATCGCTATATACTATAATGGTCTCTGCTATTTGTTCCGTGAAATTAACTTAATGGTTAATTATTTTCCTAACCTATGTAAAATGCACTAATCGATATAGCTTAACTTTAGTATTTTAAAATCAACTTTCATGTTAAATTTAGATTCTGTTTTAGTGAAAAAATACTTTGAGTGCCTGCCTATCATGACAATCAGCTATTTGTTTAGTTTAAAAGTGGGCTTCATTATGTTTTCTGAAGCATTAAGATTGTAATGGGTTATGATATGCTAATTTACTACTAATACTTTGCGCATTCATACATTTCGTTTGTAAAAACTTGGGTTCAAGGGAAATATTTGTATGTACTATGCTTAAAGAAATTTCTTTTAATAGAAAATAAAGCATTATATAACCTGTGTTTAAGCAAATGCAACTTCTATGCCTAAAATGTATACATTCTAAATAATAAATTAGATTAAATTGGTGGAATATAATCACTTGCTAATTATAGTATCGTATATTTTGATTATAGATAAAAATTAAAATGGTATTAATTTAATGTGAATCCGTTAAATTTTTCCTTTGTTAATAGAAAACAATTACTCTTAAAGCGTTAAATATCTGAAGAATCGTTATTTCATTGCTTTTACATATTTAGGGCGAGATTCAAGTGAAACACAATTCGAACGTTTTCTGAGTCGAACAGGGGAAACTTCGAAATATATCAATGTTTCTTATTCAACTTAAACAAAACAATCGTATTTTGATCACGTGACAGCGCGATAGGTTTGTTCATTGGAAGCATTCTGGGGACTGAAGACTGAGAAACGTTCGATTCGAACTCGATTGCGCACGTTTCACTCGAATCTCAGCCTTAGTTTCAAAATATTATGTTATTTTCTCTTATGTCAGCAAAAAACATTTTAAATTAATCAAGATTTTGTCATAAAATAGACAGCTGAGAGGGGGAATAGAGCTAAAGTATTTCAATTTTTTACTCTATTTTCCTGAACAGCTAGCTTTGTTTCCATTATACAAGAAATTTGCAGTAAAAGATATGCATTCAAGTAAGTAAGACCATATTTTACGATAAATTAATTTGTGTGTTATGTAATTCATTGTAATTTGAAAGGTTTTGGGTTTGAAACTATCATTTTATTTTCTCAGTAGAAACGTATTCTTATTAAATTTCTGCTTACCAAAAATATATTTGTATAAATGTGATATAAAGTGTTTATTAATGTAGTACTCTACACCCTCCAAAAAAAGTATTCCAGCAAGAGAGAAATTTCCTACGTTGGTTTCGTATATTAAAAATTATTTATCATAGAATATGAATTAGGCTATGTATAAATATGAATTTCCATATTTCTGTCAGGTTGTGCGTTTTTCAAAAACTCAATTATTATTCGCAAATCTAAAATAGGAATTTTCTCTTGCTCGAATTCTTTTTTTGGAGGGTGTACACGCGATATAAATTGTGTCTTAATATGCTAAAACTGCTTTTGAATTATTTCTTCATTATCCTAAGTTTCTATCAAGTGATATCCGCATGCAAGTTTATAGGTAATTTTTTATTAAACATATACCCACTTTTCCATACAACACGTATAGTTCGTTAACTATACTACTAAAAATTTTGATTAATGTATAGAACTTTACTTTCATAGTCAAAATAAAAATATTAATGCACTCTAAAATATATAAATCAATTTACACTAAATACTACTTGTAATTTTTAATATGCATAAAATAATGTTTCTCATGTGAACAAATAAAATATTTATAAAACTAAGATTTTAATTATTTTCAAAATCTATATAAAAAAAACACAGTTCGTTAACAGTAGAAAGTACAATCTGGTATACACGCTACCTAAAATCTGTCTAATCTACCAAAAATTAATCAAGTTGGTAATAAATGTGAGCATATAAAGAAAAAAAATTAGATTAAAAAGCTGTATACTGAAACTTGGCGCTATCTAAATCGTTATTTATAAAAATTAGGTACCAAAACTTTTCTATAACTTTCTTACGAATATAGTTCAAGTTCCTAACAGTAGAAGAAATATATTGCAATAGGTATCAATGTTTAAAAAAATTCTACTTTTATATTCTAAGAAGCTAACAAAAATACGCTATAATCCTAAACGGTATATGTAAAATATAATTAAGAATTGAAACTATGCATTAAAAAGTTCTACCTGGTAGTGGTGGGAACTCATTTTATAAATATATATTTTCCTTCAATCGCCCGTATTTCTATCAATGATGTTATCCGCGCGCAATTTTAAAGGTATTTGTTAGTTAAACCCATACCCACTTTTCCATAAAATGTGTAAAGATCGTTAATTACACTAATAAAATGCTACTAAAAATGTTAATTAATGTATAAAACTTTTCTTTCATAGTACAACTAAAAAATTTTGTTGCACATCTATTTAAAAAAATACGTAAATCATATCATATTAAAACTCTAAAATATATAAATCAAGTTATGCTAAACACTACTTCTAATTTTTAATATGCATAAAAAAAGTTTCTCATGTGTACAAATAAAGTAATACTAAAAATACGATTTTAATTAATTTCAAAATATATGAAAACCAAACGCAAAGTTCGTTAATTGTATCAATAAAATATTACTAAATATTTTGATTCATGTACAAAACTTTACTTTCATGGTTAAACTGAAAACTTTTATTGCACATAAAGTAAAAAAAAAATACACAAATCAAGTTATGCTAAACACTATTTGTAGCATGCATAGAAAAATTAATTAATTTGAAAGAAAAATGTGAAACATACTATTCTGTAAATATACCATAAGCAATAATAATAAGTTCACTACTTAGGAATAATAATTCACTCTCAAAGAAACCTACAATTTTAAAAATAATTCTAAGTCCCACTAATCTGCAAAAAGAAATATTTACAGAGAAAAAATATCCTAAACCATACTCTTTCGCCAACGGCTTAACCGTTAAGCATCACTGAAAAGAGCGAGGAAATTCCCTGCAGTCTGCACCCTGCGCACTGCGCACTACGCCTTACGCCTGCGCCTGAGGCAGAACTGTCATTTTTTACGTACTGTGATCAAATGTCCCCAGTTTTCGTCCCTAGTTTTCCCTATAGCTGGTGCTTTAGAGAAAATAGTCCCTAATTTCAGAACATTTCTGTTTGTCCCCAAGATGGAAAGCAGAAATTGGGGCAAAATTTTAATTACAATTGTTTTTTATTCCCAATTTAAAAAGAAATCAATCATGTTTGCTTTAGTTTATGAATGTTAATAATGCTTTAGTTGAATAAAGGGAAGCTATTTTGAGAAGAGCACTGAATTGATAAAATGTCCCGAATTTTTGTTTCGGAATTGGGTACACAACGCTAATTTGATCCCAATTCTTTCTTTTAAAATAATCTTACAAAATAATTAAATCAATTAAATCAATTTTTTTAATATAACACATTAGATTAATAAAACATTTGTTTGTGTGCTAAATAATTATAATTTAGAATATTACATACTTTTGATATGCATTACTATAGAAAAAGGGGTGATGCATATTTACCCTATATCATGTCTGACCCATAATTGCTCAACTCAATAATTTAAATAAAATTAATAATAATTCAATTTCAAGAAAAATGATTATTTGAACAATTTATAAATTATTTAAGCTTACTTCACGCCAATTTAAATCATTTTATCTTTTATAGTTCGAAAAATATTAAGATGTTTTTTACGCATAATTCCCCTGTATTACCCCATATTAAGATGAAAACGTTAGAGCAAATTCTTCAAAAACGCATAGCTATTTATAAATGCATTTTACGTTTCTTTTCTTTCTGAATATATTTAACAAGCATTATTAGCTTTCTGTGAAATAATTAATACAATGTGATGATGACAGTCTCTCTTAGGTGACTTCAGCTTCCTCAATGTAAGCTTCCTGTTCGTGCGGCAAAATGGGTACCACTTGGTACAGACATATTTGCCCACATTCCTTATTGTCATGATATCTTGGGTATCGTTTTGGTTGCATGTGGATGCAACCCCGGCTAGAGTCACCCTGGGTGTTACTACACTGCTAACTCTGACGACTGTGGCGTCAGGTATCCGAACTCAGCTACCGCCCGTTTCTTACGTCAAAGCTATCGACGTGTGGATCGGAACGTGTTCTGTCATGGTGTTTGGAGCTTTACTTGAATTTACGCTGGTCAATTACATATCTAGGAGGATACCTATATATCCTGAACAGAATGTCACTTTAAAAATGTTTTCGGTAAGTACAAATACAGTTCATTTTTTTTAATAACAGTTACTTCTTACAAGAATTAAACGAATTTCCACAAATCAATTAATTCAAACTGATTTTGGTTAACTCTGACTCTCTTTAGTATTAAATGACTAAGCCACTCAACTTTTAAAATTGCAGATGAAATTAACCGACATCTTTTGTCAGCTGATTGAATAGTTAACTAAAATTTTAATCTGATTAAATCAATCACGTTTGAAAAATTAATACTAATCACGATTAATCTGATTAATCGTGGCTCGTTAATTATTGATTAAATGATCAAATTAAAAAAAAGGGCTTGCTTCACGATTAACGATATAAAATTAGTTAGCTATCAAGCTAGTTTGCAAAACAAGGTATATAGCTGATTGATTGGTTTTCAGCTTACCTAGTTGACTAGTTAGTTCCATTAGTTAGGAAGCTGAATAGTTATTAATTCATTTGTTGTTCGTAGTATGTTATTAATAGCTATTATTAAGTTAGTTAATTCGTGTTGGCGCCAGTTAGTTACTTAATTAGTGTTTACTTCGTGAATTAGATATAGCTGGTGCTTGTTAGTGTCAGTTATTTTTATTTTCCGAATATGTAGCATGTAAGGAAAGTATATTGTAATCATGAAAGACTACAACTATAAGATTTTGATGTATTTACACATGTTGAGATATTATAAATGCATGTATGCTACTTTTGTGGCGATGAATAGTAGGTATGTGTGCAATGTGAGTGAATACAACAGCTCTTAAACGGTGAGTTCAATTGAGCTTAAATTTGGTATATATATTATAGACCACTCTCGTAGGATCGATATTGATTTTGGCGAGTGTAGGATGTACACTCTTTTTACCGGGCCACAAAAAAGCTTATACATTACGGCCTGTAAACAAAAATTCTTGAAAGTGTGCTAGCGTCTAAATGGTGCATGCAAATAAGCTCAAATTCAGTATGTATATTTAGGGATGGACACGAGACGGAAAAGAAGCCAATCTCTCCTCGTAAGCAGCTATAAAGCTTGTCTGGTCTTGCAAAATCCTTATGTTATAATGATAAAAACGTCTGTCTCGTCTCCTCTCGCATGCATCCCTATGTGTATTATAGGTCGACTCCACAAAACCTGTATAGAATTCGTAATGTGTATAGGACTTATAGTTTATGTACAGGGATGAAACAGAATTCTGATTGGGAATGAAACAGGGATGAAACAGAGCATACACAGCAGTCATTTAAAGTGTACTAATATCTATACATCATGTATTCAATTTAACTCAAATTAGGTACGCATATTAAAGGTTTCTGTTTTACATATTGCATAAAATTTGGTGAATGTATGCTTTATAGATTTTTAGAGGGGTACAAAAAATTATCGTATACATTGGGGATAATAGGCTCAAATTATTTGAAGTGCAGTAGTGTTTGAACACTACATTAAATTGAGTTGTGCTGGAAGTTTGCTTAGATACTTTAAGTATTGGAATAGATAAGGTTTATGATCCAATTACAGATTAGCAGAAAGTTCGCTTTGTAAAACTTGAAAGAGATAGAAAATCGTAACTGAAACTTTTCTCTATACAGGTACCACTAAACCCTGAAATTTTACTTACTCAAATAATAACTAAAACTTTTCTAAATATGACTTTATTCAGACTTATATTCATTTCACACAAAATTATAATTGACACAGAATAAAATATATCATTAAAAAAACAACACTCTGATACCAATGATTTAAGACAATTATATTATGAATCCTGGTACTCTTCAATTCTGGTTCTTTTGCTCAAACGGGTGTTCCTTGAGGTTTGTTAGTATAGTGATGTACTTGATATGGATACCATCGTTACTCGGGATTTTTCTCATAAATTTCAGGTGGCATGCCTGAGGCATCACTAATCGCCAAGATAATCGCCCGCAATTTTTTTACATATTGCAATCTGAAACGAATTTTTCGCAGATTAGGAATCTCTAATTCCCACTGCTATTTTTCTCGCAGTTCAACTCTTCTTAAAATCCGAAATGGGAAAAAAATGAAGAACCGAGAGCATCACATAGTTCATCGCATTTTTAAAAATCAGTAACGAAAAGTAGGTAGTCGAAATGAAAAGCCAAGAACACCTCACCATTAATTATTCCACTTTTGTCACAGCAGGAACAGAGCACAGTACAGGGCATCGGTTAATCTCTGAGAATGAGACTTTCAATCAGCAATAAAATTTTTGTAATTATTTTTCATTTTCTCCAGACTGGAATGTAACATAGTATAACCGAAGACATCAGTCGATCTCAGGAGAATGAGACCGAGTCTCAAATTCTTCGATCTTCGGAGAGGCCCTGCTTCTCTTATCTGAATTTTTTTTTTTAAACCCAACTGAAAAAATTTTTGTCGAAGTTCCGTGCATTAATATTCGCCAGTTTGGCAAAGTCTTTTAATTTTGGCTCACTCTAACAGTGTTCACTTTACACTTGTCTTTCTGGCCAATAGTGCTACAGAATACATGTGGCGCCCCTGAGCCGCTAACCTTAAAATTTGAGTTCTTTGACTATGTACCTGCTCTGTATCTCGCGTTGAGATTCATACATTGTTCGACTCTCCCTGTGGTCTCTCAAGAAGGTACATTATTTTCTGAAAATACCAAGTTTCTAGGGATGGACGCGAGACGCAAGAAATCTAGCATTGTCTCGCGTTCTCGTCTCGTCTCGCGCGACGAAACGCGAGACGAGAAAAGAAATATTTTGCGAGACGAGACAGAGTCTGGTCTCGTGCGAGATTTATCGTCTCGCGTAAATTTACGATACGAATTACTTTTCTACTAAAAGTTTTTCTTTTATTGTGATAATTTATCTACAGAAAGAGACATAGAAAGAGAATTTTATAGTTCCATTTAAGACAAATTTAAGAGGGGAGTTGCAACTTTTGAGTAACTGAAAAGAGCTGTATTTTGACCTATTTTCATAGCTTTGCTAAATCTTTATTTATTGATCAATATGCCTAAAAATTTTATACGTGATTCTTTAAGTGTTCATAAATGTATATATGCACTACATATTCATGAGAAAATGGGAAATTTATTTATAGCATAGATATTTATAGCTTTTTTTTTCTATTTCAAGATTTGATACTGAGCTACTGCACGCAAACTTACGGAACGAAATAGTAATGTACAGTTAAAATATCTACATTTTTATAAGCTCAATACCTAAATATTTTTGTTTAATTTGCAATTTTTCCCCTTAGAGTTCAATAAAAAAGAAAATTAAAAATCTCTACTTTTCATAACATAAAAATATTTTTTCAAAGTAATAAATACGTACAAAAACAGGTGTAGGTTATAGACATTAATACCACGTACTTACCAAACAATTTAGAGATTTTATTTTCAAGATAATACCTGCATAAGTTTTTCTGTAATCATGCGCGCAAGTTGCAAAAATGCAGTTTTGTGGAAAATACGCGTTTAAAGTTTTAAATCGCCCTTTTAAATTAGATTGCATCCACATTTCTTTTTGCAATTACTCGCGTTCTAATAGATATATTTTCATGTGGTTTTAAGCATATGATTTAGAAAAATTCAAATTTTCGAAAAATGCAATAATTTTTTTTTCGCTTTTCCGAAGGTTTAAAGGTTGAGACAAACTTTGGCAGAAAATATTTTTGAAGAATTTCATACGAATATTTTTACAAAAATGACGTAGACTGAAGTATTAAAACATGAAATTGCTTTCTTAATCCATTTTTAACCTTTTGTTACAAAGTTGACGTTAAATTGTGTATGATTTGGGTTTCTTTGCCTGCCTGTGCTCTAACTGCTATGAATATACAATTAAAGCTTTATACACGAAATTTTTTTCGATGTTGAATATACATACGATGTTGAATATCCCTATTGAAAATGGGATATGTTGCATTTACAGCTTTCACAAAAACGTACAAAAGAATTTCAATGTATTATGGTCTAAGGGCAGTAAATATTTAATTTCCGGTGTGTTTGCTAATATCTTCCAAACAATATAAAATTAATAAATATTGTCAACAGAAAAAAAAATTCATTTATATTAGACCTGACTAAAATACCTAAGATTGGTTGCGAAAATATCGTAAAATCTTAAAATCTTTTTTTTTTTCTAATGGCCGGCCTCTGCCTTGACGGCTTTGGCCACAACTAAGGCCGGAATTGTTGGTCTTTATATTATGGGGGCACCTAGTAGGTGGACCGACTTCACCCCCTATGAAGGGACGGACACATTGACAACCACGCCCAGTCGGGGATCGAACCCCGCTCGCCGGAAGTTGAACCCGAAACCTTTACCCACCACACAATCCGGTCGCATCTTAAAATCTTTATTGCACTCCCAATTTGATACTGCAGAAATGCAGTATGGCAGGTTTTACGAAAAATATTCTTTTGAATATATAAAAGAACATATAGATTGTACAACCTTGTGACCTATATACCGTACTTCTCTCTCACATATCTGATATTTAGCAACTATAGACATAAACTCCGGCGCTATAGGGGTTGAGGAAGATGATTTTTGTTCAGCAAAAAAGCTTGATTTTTTTGTCTTCAAGGCACCCCACTGGGCCCAGGGTGCGCAGCTGCGAGCCCCTCCTGGAGAGCCGCTTCAGCTAATTGCTGGTCTTTCGTGCATCAGTGGAGGCAGGTTTAAATGTTTTTCTTAGAAAGGAAAAATCAACCCCTCTTGCCCTTTTACAGAATTTCGGACACTTGGAAATACCATCTTTTTTTCCCCCATGGATAAAAACGGAAACTGTACACTGTACACTGTGCGTGAAGTTAGGAAGACTATTTTTTCAGTAAATGTTAAAATGTATGGATTTAACAATAGATACATGTATACAGGACTACAGTAATTTTTGTATATATGAAATTGTAAAATAGAGTTAGATCCTAACGGTGCAGTTTTTTAGATCTTGATCTGTCTATAGACCGTAGTAGAATCGCCAATGGATAAGGCACTAAACATCAGGGCCCGATTTAAAATCTTCTCCTTCTCCGTGTACTGAATTTTCCTCGAAAAAAATGTCTACCCTCATCTTTGCGAAAGTTCCCGATCACCCTCTTTCTGTATCCACGGGGGGCAAGTGATCGGTTGAAAATTACATCGTTGTATCCAGTCTTCCGAAAAATCTTCACGAGAGACGATCGATTAGCGCTTTTCCTCCCTCCCATGGATTTCGCATTTTCGCAGAATCCAGCCCATCTGTAATCAGCCAGCTGTGCTTGCAGGCTCTTGGACTCTCTATTGTTCAAAGAAATATTTGTACTTCAAAAATCCAACAGAATATCGAACTCTAGAAAGATAAGTGTATTTTCTGAGACAGACTTCACTTGCTCTAGAGATACTTTCCTAAAGACAAGTATGAACGAAAACCGATATTTTAAATTTGTAGAAAACAAACTGCTATTACATATGTTTTTCCCCCGTTTATAGAAAAATAGTAATTAAATTTTTTATGAATCAGTTGCATATTAATTTATAGAATTATTTTGAAATTTCTAATACTGATAATTTAGTATGTGCTCTTTGAATTTCTTTATTTTACAAGGCTCTTCTACCTGAATACTAACGGGGTCGCCGCGACTGAAGAAAGAGAGGAGATTGGAAGAGGGGGTCTGTGCAGTGCGTTTCCTGACTTCCCAGGAGAGGATGGGATTTGGAATAGTTTGCATTGACTTCTACGGAAGAAATTGAATTAACAATGCCAATAAACACGAGCAACTTAATTTTTTATGATGCACTGAAATTGCATTTTCGTTTTGAAACGCTTTGTTCTTTAATAATTGTGAATCAACAATATTTTTTGCTAGAAATTAATGAAATAATTTGGTACTGAATTTGAAGCAGTTTCAGCATTATATGCAGTGTGTTTTGTATTTCGAGCTAGCAAATACATTCTAAATAATATCATGGTTACTCCATGTTATCATTTATCTAAAATAATATGTATATGGCTTAAATTTTATACGTTGTATAAGTATAAAGTCATATTTATTGTTTATGATTTTTATTACTTTTATTTAAAAACTGAAATATATTATTTAATTTTGCTTTGTTTTAATAAGCATTTTGAAAAAATCCAGACTCATAAATAGTCATCATAAGCCATTTCGTGACGTTACAAGAGAGAATGGAATTTCAAAGAGTTTGTACTGAGTTCTATGGAAGAAATCGGATCGATAATGTCAAAAAACACTAGTAGCACGAAGAATATAATTGGAAATTTACATAATTAGTATTTTAATAATACAATATATACTATAGATAATTATAGTATACAGACTCGTAATATCAAATTTTATTAGAAGTAATTAAAGCACTAAAAACAGGAATATGAAAAATAAAAGCATTTATTACTCAAAGCTTACAAATGGTATAAAATTTTTCATAAAAACACTACTAGTGTTTGCTTTAGTTTTCCCTGGTTAAGACTTTCAAATATCCTATTGAGACATTTAAAATTTACATAATTAAATATTTTTAAAAATTAGTGAGTATAACTCTTGAATAGGTAAAACTGCCTGTATGTTCTTAGGGGTAGCATGTAAAATATATTGCAGTAATACATATATGTATTTTGTTGTTGTTGTTGTTAGCATTGCAGTAACACATTTTCTTTTTTGAGTTAAATTCCAAATCTGTGTTCATACTTATTTCAAAATTTTCAGCAAATTCCAATAAACTGTTTAGCTGGGAATATTTCTTTCATAAATACGTTCCATTTATTTGTTTTTCTAAGTATCCAGTAAACAGATTTTTTTTTTCGTTCTTTTTTAGTTTATAAATAAATCAACCGTGAGATCCGCATTGACCTTTAAGCTGCTTGATGCGTGCAGTGGAAGGGGATCTGCGTTTAATTTATTATAAATGATGAAATTTTCTTTAACATAGATTTGCCACGAAACTCGTGATACATTTCTTAATTTCAATTCTTCAAACGAACCCAGCAAACACAGCCCTATCGGATAAGTTTTGGGCCGACATCGGCATGCCGACGCAGAATGTGCCGGGGCGATATCGCTCAGCCGGTGCCGAAAACGACAAATTTGCGTCCGACTGGGCGTGTGTCGGGCCGAAAGGATGGGGTGGTTTTGGATAGGTGTCGGCAAAAACGACAACGGTGTCGGCCCAGCCCTATGCCATCTTTGAACAAAAGCCATAACGTTTTTGGTGCGGTATCGGCAAAGACAAAATATCGAAAACCGGCCAGCACCTTACATATTTACAAAATACCGCAATTAATTTCATAATTAGTTCTCTAGGGCAGTAAACAGCCCATTACAGTAATAATAATTATTATTAATATATAAATAACTTTCCACCACTAGGACTAATTTTGTTAAAAATACTTAGCTAAATCAATAAAATTATTTGTTTTTTAAAAATGCTTGATTAAATTAAAAGCTTTTTCTGAAACTAAGGGTATTATTTGAAGAATTAACCAATATTTGTTGAATCACCAACTAATTTCGGTTAATTTCACAAAAAGCTTTCCTTTTTAATTTCATCATACATTTTCCTGAAAGCATACAAATATTTTTTGATTTAACTAAGTATTTTTAACAAAATTAGTCCCAGTGGTGTAGTCATTCATATAATAATAATAATAATAATAATAATAATAATCATTACTTTTAATGGGTTGATTGTTGCAGTAGAGAACTAATTATAGAATTAATTATTAATAAACCCATGTTTATTATGAGAAAAGTACTTATTTCGTGTAAATATTTTATTTTATATTACTTAACTTTTATTTTATGAGCAGTTCCTCTTACCCACGAAAAAAAAAATGTACATTATTTGTTATTAAAAAGAAATATAAACTTCAAGCAAAGATCTATTTTCATATTTATGTACTTTTATATTTCATTGTATAATCTTCTTTCTAAAGAAGAAAATAGCTTTTTGTAACAATTTTTCCCCTGTTGAATACAGACTTGCTAAGTTTCCAAAATTGAAAAACCTCCTATTTTTTCTAAGTCAAAAAGCTTGATATTTTTTATGCAGATATTTTCCGATTAAAATGCACATATATTGAATGCAGATACAATTTGTGTCTTTTCTTAAGTGAGATTAATGTCAGTATAAACAGCACTGTTTTATTCCTATTTTTATGATCTAAATAAATTTCAAAATTTTAAAAAAAAGTCTGAAAATAAAGATCCTTAAAAACAGATACAAGAAACTATCTATAACTAAAAAATGTAATACAATAAACGTTGAAAATTGGAGCTAGCACAATGTACAATAAAATAAATAAAGAAATAAATTGCTTAACCCCATGTACCTTATGAAGAAAAACAAAATAATTTTTAATGCAATAGTTAGATAAATATTTCACTTACTGTTGTTGAAGCTCACCGTTGTTACCAAGTTATATAGGGCTAACCAAAAAGATTAAAACAATGTTAAAGAACTTAATTATTCATTTAACAATTGTCTTAATCCAATTAGTCTTAGTGAAAAATATTTTTTACTTGTCTCTTTACTTTTTAATCCGAACAACACGAAAGCCAGGAAACTGGAAGTCTTCCTTTACCTCACACTCTCATACACAAGCGTCTAGATAGTGGAAAGAATCCTGCTTCTCATCTCTTTCCTTCCCAGTCTGCATTCTGTGTCGCGCATGATGTCAAAGGTGGGTGGGAACGGAAGAGGGTAGAGGGGAAACTTCTCAAGATTATCACACACTTCCTGAACATTTGGGATTGATTATGTTTATATTGACATCGTATTCAAACAAATGTTTGTTTAAAAAATTTTTAAGTTACCTCACTTTATTGTGAAATAAATAATGTTTTAGGGTAGCTGTAATTTGCCTTACGGTCTCTGAAAATAGTGTTATTGGCTTTCTCTGACAGTTTAGCGTGATATTCGCATAGATATCGGAAATTTGTTTCAGTTATGCTTGATGAATTTAATGTAATAAATTTGATGATTAAAATAAAATAAAAAATTTTAATGCTTTCAGGAAGTTTGCTGTGAGCAAGATTCAGAACAATAAAAAAATATGCTAATAATTGAAATTATTTTTAAAAAATTATTCATACACAATTCTTTGAAATTTTGTAAAATTTACTGTTGATTACAAAAAGTTCTGAATAAAATATGTATTAAACTAGATTTGATTTATAAATCTTATACTTAATTTGGGTTGCTGCAAACTGTAATTTGGGTTGTTCATAAAGCACAAATCTTTTTTGAAAGATAAAAGAAAAAGGATTTTTTGTTTTGTTTTTCTTTTTTACACCTTTAAAAGAATCATATTTAAGGTGCATGAATTAGTGCCCTTAGCTCAATAATTGCAGTAATATGGGAGTTAGTTTGATTGATATGTTCATTTGACAATAATAAGAAAGCGTGTGAGTGTGTAAATGCATTGACTTTGTTGTGTTTCTGCTAAATGTTTTCAATTTAAATTAATTTTGAACATTGTTCTGCTGTGTTATGGTAAACTTACACGAGGGATATCTGCCTCAACTGGAGGACTTTTTAAGGGTAAACTGTTTCCTATTGCTGAAAATATTTTCAAATGGGTCATATCGGAATTTTATTGAACTTTTTTTAAAATAGAGTTGCCCCCCCCCCCCTCCTGCTCCTACTTAGTTATGCTATGATAATATTTAATCTTTAGCTTATGTAGATTTTACACTTGATATTAATGATCCAAACTAATGTGGACACAATAATATACTATGTAAGGGCGTATATATGCATCTAAATAGGATTAATGTAAAATACTTAAAATGATAATTTTTTACAATCTAATTCAAATCTTTTTTCAAAAAATAATGAATTTTATATTTTGCTATTATATATGGGCATGCATCTAGGGGAGGTCAAATGGGGCACATGCCCCCCCCAGCCATGCCTTATTTGCCGAAAATTAAGGTTTGTACTGTGTGAACTAAACTTTAGTTGTGGCACTGATTATATGTATGTTTTTTTTTATGTGATTAGCTTACTTTAAAAAAACAAGAAATTGAAAGTCTTTATTTTCTTTGGGAGTGTTTCTTTTCACTTATGTTGAAATGGATTCTCACTGGGTCTTTTTGTTTATAGGTCAACTCTTAAAAGTTGATTTTTTATTTAAAAAAAATACCAGGCTCCTTGTAAAATGTATTGCATAAAAGGATCTGGTCCTGAAAAGGACCTTCTCTGTGGCCCTGAAAAGGGCCTTTTTTGTGACCCTGAAAAGGCCTTTTGCTGCTTTGAAAAAGCTCACTCTCTGAATCCGACATCAGGAATAGAGCAACGAGGTGGGAGAAACAAGTAGCAACAGCTAGCAAAGCGAAATGCAGAATGAGCGAGAAGCCGAGAAGTTTCTCCTCTACCCTCTTCTGTTCCACCCCCACCTTTGACATCATGCGCGACACAGAATGCGCACTGGGAAGGAAAGAGATGAGAAGCAGGATTGTTTCCACTATCTAGACGCTTGTCTCTCACACTCTCATCTCATCATACCCAAACATAATAAACAACTAACAAAACAACACTGAAAGTAAGCGTTATCAGCATTGTTATCCGCCGCTGTTAAATAGTTCGCATCGTATTAATAGCTTGGGGGAAAAAACTAAGATACTTTTCAACTGTTAAGGTCTGAAATAAAGTTTATATTTCATGTCCGGGTTACTTGAGTGAAATAATTAAAAGGATTTAGAAATTAAGTGTGAAAAAAAAATTATAAGTAAAGCTTCCATAGCATGCCAAACTTAGGTATTGGCGAGAATTTACTTTGTGAATTTCTAGGGTTGCGGCCTACCGCGCGGCTGTTTTCTCCAGATGTAACGTGAATTTGGGTTAAAACCCCTTACAAAGTCCTCCGCCAAAGGCATGCCTTAATTAAGCAGACAGCTCTCGTGTAGATCTGTCTTAACAACAAAATCTAAATAATTTTCATGAAAATTTACAGTGAAAGTAAAAAGTTTAATATGTTTAATATTAAATAAAAATCATAATCACTTCCAATCCCTATTACTGTCTGAGCGTGTCCAAAAACCCTGACCTACGGTTTTCTTCTTTAAATATTGATCATAGACATTTAGAATAAATTACAATGTCAGTTTATGGTATCCAATAAAATTTTCATGAGATTTAATGGAGATAAATACAAACTTTTATTTTTTATAGAGCACTCTTACAAAAATCCCCGATAAGTAAAATATACCCTCATATATTAGTGAGGTGATGTAGAAAGTTTGAGCTTTTCTCATAGAAAATGCCTACAGATATATTTATTAAAAGTTACTGAGGGCCAATAAGCTTTGCAATATCAATAATAGTAAAAAAATATATAATTATTAAAACTATTCTAATAAAACTAATAAACCATTAATTTTAATCACAGTTATATATAGCCAATATTTACATTTTAAGAAATGAATTTTAAATTATTCTACACCAGTTTCCTTTAAAGAGATTTTGTTTTTTATAAGCATTTAGAAATGAAAATTTGTTTAAAAACATTACAATTACACTAGCATTTAATTTAGAGGTTTTTTTTAATGCCTCATTAATAGCATAATTTTAGTTTTTTTAAAAGCATCTTAAAAAAAAAACAATATCAAAATAACAGCACTAATGTTTAAAATGAATATTTTCAAAAACAAAAATATTTATATATAAAGTCGTGACCAAAATTGTGGACACTTTTGGAAATTTTTAGATTTTTTAAATTTGTATGCTTATAGGATGTGTTAAGTTTCACAAAATACAAATTCATACAGCATTTTAAAGAGAATTTATAACTAATTTCAATGCATCAAACTAAATTTAAATATGTGCACTAGAGTAAAAGTTATAATTACTGTAATCTGAAAAAAAAAATACAGTGATGAAGTTAATTGTAATTTCTAACTTTCCAAGTCAATCACTGTTACTTTTCTGAGCTTGAATAATCTCTCGTCAGCTCAATAAAACATCGATGCCAAGCTGTAATAAAAAATTAAGGCTACCCTACGAACTGCTGATAACTCACTGCAATCTTCAATATCTAATACATCTCGATAATTATCTCTGTTTAACTTCTTTTGTACTACAAATATTTTAATTTTGTTTTTTGAATTGAAATCGCTATTAAATTATCTCTAAAATGATGTAAAAGAGTTTGCATTTTGTGGAACATAACATATTTTTATACGCGTACGAACTTAGAAAAAAAAAAGTTTCTAGAAATGTCCACAATTTTGGCCATCACTGTATACTTAGAAATTATTCATTATTCTAATAATTATTATTTAAGACAAAAAAGCTAACAATATAAATTGCTATGAATCAGAATATAATCTTGTACTTATAAAAATAAACCAGTAATAATAAGCCGTAGTTGGTTAGAAATCAATTGTCCAGTGCGCCAAATTTAGTCCAGAACCGACAAACAGTCTTGGCGCTCATAGCGAATGAGCATACATACAAACTGACAAACAAACAAACAACAAAAAAAACCTGTTTATTTTATTTATTTAGATTATCGCGTTTGGTTGGGAACTAATAAAAACAGATTTTAATTAATATTAATTTGAGGTAAATTCAGGCCATTGATAGGGAATTTGACTATGGATCTAAGAAAAACATGTACACAAGATAAATGTGCCCGTTAAATCTGATGGGCCGATTCTAGATCATCAATTCTAGTTCTTGTTCAACACAGCAAACAAATAAAATAATTGAAAAATTATAATGAATTTAATGAATTAAGTTATGTAACGAGTTTAAGTATTTCTTTAATTGTTTATTTTCAAGATGAAGTGCTTGTTTGTTTAAAAATGAAAAAGAAAGTTATGTTGATGCCTAATCTACACCAAACATGTATTATAGGCATGAATCATTTTACACTGTAAAATTTCGTTGTATTTTGATACAAATAGAAGTAATTATAACAAAACTATAGTTCAGAAGAGTTTTTTTTTAAACTTTATTTATTTATTTATTTATTTGTGTGCGTGGGGGGGGGGTCTTGCAAAAACAGATAAAAAGTATGGTGATTTATCTGGAAGCACTTAAAATGCTGTCAAATAAATGAAATGAAAGGTTTAAGATATTTAAAAAGCATTTAAAGTGATACACATCATTAAAAATAAAATAATTTTCAGATACAATTTTACAGCTAAGCCGAAGTACCTGTTAGAAAAAGTAAAAATGATTTAAAAAATTAGTTTCTTTTTAATCAAAAATTTGTTAATTTGTCTTGTTACTGTGAAAATGAATAAAACATGAAAGTGACACAATTTACAAAAGGTGATTTAAGTCATTAAAAACTGACCGGGGATAAAACTAATCTAAAAGAAAGAGTAGTTTTATTATCTTTTTTATTTTTAAGTTCATAAATACTTTAAAATCCAAACACATTATCTTTATTATAAAATAAAATGTATTACTCTATTTATAGTAAAAAAATAATAATCAAATTTATTATCTTTCAAGTTTTCTAAGTGTGTGCGTGTGTTGATGGGGGTGGGGATGGGATGGGATGTAGACTCTAGAAATGGTGAGCGGAAAAAACGCCGTAGGAAAAAACGCCACCGGAAAAAAAGCCGCCGGAAAAAACGCCACATGGAAAAAACGCCGCCGGAAAAAACGCCACCTGGAAAAAACGCCGCCGGAAAAAACGCTACTTTTAATAGTAATCTACTTTTAATAGTTTCATGATGTAACACAGTCTTTATATGCTAATCGATGAGGCAAGGAGCGTAGCCAGAAATATTTTTCGAGGGGGTTGTATGAGATATAATTTTGTATTGATAAACTTAATTTCTTACTGACGACGTAGGAAAGGGGGGGGGGCTTTGTTACCTAGAATTGGCTTGGGGACCCCGAAATTTTTTCGGGGGGTTGTATGAGATATAATTTTGTATAGATAAAATTAATTTCTTACTGACGACGCAGGAAAGGAGGGGGGCTTTGGGGCTCGAGCCCCCCCCCATACCTTTGTAGGATGATAGAAAATAATCATATATCGGTGTCTTTTTCAGTGTCCAGAATCCATAAAAACATACTAACCCCCTCCCCCAAACCCCCAAGTCTACGGAATTGCTACACGCTACTGCGCCCCTATCGGATTGAGGGGAGACCTAGGGTTGAGCTATGGCTTATTATTACTGGTTTTCTTTTTATAAGGGCAAGAGTTTATTCTGATTCATGGTAATTTATCTTGTTAGCTTTTGGTTTTTAAATAAGAAATTTTAGAAAAAGAACATTTAAACATTGGTACTCTTATTTTAAAGATGCCTTTTTAAAAACTAAATTATGGTATTAATAAGTCAAAAATTTTTTTTAAAAAATCTTATTTAAATTAAATGTTAGTGTAATTGTAATGTTTTTAAACAAATTTTTAAATGCTGAAAAAAAAACAAAACAGCAACACTTTTTAAAGGAAACTGGTTTAAAATCATTTAAAACTCATTTCTTAAAATGTAAAATATTAGTTATATATAACTGCGATTAAAATTAATAGTTAATTAGTTTTGTTAAAATTAGTTGGAAAAGTTTCAATAATACTTTCTAACTTTTGCAACTTTAGTTTTTAAACATTAATTTGATCAGAAATAGAGCCTTTGCTAAAGAACCTGACTGAGAATCAAAGACGACCTTGTAAGTGAACGCGTCCGTTAAATATGTAGGGCCGTCTATCCTATTGATGGGTTGTGAACATTCAAAACTGCAATATTTTGTTAAAACATGATCGATTCCGGTTCTTGTACTACAAAACAAACATACAAAATTTGCAAATCAAATTATTAATTTATAAGTTTTTTATCTAAATAATTGATTTACTTATTTATTGTATTATTTTCAAGACAAAGTACATATTCATTTAAAGATGGAGAACAATTCTTTGTAGTGTCACCGGATGTCGACACCCGTACTCATTTTTAGGGTATACTGTTTTTTTTCTTTTTTTTTAAGTGTCAAACTCGGAGCCTGACAAAAGCGAGGGCAGACGGGGCAGCTACCTTGGGTCCCCAGTGAAAGGAGAACACAAAATGAAAACGCCCCTGTCCTAAAGTAATGTAATATTTTTCAGGAGAGGCTACTTAAAAGAAAGAAGTTAAAAGTGATTATTACTAAAATAAATTATTAATTATATCAATTATAATCAATCTTTGATTGCTGTTGAATTATTTTCTTCCGAATTCTTTGATAACAATTTTTAAGTGAATAAAATTGAATAATATATTAAATTTTAACACATTTTAAGTACTGATTTGAGCATTCTAACATTTTGCTTACAGAAATTTAGTGAATTCTTTTTCATACTGCAGCATTTCTTTCCAGAGTTTATATTACTTTGGTAGAATTATTTAGCCTGTCATTTAGAATTCCTGTAGTTAGCACATTTACAGATTCTGCAGAAGGAAAAGAAGTGTTTTATTCTATTTTTATTAGTTATAGAAAATCAATATTCGTAATGTTATCCTTATAAATGACTCACTGTAAATAATAATAATAAATAATAACAATAAATAATAATAATGATAATAATAATAATAATAATAATGAAAATGAAAAAAAAGTTTTAAACTAGAAATTTTTAAAAAATTTGAACTCGTTTAAAAATTTAAATTCTAAATCACATCCAATAGACTATTACCTTTTTAAAAGTTATTTAATGTTTCTTCCTATGAATAAAAATCAGATAGTTATTTGCTGAAAAAAAAGGAATACAAGTGATACAATTTTTTACAAATAAAATAATTGGTATATTAATAACTTGTACAAATATTTATAAATTGCGTAGTCATTTTATAAATGAATGTTCAATTTATCTACACGAGAATGCTTTTCAAAGATTTATCGCTTTTTCGCCCCTTTTTCTTTTGGGATTTTCGGAGTTTTAACATAGCCATAAGTAGTTGTGACATGATTCCAAAAAAAAAAAAGAAAGAAAGAAAAAAGCCTCTGCGAGATCCTCTACCTCCGCTTTGTTCTTTTTTGACCCGCAGGACATGTATATCTTACCTCTTTGTCTAATGGTCAAAACAGTAGGGGTCGAATGCTATTTTTGGAATTCTCCTTTGACCTTGAATAAGTGTTCTCACTGTTCTGTAAAAACGGAATTTTCGTTTAACCTTGAACAAGTGGTTTTGTTTGACGGATTATTGCAAGTTTGTCGGGGGGGGGGGTTATTTTGTCGGTGGGGGCGGTTAGTTAGAAGATTGACATATACATCCAGTAGGATCTTTTACATTAATTTCTTTCTTCTCAGGGGGGGCGGTCGCCCCCTCCGCCCCCCTTTAATCCGCCCTTGGTGGCGGTTGAGGAGGGAGGGGGTAATTCTTAAAAAGCACTTCAGTAAGAAAAGTCAAAATTCATTTGATATGCCAAAAAAAAAACCATTTAAACATGAAAAAAATAAACCCTTATCCCCCACCCCCACCCACACACGCACACCTATGTGTTAATTAAAATCCCTATTTAACAAGGATTTTATTTCTTTGAAATCTTAACACTTCTATGTCATCAGCGTACCTTAGTGGCGTAGCCAGGAACTTTTCATGGGGGGGGGGGCGTTACGACTACTGCAACTCACATATATGCATATTTGCTGTGATAAGGGAGTGAAGAATATACATTTTGTATGGCAAAAAATTCATCATGAGGGGGGTGGTATGACCCCATATCCCCCCCTCCTTGGCTACGCTACTGGCGTACCTGAATGGTTTTTTGGGGTTATAGCTCCCTAAAAGCTTCATTTACTGTTAAGTAATTGGAAATCTATTTTTTTTTTTTAGAGGAAACCGAAATCTTTCTAGGAAAGTCTATCCCCCTCCCCCCTTCCTTAACGCCTACCAAATTATACACAAATTGAATTATTCAATTAGAAATGTGTCTTCCCCCATTTCTGGAAAACAAAGTACATTAAACCTCATAATTCAACTTCATACCCCCCTTTTCGGCAAAAGAAAAGAAAACTTTTCAAGTATTTAAATAAATTCTTACACAAATATCTTTTTAGGTGGCGTTTTTTCCGGCGGCGTTTTATGCGGTGGCGTTTTTTCCGGCGGCGTTTTTTCCAGGTGGCGTTTTTTCCGGCGGCATTTTTTCCAGTGGCGTTTTTTCCTACATTCCTAGAAATATATACTTGCGCATTAATATTCAAGAAAAACTATGAAGTTAAGGGTAGGGCCTAGTTCAGATTTGGGGGGGAGGGCAGCATGCTCAATGGATTCGATGTGATTTATCTTTCCGGTTTTTATACCTTGATATTTTTTAATTGATGACTTATGCTACCAAAAATAATTTTGATGGAGTACTCTTGTCGCCCCTAAAATTTTGGGTGTCCTAGACCGTGGCCTAGTTTTCCGGTGTCGTTTTATCCGCTCAACGGTCTACCTATTAGGTGTCTCTATAATAAAGTGACCAGTATATCGAGCCTTAGTAGCGCCGAATGACTGATGGTCAACTGCGTCATTAGAAAAAAAAATGTTTTAACTCGACTGATTATGCTAACCATATCTTCGGTTCTGTTGTGCACGGGTATTTTCCAATACGCTATTGGTAATTAATCTCAGCGATAGCAAAAAATCCAGTACATTTACTTTTTGGCTGTGCGGAATCTGCTTGAAGAATTGTAATGGAAGTTAATTTTGAAAATGTTTAACTAATTTGATCAAAAGCAGTTAAGAGCATTCAGAAAGGCCGATGCCTTAGCCATTATTTTCTTTTGGGTGGGGCAACATACACGCCAATTATCATATTGGTTTGTTTGTTTGGAAGAATACGGCCAATTATCTGCGCTTGAGATCTAGACCTGCAGGGGGGATAACCCATACTTACGCTAAGTTTTGGATGAAACCACAGCAAACTCCGAACGGTTAGGTCCATAGAAATAATATCTATCGGTGTATTATATCTATGGTTAGGTCATGGAAACGACCTGGATTTGAACCAGGTATCTTCCATCTCCCAGTTCAGAGCGCTATGCGCTCGGCCACTGAGCGGGCGATTATCATGTTGGAAAGAATAAAAAAGTAGGAAGACAAACGTCATACAAAAAGGCATAGGGGGTCAAGTTCCGCCTTGCCCTATGCTACCAACGTCCGGGCTCGTAGCCAGGAGGTGCGTTAAGGGACAGCACTACCTGAAAAAATCCCCCCCCCACGGAAAAATTTTACGTTTCTTCCAATTACTTTGAAAAATAGACAGAAAATGTGATTTGAAAAAATAAAAATGTTGAAGTAAAAAGCCCTTTTGAAGAAATTAAATATTTTTAAAAAAGTTTTTAAATCTTGATAACTAAGACTAAAGTGTGTATACGACAGAGTGTGCATTTTGAACATTAAACAAAGTTTTAAAATCCCATTGGGATTTAATCTTGGCCGAGTAGATAAGACACTGAACATGATAGACGGCTGAAAGTCCAAGGTTCGGGCCCATCGCGCGGCTGTCGATCTACAGTCTGGAGTTTTTGTAGGTTTTTTTCTGCAGATGTAACGTGAATACGAAATAGAACACCTTAGAAAGTCCTCTTACTAAGGCACCCCCCCGATCCTTGGCAGATCGTCCTAGAGTAGCATTGCCATAATCAAACCAAACAGAAACATTTTGCTTTATCGTGTATGGAAACAGGAAATGGCTAAAGTATGCTTCAGCCCACTCCAAAGCGGTTTTTTTTTTTTTTTTTTTTTTTTTTTATGTGCGATAAACGTGAAGTAAAAAGGTCCGAAAGATTTTGCTTTTTCGCGTATGCATTGTTATTTTGTAATCTAGTTACTGCGTGACATACGTAACCAGTAACGAATATGCCTGCTTCACTTGACGTCATTGAGCTGTTAATTTGGATTTTTGCGTGTGTGTTATTGCTATTGCGCTAATGTTTACATCTAGTTGTTGCCGCTTCCAGCATAAAAATATCGTCAATTTTGGTACCGCATACATTAGCGTATTATATAAGAAGATACTAAATTAAAAAAAAATAGTATCTCTAAATAAAATATTAAAATTGAATGATTTCAATGTCCACATAAGTATGGCAACAATTAAGTAATTAAAAAACTTTGTAAAAAACACACATAAGAAGAAATAGGTAAGAGGATACGCAAGTTTCGTTCAAAATTGTTTTGACGACAGTTTCAGTTCCCTGTGTTCTTTACGACGAAGGGCTTGGACTGATGAGGTTCAAAACAATTTTTGAACGAAACGTGCGTATCCTCTTACCTATTTCTTCTTATGTGTGTTTTTTACAAAGTTTTTTAATTACTTTATCGTTTAACACTATGGCAACAATTGTTTATTTACTTTGTTTTAATTATTTTCAGAAGAAATATTAATTTTTATTTGAACATCTTACAAAAAATTTTATTTATAAATATAAACCTGGTTTAAACCAAAAAACCCGTTTTTTTTTCCAACCCTAGGTGGGAATACGGCCGGGATAATAAAGTACCACAAAACCATTTTGGGGACGCATTTTGTCAAAGTGTCTTCCTGGTACAGGTACCAGAGATTTTTTTTTTAAAGTTGGCTTCAAGAAGACATTTTTTACGTATCCTTACAAAGTAGCTTAAAGATTTATTATTTTTATATAAGATATTGTCCTGCTTTCTTTTAACCGAGATATTGTTAAAAATCTCATCCTATCCTAGAGAACTTTGTTGATCGGTTTGCCAACGAACAGGAGCAAATGGCCTAGATTGTTGCTAGAGTAAATCATATTTCTAATATTTAAAATATATATATACATTATATTTCGTCTTTTCGCACGAGCTGAAAGAACGAATTGCGCTTCCTTCCGTGCACGGACTTTAGTCCGTGCTTCCGTGAAAACAAATGGTCAAGGCAGGACTGGTTCCGCAGGCCATTTCAAGGGCGAGAGGGAGATGCTTTCAACTTTTTCTGTTTCTCCTTGAGGGGGGGGGGGTGTAGTAAAGGCATTACTAACCTACAACCCCCCCCGCCCACAGGGGCAGGCAGGGGCTATGGACATAGAAATAACACTGGTGGCTATTGAGGGGAGAGAGAATTGTATCACTCCGCTTATTTTATCCCTTGCTGACGTCTAAGTATTTGGCGTGTAATATTTGAAGTGACCCCATATTTGGCTATTAATAAATGCACAAGTGAATGAATTCGAGTTTTTGATAATCTGAGATGTTTTTATATCTGAAGGAATAAAAATTTGAAAGTGAAATATGAATATATATCTGACTGACCGAGGAAGATTTGATTAACACATATTATTTATTAGTGTACATTAATTTGCGTATTTTAAAGAACTACACATGCACCTTTTATTACCGTGTTTACTCGTGTAATAGTCGCACCCCCGTTTTGAAGCAGAAAAAAATAGTTTTAGAGTGCACAATATTATGTAGTAGATTTTCCTCGCGTAATAGTCGTACCCAGTGGCGGATCCAGAAAGTCTGTTTTGGGAGAGGTTACACTTTGAAAAATGCTTATTTCACCCAAACAAAATGTACAACAAAGCAAAATTTTAGTCAAAACCAATGTAAAAACTTTTGGGAGGGTCTAAGTGATTAAAAAAGATCATTTTACATACTCAAAGTGCATAATGAAGTAGAATGTTACTCTTTAGCAATCTCTATTGGGGGGGCTGAAGCCCCCTAGCCCCTCCTATAAATACGCTACTGGTCGTACCTAGATTTTCACCATGCGAAACTGGCAAAAAAAGTACGACTATTTAGGGAGTAAACATGAATATAATTTCTCTACCCCTTGGGGTAAAAATAAAACTTTGGTGTCGTTTCACAGGAAAATTTATAACATCCTTCTATAATTCAATGGTTTCAATTCTGTTTTACGTAATGACAAAATAGCCAAAATTACCTAAAATAATTTTTAACGGTAAAAACACTGTCTTAAAGTGTATTTTAATCATTTGAAATCATTAGGTGTGGTTGGGTGCTGCCCCCCCCCCCCCCTCTCTGCAAATGCAAGAGTTCTATTAAAAGCAAAGTAAGTTTATATCCAATATTTAAGAAAATCAGGGTCGAAAGCATATTTTTTTACTCCTTTATCTCATAAATGCATTATAATTTTAAAAATAAGTCCATCTTTTATTGTCAAAATTTGAATTGTCATGAGGGTGTACGTACCCCCGTCCCCTCCTCCTCCCCTTTTGAATCCGCCATTGAAAATTGTAATTCTGAGGGGAGTTTTCCCGGGCGGGTATTTTCTCTGGTGGTGGTATCCCCCCCCCCCTACATTCGGTTTCACCAGTTTATACTCATAACTGTAAAGATGCAGCAATGAAAATTCTCTTTCAGTGACTAAAGTTACTTCAGAGAATAAATCTTTCAATGCAGCATTTAAACCCAAACCCCTAAAATCGGTGACTTCGGTGACCCTACAGCACAGACACCACAAAAATCACAGGTTCTAATTATCCTGATTTATGAACCTTCATTTAATCGGGAGGCTTCATTTCTGCTAGCAACTATCTATTATATAGAAAAGTTCCTTAACTATAAATTGTGCTGATATTTTTAATTTTTTATGGCAATACAAATGAAACTATCTTTTTTCTACAATTTTAATCCAATTTAATTTCAGAAAGTTCTCTTGTGTAAGTCAGACTAGGATGTCGGTGTCCTGAGCGGAGGAATTCTTAAAGGGCTCTAACGTTTATTCCTAAATATAAAGCAATTAATAAACAATAAAATAGGGGTTGAACATTAGTTATAATGATTTATTCCCTAATTTTTTGAAAATCAATCACATTTCCTTCATTTTATGAATATTAGATAATGTTTTGAATGTATAAAAATTTTATCAAATTCCCCCAATTTCTGTTCTAGAATTGGGGATACAACGGTGATTTATCCTCAATTATATGTTCAAAAATCTGGTTACCTTATCGAACGCACATTCACATTCATTTGGGGAAAATCACCCAAAATCTAAACTGTAGATTGACAGATACGCGGTAGACCAGAACATTGGACCTTCACGCTTCAACCATGTTGGGTGCCTCATCCTCTCGGCCATGGTGGGAACTATTTGTAAACCTCTAAAATGCAACGTTTTATGTACTGCTTTGCAGGTATTTTATTTTTATTTATTTAATTTTTAATTTTTTTTTATTGGAAGTACTTAAGAACAACTATTACTTTGTATAAAATGAAATTTATAGTCATATGATTTTAGTTAGAAATATGAATAACTAGACAGAAACTGCCCCCTTTGAGGGTTGAGGGGGGCGGCGTTAGAAACCCCTTCAATACTAAATTATAAAAAGCAAAGTCGGTAAATTAACCAGATATAATGATTTTTTTTCTTTATTTGTCTGTGAAGGGGACACTTCAATCCTACGGGCTCAAAACATGTAAGTATCGAAACCATAAATTAAAAAGTATTACTTTAACAACATATATGTGCTCCTTGCTGGTTCTATACCGTTCAGTTTAGAAATTACACTTCTGGACCGGTATCGGTTATGCAGTCGGTTACGCCAACGCATTTTGCCGACACGGAACCGACACCGCTCCAGTTACCATCATGCCAATGCCGACATCGAAACGGTACTGCCGATGTCGGCCCATCCCTTACCCGATACGGCTGTGTTTGCTGGGAATTTATATTTTCCTTTGCATTATTATTATTATTATTATTTTGTTTCCTCAATATCTTTTTCCAAAATGTTTTCTCTTTCAGTAGGATCAGCTCTTACTTGTTTTTCGGTAATATCGAATTTATAGGCGGGTAAGCTCGAAAAAATGCACGGGATGGCATTTTGTTCAAATTTATAATGCTTTCTTTTTACAGTTAAAAGTGTCACATCTGATTTTAAAATAGTAAACATCTTCATCTCGAAAATGCTCAATATAAACATGTGTATTTTTTCCTGGGGGCCAATTTTTTCTTGGAATTTTTTTAATCCATTCAGCCCATTTTTTCGTTTTGGGGGGACTTGAAAACTTTTACATTTTCTTCTCTTTTGTAATTAACTTTACAATCTGGGACGCAGCGAGACGGAGCATAGTGATTGCTAGAACAAAACAACAGAAATCAGTAAAACTAAGGCAAAATACGGCAGTTTGATATTTTTATGTACACTATAGCTTAATAACTATTATAAAGTGTATTGCATTAAGAATAGAGATTGCTGACTTACCATTAATATCCAAAAAATGCACGAAATATCATAGTTTCTCCTACTTTTCCCTATGATTCCAATGCTTTTATCAGTGAAAAGTCCATCCTCTATTGTGACGTCCCAACACTTCCACGCGTTCAGTACCAAGGCTCGCCTTGCAATTGTCTACTCTCCCCGTCCCTTCCCGGGGGCTCTGATAGTAATTGCCGTCACAGGACTTTTGAACAGCTTTAAAAATTAACCAGTGGTGTTAAATGCCCGAAAATAATAATAGTGAAAATAATAAAAATAATGCTTCTTCACCCGATGCACTATGGACTGACACAAGCAGTAAAGCGCTATGTCACATGTGGTGGGCGGAAAAAAGCGCCCCGGAAAAAAAAGGCACAGTATTGAAGGGATTTATTTTTTTCGATGAGTGTGTGTGTGTGTGTGGGGGGGGGGGCGCTTGAAATAAAAAATGTAAGAAAGGAGTGGACATCCGAAAGTGCGCTTTTTGGTGAAGGGATTTTTTTTGTATCGTTTTTACACTAACATGCTTCACACTCTGAATCCCCCCCCCAATAGAAACATTTGCATTTTCACTTAGCCTTCAGTTAAATACTGGGTTCAAATTTATAGAAGAGGGAGGTGGGGGCATTCAATTGACTGCTGGGCTAAAATTTGTTTTGCAGTAAAAATGCAGATATGTAGTAATTCCTTTTCTTTGTTTCAAAAAAACAAAACTTTATCAAAAGCTAAAGGGCAATGAGGCGTTTCGGACGGCCATGGGGCTACTGGAAAAGTTATTTGAATGGCAATTTTCAATAGAGATAAATACAAATACACTAATGTACCTCTGTTTACGCCCTTTTGGACGCCCACTTGTTTCTCACATTTTTTCATTTCACGCCCCCCCCCTCTCAACTCAAAAAATAAACCCATTCAAATCATGCGCTTTATTTCCGGTGGTGCGCATATATAATCAAAGTTGGTGAAGGGAAATAAGCTTTGCAATACTAATAATGATAAAAATATAATTATTAAAACTATTCCAACTAAACTAATTAAAAATTAATTTTAATTACAGTTATATATAGCCGATATTTTAATTTCAAGGAATGAGTTTTAAATAATTTTTAGCCAGTTTCCCTTAAAAAGGGTTTTTATAGCATTTAGAAATAAAAATTTATTTAAAAACAGTACACTTATACTAACACTTAATATTAAAAAAATTTAAGGAAGTTTTCTTAATAATTTAATTCCGAAAAAAAAGCACGCCTAAAATAAAAGAAGTAATATTTAAATTAAATACTTTCAAAAATATAAATATTTATATGTAAATATATATACTTATAAATCATTCATTCTAAGATTTATTATTTAAAACCTAAGAGTGAACAAGATAAATTACCACGAATCAGAATAAATTCTTGCACTTATAAAAAGAAAACCAGTAATAAAAAGGCATAGCTGATTACAGATCACACTGAATGTGATAGTATATTACAGAAAACGTGCATGTTGAATCTGTGGAATCCTAGATTCTTTTTTAGGGTTGCCTGTTAGGTGAGAGATGGTTTTTAAAATTTTCGAAACTGTTATAATTTGTTACTGAATGACTAGTTTTGAACTTTGTCCTAAGAATACAAACAAATTGAACTATTGGGAGGGGGAGGAGGATCATTCAGTTTATGAAAAATTTAGTATAAAACTGATACAAAAACTTCATAATATAAAAAAAATCATAAAACGGTAAAGGGCAATGAGGCGTTTCGGACGGCCATGGGCTATTCTGCATGCTGCATACTTACAAATCAGGCCACTGTTCTTGCAAAAGTTGTCTGAATGGCAATTTTCAATAGAGATAAATACAAAATACCCTAATGCACCTCTGTTTACGCCCTTTTGGACGCCCAGTTGTTTCTCATATTTTCGTTTATTCATGCCCTCCCCTCTTATCTTCAAAAAATACAAACCCATACAATATTGTGAGCTTTTTTCCGATGCGCTTTTTTCCGGCGCGCTTTTTTCCCGCGCTTTTTTCCGTGCGCTTTCTTCCGGTGCGGTTTTTTCCGTGATTCGTCGCATGCAATTGGCCGAAAAAAAATTCATATGTACACAAATCGTCTTCAAAAATTGGCTGATAATTTAACCGTTTTTCGAAATATTGCGAATGTATGTTTAGCATTTTTTTCTGAGTGTTCTGTTCTGTAATTCTTATAGGTTCATTGTAACAGATCACAGGACAAGTTGTAAAGAGACATTCTAAATTTTTACGAGTCGCTAGTGCAATTAATTTTTTTAATTGTTCAAAAGTTGCATGACTTTTTAAGCTGAAAGATTAAAGTTAATTTCATATGTTGAAAATTGAATGAATTATCTTATAAAGATGCTTAATTTTCGCATGTGTTACTTATCCACGTAATACATGGAGAAAATTCATCTGGAGAAAATTTTCGCAACTCTCGCGACAGTGAGGTCGCTAATGGTAGATCTAGTTTTTCCGAGCGTGTATTTTTTTTTTATTCTGAGGTATTTCGCTGATCTCGGCTCACTTGCGAAAAAGAAAGCAAACTCAATAGATCCACAACCAAATTTTCTGGATTAAAAAGTTTTAATATGTACACACAGGGGCGTAGCCACGGGGGGTTAGGGGGTCATAACACCCCCCCCCCCTGAGGAATTTTTTACCATGCAAAATGTATACTTTTCACTACATTATCACACACACCTATACATATATATGAATTGTAGTAGTCGTAACCCCCCCCCATGAAAAATTTCTGGCTACGCCCCTGTGTACACATAACTATTTACAAAATCAGGCAACTATTCTCTCCCATCATAGAGAAATAAATAAGTAAAATAAACATAATTTGTATCCATCGAGAAGAGAGGCTCTCATTTTCCACTTCTCTCTCCCTGCATCAGTTCGAAACTGTCCCTTCTTTTTTTTTCGTCCCCTTGTCCAAGCGGGAGCTTGCTGAGATCAAGGGTGACGTCAACTAGGATCAAGGGTCAGCATCGACCCTCCCTGGTGAGAGCACGTGTGGCCAAGGGCGTGACATTACTCCCCCACCTAAGAGCAAAATTTGCCCTTAAAGGCAATATACGAAAGATATAATCAATCCTTGGAAAGATCTTCCAAGATATAATATATACGAAATAGTCTCACAGGTGATCTATGAATGACCTATCCTTACAAAGTAAGATACAGGGATTTTTTAAAAAAAAATTTTAATCTTTGATAAAAAAAAAAACATTATAGTAATTCAAAACACACATACAAAAATAATAAACTAAAATACACCTAAACAAATAGAAAAAATTACCTGATAAATTACAAATTAAACAGAAATTAATTTTACTCATCCTGTTTTAGTCTTGAAATGGCATCAGCCGCTTTATGATTTTTACCTGGCCTGTGGGTGATTACACATTTCCATCTTTGAAGCGCCAATGCCCAGCGTGTGAGCTTTGAGCTTCTGGGGATCACTTCATTTAAATATGTTAGCGTATTATGATCAGTGATGATCTCCACCGTCCCCGCGGGAATCCACTTATCAAATTTATTGAGTGCAAAAAGTACTGCCCAAGCTTCTTTTTCAATACTCGCCCAATTTTGCTGAGTTTCAGTTAACTTTTGGCTGGCAAAAGCTATGGGTTTGTACTCCCCATTCTCGTCCTTTTGTGTCAGACAACACCCAACAGCTAAATTGGAACTATCGGCATGCACCTGAAATGGTTCTGAAAAATTAGGTGTCGACAAAGCAGTAACCCCACACAATAATTTCTTTAGCTTTTGAAAAGCTTCCTCATGCTCTCCTTTCCATGGAATATTGGTACTCGGTGAATTTTTCTTGGTCAAATTGGTTGAAGGTACCGAAATCTGAGCAAAATTAGGAATATATGCTCGATAAGAACCCATTAGCCCTAACACCGACCTAACTTCCTTTTTGGTAGTTGGCTGTTTTAAATTTTTGATAACAGCAACATTTTCTTCATCTGGGGCGTGTTTCCCCCCTCCAATTCGATGTCCTAAATATTTTATCTCCGCCGCCGCAAAAGTACACTTTTCTAACCGAACAGAAAATCCTATTTTTTCCAGATGACTGAAAACATTTTCAATGTGCTTCATATGGTCAGCGAAAGTTTCTGAAAATATAACATCATCGATGTAGGCCTGCGCGTACTCACTGTGCTCTTGTAAAGCTAAATTCCTTTCCCTTTGAAATCTGCCGGCATCTCCTGATAAACCGTAAGGCATAGTTTTAAATTGCCACTGTCCAGAATGTGTGGTAAAACTTGTTAAAAGTTTGCTCTTTTCTTCCATGGGGATCTACCAGTACCCTCTTAAGAGATCTATGCTGGTTAACCATTTAGCCGACCCTGCAACATAGATTAACTCTTCCCGATCTTTCATAGGAAAGCTGGGGACCTTAGTCACCGCATTTAACCCTCTGAAATCCACACATAACCCAGTCGTTGCATCTTTCTTTGCGACACAGACAACTGGATAGGCAATTTCTGCGTCTGAAGGTTCAATTAACCCCAAACACAGTAATTCCTTTACCTGTTTATCTACCTCTTTACGATATGCCATTGGTGTTGGATAACAGTAGGGCTTCTTCCTACTCACTCCTTCTAATAATTCTATTTTATGCACCCCAACCTTAGCTGGCTGTACTTCTCTGGTAAATAAATTTTTATACTTAAGAATAATTTTTCTTAAAATGCTGGACTCCTCCCCTTTCAGTTCTGGCAATTTTTAATTATCCAAAGTGGTACCAAAAATTTATGGAATTTTCTGTTTATAAGATACGTTTTCTACCTTATCAAATTCTTCCTCACCTTCAAAAATCATATTAAATGCATTAGATCTTACAACATATTGTCTAATTTTGTTTTGATGGACATTTTTTCTAGACCTGTCCTCCATCTTAACTATAAAAGGATGAAGACCCTTTTGCTCTTCAATAATCGCCGGACCTTGCCATCTTGCATAGAGTTTATTCGATGAGTCGGGAATTAATACAATTACTCTGTCCCCTATTTTAAATTTCCTATCGCTCGATCGTAAATTATAATATCGAGCTGTCCTTTGTTGTTGGACACCAGCTATTAAATTTGCCTGCTCTGCCGCATATTCGAGTTTTGCTTTTAACTCCTGCAAATATTTAGAAACAGGAGTTGTGCTTAGTTGCAATCCCTTCTGTTCTCCTGTCCAAGTATCTTTTAAAGCTGATAGAGGGCCTTGCGGAGATCTTCCATACAAAAGTTGGAAAGGTGCCACCCTAGTAGTACTGTTTGGTATTTCTCGATACGCCCACAGCACATAAGGCAAAAATAAATGCCACTTTTTCCCTTCGCTCCTTATAACGTGATGTAACAGCCGTTTAAGGGTAGAGTTATAACGTTCCACTAATCCGTTACTCTGCGGGTATTGTGGTGTGGAAAACCTGGGACTAACTCCTAGCTGCTTTTCAAATTCCTGAGTTAATTCCGCCTTGAAATTCGTCCCGTTATCTGAAGCAATGACATTCGGGATCCCGTTCTAGAGAAAATTTCTAACAATGCTTCACAGGTTGTCTTAGCTGATAAATTGGTAATTGAAACCGCCTCTGCCCAACGACTATAGACATCTACAAGACAAAGAATAAATCGGTGACCTTTAGAGCTGATCGGCTCAATGGGTCCTATTAAATCTACATTTACTACCTGGAATGGCAATTCAGGTCTCGTAACGGGAGTAATTGGGGTTCTATCTTTTAATTTTAATGGTTTTGTCAACTGACATTCTTGATTACTACTAAAAAAATCATGGACATCCCTCTTTAAAGCTTCCCAATAAAAAGAGTATCGTATTCTTTCTGCTGTTTTTATTTCCCCAATGTGTCCAGCAAAAGGAGATTCATGAGCTAATCTTAAAACTCCAGCCCTTCGCCTTTCGGGCAAAACCAATTGAGCACAATTCTCCCCAAGAATTTTTTCCGTGCGAAAGAGAAATCCCTCAGACACATAAAAATTGCCCTTCTTTTTTCGTCCTTACTCCCACTGCCAAACAAGCTTTTCACACTCTCTTTGCTGATGCAGAAAAGATAAGCTCTCACTATGACTGATTTCGTCCCGATGTCCATCTTCGTTATCTTCCCTCTCTTTTTCAACCTCCGAAATGCAAAAATCACCTGTTTTGACTTGAGTTGCTCTCCCCCTATACAATCCTTCCCTGATTCTACCGGTTCGCTGGGCGGAACGTAATTTTCTCCTTGACTCATGTTACTTTCCCTATTGTCTCCGGGGGGGGGGGGGGGGTCCTTACGATCTGATCCTGACTCGCTTTCCTGTAGTCTTTTTATTATAGCCGGAGGTATCAACATATCTTCAAGCAATTCAGGAGTAATAGCACACAATACCTCTTCGTCAACAACATTGGTTCTACCATCCTTCGCTACCGCTAAAAGGATGTTTACTAAAGGACATTTTATTGCTTGGCCAAAAATGCCTTTTAAATAAATTGAAGGCTTGTCCCTGATATCTATCTTCGGGGCAAAACCTTTTCTAATAATTGTTATTCCCGTTCCTGAATCCACTAAACAACTCGTGACCACCCCGTCAACGCTAATGTCAATTTTTTCCATTTTACACAATTGATTTTTCATTGTGTTTCCCTCGGGTTTTGACTCTAGTAATTTACTAACTCCAGCAATAGCTGCTCCTTCCTCTATCTCATTGTCTGACTGAGGATCTACCCTCTTTGCTCTGGCTGATTTAGCGCTTCCTGTATTTTTGTTTTGGGAATTCCTATTTAATCTCCAACAATCCTTTTTTAAGTGGTTCTTTCCCCCACAGTGATAGCAGGAAAAATCCTTTCCACACCTCTTGTTCGGATCTATTCTACCTTTTTCCTCATTATTTCCCTTATCGGAATTCTTAAAATGCAAATGTTTCTCCCAGTCCTTACTAGTTTCTGTTTTATGCCCATTTTTAGGAGTATGCTATGACTTTTCCCTTCGCCGTGTGGGCACATCTATTTCCTGGGCCAACTCTTTAGGTTTAAACCAATTCTCCCCTTGCCTAACCCCTAGGTGTACAGCCGTTTCTGTGTCAAGCGTTTCAAATTTCCTGTCAGCCACTACCAGCTGCTTTATCGTCTCAAAATCTTCTGCCTTCCTCAACTAAAATAGTAGTCCCACATAGAAGATAATCTAGAGGTGAATTGGGCAAATGTCTCACCGGGCTCCCTAATCGCTTTCTTAAAATTTTCAAAACATGTTCTAACTGACGATTGGAAGTCCCTTAAGACTACCTTTTTTAACTCCTTATAATTTTCATACTGTTCCCCTTCAACATATGACAGTAATGGAGCCGCTTTTTCACCTAACAAGCAAAGCAAAATTTTCCCCTTTAATTCATCTTCGACCTGTTCACTACTGAACGCTTTTTCCAGACTAGTGAAAAAATAATCCCAGTCTTCCGCTTGAACTTTGACCGTTAAGAGTCTAATTATCTTAATTACTTCTTCAAACGATCTTTTTCCACCTTGCCCTTCCTGACCTGTTACTATAATTTGACGCCCCTCTTGATCTGACCTTTGTGACTTTATTTTTTCCATTTCTATCCGTTCCTGAGATTGAAGTTTTAAAATCTCCATCTCATTTTTTTTCCCTCACTTGCCTTTCATCAATTATATTGGCTGTAACAGTTCTTTCACTGTTTCCTCGTCATAATTTTCAATTTCTAAAATAACTCTTTTTGTATCTATCATCGTTTGCTCTGGTTGGACTTCCAACCCCAATTCCGATGCTAGCAAAATGAGTTCTGCTTTCCTCCCTCTCATTAGGAAATCCATATTTAACCAATTTTGAAATAGAAAATTTTCCTCACAAAAATGTTAATCAATGCACAAAAGTACGTCCCTTATATAGATAACATATAACTTCTCAATACCCCCGACAATGGAAAAAAAAACCACTGATCATTTGAAATAATAAAAATAACATGATTTTCATGCAACAAAATGAAATAACATTAAATGAGTATTCAGCATTCTATAAATACATATTTCATATTTACTTATTTCACCCACAACCCAATGCTGTGAAATTAACACTACGCTTTTCCTTAAAATTGATAAAAAGTATTCAATTCTCTATAATATTTACTCTAATTTTAATCAACATTCAGCTGATATTTATTTCTAACTAGCTGCGTGCCCGTTCTTCGCACGGTAGGAAACGAAAATGTTCCTTACATGTGTAATTCCACTTAATTCCAGTGATGTGAAAGCTAAAATAAAAGCGAAATTATTTGACCTATAATGTAAAGTTTGCGTCATGAGTACTAACTTGGCATATTTGCAATATCATGACTCAAAAAACTGCATCAGTGTCATTCGCGATCAGAAAAGTGAAAAGCTTAGCGGTTTGCAGAGAACTCCTGACTTTCAAAATGTGTTATTTCTATATCATACTGTTTTGAGGTTCAAGTTGTAGCATTAAATACCTCAGACACTACATGAAATGAACAACTATTTATTTTAAAATAGCTGCGAATTTCATTTTTAAAAAGTTCAAGTAATCTCCTCTGTCGAAATTACTGCGGGATATATCAACGCAAATTAGAATTACTTATCGTTCAGTTGGTTGTGAAACAACCCTTGAAAAAGGATAAACAGAACACTTTTAATTTCATGAAATATTTATTAACGTTGTATATTGGGATTTATTCATATCATCCTTACAAATCTACCAATACTACCTATTACGCATATTAATACTATCTATCTTCGCTTCTCCCTCTTTAATGCTCAATTTAACGAAACAGCTTACATTATTTGGCACAAATGGGACCTTTATATTCTATGGCGATTCTTTAGCAATTTACGCATTACCATAAACATTATTCATTTCCCATAATAGTTGCTATTTAGGAAGCTCTCCATACAAATTTAATTTATGCATAGTTTTGTAGGATTGGCGTATTTAGCACCGCAAAACATTTAATCTCACCGTGGTGAAAAATATTCAAGCGGTGCCAACTTAAATATCCATGTATCCAATATAAAGATATCTTATAAATCCTCCATAGTTCTGTCTACTGAAAACATCAAACTCTGTCATCTCGAGGAGCTATTTAGAATCGCTATAACTGTGAGAGGACGTTAGAGTTGCAGAAGTTAAAAATTTCACGCATTTTTAAAAATTTATGACGTCACTGTTTAACTACCGTAAAAGATACCCCGGTTAGCATCATGAATTTCTCAGTTTATTTCTAAAGTAAGTTTTAATCAAAATATCGCCTCCTTGTGTTAAAAAAAGAGCAGGGATAAATGAGTTAAATTTGTTTCGTAACTTTTACGTATTTTAAAGCATTTGACGTCATAGATCCTCACTTGCGCATTGAAATTCCGATATCCCATTTAAAAAATCGATTGGTTGGAAAAAGAACATTTTTTCTAATCCTTTTTGTGGCAACGCAATTAATTTAACACGTGCCATGATCAATTAATGCAATCCCGTAAGCTCTCCTTTATGGAGGAACGTAATTCAACGTTAAAATAAAACTATACTCGCAACGTGCATGCATACGTTAGGCAACGCCTGCGCCATAATTAAATGCCAAAAATAAAAATAGTAAATAGAAAAATTTTAATATATCGCGCTTTGAAACGAACTTTGTAACTTTAAAATGAACATTTTCAGCACCGTGAAGACATTTCAATTTTTAAATAAGCACCGGATTAAAATACCACTTCTAATAATAATAATCGTGAATTTATTAGTTTATTTCTACAGTAAATTTTAATCAAAATATCGTCTCCCTGTGTTGAAAATAGAGCTGGAATAAATGAGTTAAAATTATGGCTTAATTTGTACGTATCTTAAAGCATTTGACGTCATAGATTCTCACTTGCGAATTGAAATTCCGATATCCCATTTCAAAGCTCGATTGGTTGAAAAAACCTTTTTTTGTAATCCTTTCTGTGGCAACAACCGAACATAAGTTCTCCTGCCGCGATCGCAATGTAATGAATGGCGGAATATCGTGTTGATGCTATTAAATTCTAAACATTAGGCTGCATTAAAATTCGTAAAATATCATCTAATTTACATAATTTTTTCGTTTTTATTTTAAAAGAGGGAGAAAAGAATGTTTCACGATTTGTCAAAATATCAAAAAGTTATGACGGATAGAATTCAAGATGCGGCAGTTTTAAAATTATTTTACGAAAAATTCGTCAAAACAGATACTTAGTAAAAAAAATTCCTAAAAATCAGTAAATCATGTTACGTATTCCGAACAAACTGTTTTTAAAAGAAAATTTTCTCCTCTATCCGATGATACAACTGCCGTGTTGCTGCGAACGTAATTTCCGCCGTTATTACGTATTAGGTGAGAAAAAATGCCAAAAATCGCATAAAACATAAAATAAAAACAATTCTAGGTCGAATTTTGAAAAAATCGCTTCGAGGTGCACAACTTCATGTTTAGATCTTCCCCAGTGCCAAATTTGGTGTTTCTAGGTGTAGCCGTTTGTCCGTAACGCCGCCGACACACAGACCCACAGACCCACACACAGACCCACACACAGACCCACACACAGACATCTTCTTTTATAATAAGTAGATAAGATAAGAGAATATAAATGCGCTCCAACATTTACTTAAAATTATAAACATGTTATTTATCATGTCACTCATCCCTGTATCAAACAATCAAGGAAAAATCTCGCACCTTGTCTGTTTATTTATTCAGTATCAAACTTTAGGAGTTAGGTTCCTCTCCAGAGTAGCAAACACACACACATTCACAATACTCTGTTCCTGTGGTAGTATCAATTGGTAGTTGCTGTAATAATTTACTTAACGTCGATTCTTTATATCCGTACTTGCAGATTCACATCACCATCATCACAGCAGCACATTTATCCAGAAAGTTGTAAGTATATGCACACTTGCACATTCAGCTCGCCATCACTATAGCAGCACACATATCCAGAAATCGGAGTTATAAGGGATCTGAGCATCGCTAGTCTCTTACATGATTTTACATGAACTTTTCTTTTATCCCACCGCTGCCACCACTCTATGTCGCAACTATCGCGACAATGAGGTCGCTAACGGTAGATCTAGTTTTCCCGAGCGTATATTTTTTTTTATTCTGAGGCATTTCGCTGATCTCGGTCAACTTGCGAAAAACGAAAGCAAACTCTATAGATCCACAACCAAATTTTCTGGATTAATAAGTTTTAATATGTACACATAACTATTTACAAATTCAGGCAACTATCCTCTCCCATTATAGAGTAATAAAAAAGTAAAAAAAAAAAAAAAAAAAAAAAAAAAAACATTTGTATCCATCGAGAGGAGAGGCTCTCATTTTCCACCTCTCACTCCCTGCATGAGTTCGGAACTGTCCCTTCTTTTTTTTTTCGCCCCCTTGTCCAAGCGGGAGCTCGCTGAGATCAGGGATGACGTCAACTATGGTGAAGGGTCAGCATCGACCCTCCCTGGTGAAAGTACGTGTGGCCTAGGGCGTGACAAAAATCGTCCAAAACTCCAGACAGTTAGACTCGCAGCGACGGGAATCTAACGGGTACTCACGTTACATCAGAAAATAGCCCGAAACTGGATTGCTAGATTGACAGTCGCGCGTAGACCAGAACCCTGGACTGACACACTAAAGCAATCTACCATGTTCAGTGTCAATCACTCGGCCATGAGTGTGGTCTATTGATTTCACAGCTGTGCTGAGGTCAGTACTCAGCATGCACTTCGTCTTCAGCCTATTCAGTTAAATTTTGACCGAATACTCGGCTGATACAGATTATTTTATGCAATTTCAGCATTTTATAAAAATTATTAAAATGTTACGTAAATAATTAAGCAAATATAAATAATATAGATAGTAAAATCTTAAGGCTATTGTTCGGAGAAAGGAAATCTTCCTCACGGACTTTATGCTCAAAGGGAAACAAAGTTTGCGTCAAATTTGGATATATAGTTTACTTAAATCTTGCGATATTTTAGTTTAGTGGTTAAGACAAAGCGATATGAAGGCTATCTACCTAAAGAGGACATCTTGGGCACAGGATCTCTGTAAGGGTTTCTGACGCGTATTCATGCTACATCTGCAGAAAATCGTCCAAAACTACAGAGAGTTAGATCCGCAGCCATGATATAGACCAAAACCAAGGACCTTTACACTTCGGGGAGATTTAAGAGATAATCTTATAAAGATGCTATACATTACTCTTAATTTATTTTTCGGAGAACCTGTAAAAAAGTTTTAAAATTTTTCCCCAACTTTTAACTGAAGTGTAAACATCTATAAACGTTTACATACTTACTGTATTGTGCTAGAAAAGGCGAAAGGATGAATGTATCCGCATTGAAAGACAGTAATGTGTCGATATTCTTTTTAGTGCTCCTGTAGAAGAACTATAAACGCTACATAAACTATTTTCTATCGAGGTCATTACTTGATGATCCTTAATAACATATATTAATTTTATTTTGTTTGAAACAGGCGAATGAGTCTAAAACACAAATATGGGCAACCTCCGGCTCGCTTCATATATCGAAACCCCATATAAACCATTCAACCTCCCATATAAATCCCAATTATACAGCCTTCGACATCACTAACATCCTCAAGTTTGGTACGCTACTTCGCTAAAATCTTGAAGTTCGGCCCGCAACTTTTCGAAGGTTGCCCATACCTTCTCTAAAATATGCTTTAAAGAATTATTAACCTTAAAGTATTAGATTTCTTTTCAGTACTCTTGTAGAAGAGATACAATGCTTTATACATCTTTTTCAGTTGGGTACATTACATGGTACTGTAAATAGGAACAAGATCAATTTTGTAGTAAGCTATGCATATATATATGGCATCTAGAGTACGGACGAACAGACAAACACAGAATGTTTTCTGTTTGTCGCATGTAAGTCTTTTTTGGTGGATGTAAATCCACCAAAATCCACTTACATACCAAAATCCACCCGCGGCGCGGGAGAGAGGAGAAACCCAATGGAAACGCTTTGCTTTACCTACTCGGTATGACGTCACAAGTAAGCGCCGCGGCTTTCCTCTCTAGGGGGCGATGACTCGACCCACATATTTTACTTTGCCACGCATTTTCCCCTCTACGCTGAAATTTCAATTTAATCTGTTTCCATAAAGTGTTCGCAGCTGGAATAGAACCCGGGACCTTTCGATTAGCGGTCGAGCACGCTATCCGTTCAGCCACTAAGACTTGTGCAGCTATGACTAAAGTTTGAAGTGACTTATCACGCCGTTTTCTCGCCAGATTGATAAGTGGGCGATGTGTTATTTGTTTCTTTTATTTTTCCATGGGATGCATCAAAATTAAAATAATGTTATGTGTGATTTAGAAACTCTACTAATAGGGAAATAAACATAATATAAACTTAAGAGCAGCACACATTTTAAAACTTTCAGTACCGCAACGCAACACTCATGAGCAATCTGCTGGCCAAAAGCGAGACAAACGACTGATTTTGAAATCCATTTCGTAGTATAATTGTATTTTATTTTGAAGAATTTCCATATTTGAAAATATAGAATGGGTTTACTTACTTAACACAAATTTTGTGTTAAGTAATCTGAAATCAAAGAAACAGATAGTTAAACGTTACTTCGAAATGCTATATCACAGTTGCTAACATGTATGGAATACAAACACTTTAGTCATTTTTGTAAATATTTCTTAAAATAACAAATAATTGATAAATTTTGCTATTTTTTAACGCTAAAAATTCTCTTTACAAATGTGGTCAGTTATTTTCCTGCATATTGTTATGCTATATCGATATAGAGCAATTCGAAGAATTAAAAATAAGTTTAAATTAATTTATACAAATGTAAATTTGTATTACTTTCATTGTTCATACTTTATAATTAAAAAATTATTTAACTTCTGAATTTTTTTTTTATCCTTTGTAATTTTATTTTAAAACTACAAAAGTCTAAGATGTAAGATTTTTGGGCCAAAAATCTGTAGGCCCTGGGCAGTTGCCCCGTTTGCCCTGCCGGTAATATCGCACTGGTAATATAAAATAAAACACATCTTTTACGAACTTTCAGCAAATTTGAGGACGCTGGACAATTACTGTCCATTCTCTTTCACAGATGGCGCCATCAAGCGAGTATCAATTATGAAGCTTAAATCAAGCTGTATTTAAGCTAGACAATTCAACTTGACTCCTGCAAGCTTGCTGCCAGCTTAAAATAAGTTGAACTGTCAAGCTTGCATTAATACGTCAAATTCAAGGAAATGTCAAGCTTGATTTAAGCTTATGTGCTGTCTGGGACATACGTACGTACGTATATATGTATGTAACTCGCATATCTCAAAATCTATTGGTCGTAGAATGTTGAAACGTTACATTTAGATTGTGCGAGCATCTAGTTATGCACCTCCCCTTTCAGTTCCAATCGACTGGATAGTTTATCTACAGGACCGCCCAAAAGATTCGAAATACATTACGCTCTATGAGCTGATATTAACGAAACTCGCATATCTCAAAAACTATTAAACGTAGAAAAATGAAACTTTATATTTAGGATTGCTGTAACATCTAGTTATGCCCCTCCCCTTTCGGTCCCATTCAATTGGATAGTTTATGTACAGGGACGCCCAAAAGATTTTAAATACAATACGCTCTATGGGCAGAAGTTCTTTATAGAGTATTTTAGAGGTATCAGGCTACTTCAAATGACTCAGAAGTGATATATGCTGTTAAGGGTTACAAAATGAACTTCTTATTGGAAAAAGCTATCTTTATCATTTATAGTTCTGCTACAGGAACACTCAAAATATTTCGAATACATTGCGGTCAATGGCAACTTTAGGGGCATTCATCCATCTCAAACACAATACCGTCCTACCATATAAGTTAGGTAATGGTCCGACCACGCTCACGTGCCTCCCTCAACAACTAAGTCGCCAAGCGCCCCAGCAACTAAGTCGCCAAAAGTCGCCAAGCTTGGCGAATTTTGGTGTACGTGTGTATGTATTTAAGTCTCAAATCTCAAAAACTATTAGTCGTAGAATGTTAAATTTCATATATGATTGTTGTAACATCTAGTTGTGAATCTCGATTCTTGGTTCCAATCTACTAGAGAATTTATTTGCAGGTCCACCCAAAAGAATTTCAATACATTAATTGTCTATAGACATCTTCAATATATTACATGTGCAGTCAGTCATTGTTTGGTCCATGCCCAAAATCTCACCATTTGTCATCGAGATTGGCGAGTTTGGCGAAATATCGCCAAATTCGACGACAATCAGTCATTTGGTTCATGCCCAAAATATCGCCATTTATCATCGTCCTTGGCGAGTTTTGGCGAAATATCGCCAAATTTAGCGATAGTCAGTCATTTGGTCCATGGCTAAAGTATCGCCAATTGTCATCGTCGTAGGCGCGTTTCGGCTCAAAATCGCCAAATTTGGCTCCAAAAATTATTTCGTATTTCGCATAACTCTAGAACTTTTAACCGTAGAATTTTGAAATTTTGTATTTAGAACCATTTTGACATCTAAATGTGCATCTCTATTTTGATTGCAATCGACTGTGTAATTTGTGTACAGGTTCAGCCAAATGACTTTAAATACATTGTTGAATACATTCAATTCATTGAAAGTCTGTGGTCAATGACCACTTTGGCTATCCCCAAAATCTCGCAAACTATCTCAAGCTTGTCGGCTTTTGGTGAAATATCGCCAAATTAAGTGTCAGAAGCACATCTTGAATTGAACCCAGCTTGGCGATATCTGATATACCTGGCTAGAAATCGCTAAACCTTACTATTACTGCAGTATTTTATCTCTTTCAAGCAAAATAAGTTCAGATGAAGTGAGCCGAAAATACTTTTGATTTAATAGACGTGCCAGGAAGTCATGTGTTGTCCACATCAGATTTTTTAATTCTACTTCTCCCGCTGGCAAAACTTTTTTTTTCTGTAAAAGATTGCTTATGATTGATATTGTATTTTGGATTATGAAATCATCTGCACTTTTTGAGAAATATATCAATACTAGTTGCTACCCGCGACTTCGTCCGCGTCGGTTTTAGAATTAGATCCAGAGAGAAATGAAGCATGTGTGAATAACAAAATGTTTGCAACAAAAGAGACTTCATTTAAATATTATTTACGTTTTACTTATTTTAAATGAAGTATAATGTATGGTGTATACTTCATTTAAAATATAAGAGAGTATGCAAAGTTACTAAATTTAGATTTTTTTACGCATTTGGCGAATAGAGACAGTTACGACTGTATTTGCGAACTGTTTTCAGTGTTCTTGTAAAAGAAATATTTATGGTATATGCATGAATTTTAGTCTATGTTATTTAGAAATAGTGCAGCTTTCTATTAGTGAAAAAGTTTTAGAATCGGCTCTGTAGTTACACAGATACCCGTTGAGCATAATGTATTAGAATTATTTTGAGTGTTCCTGTAAAAGAAATATTTACACTACATTCATCAATTTTAGCCTATAATACTCTGGAATATTGTAGCTTTCTATCAGTGAAAAAAGTTTTGGAATCGGTTCAGTAGTTACAGAGATACACATAGAGCGTAATGTAAATCTTATGAGTATCCCTGTAAAAGAAATATTTGTGATATATGCATGAAAGGTAGCCTATAGTACTCAGCGACCCACCACTGGCTGAGAGGTTCTGCTCCCGAAACAGAAATAGGCGGGAGGTGCCACATTCAAACCCCGGTCGCGCCTGTCGACCTAGCCGCTCAAGTTTTCCGTGGTTTTCTCCGAAACCTCACGTAAATACGGGATGGATCCCTTAGAAAGTCCCCCACAGAGGGCATTCCCCATATAGACTTCGGACCCTAGTGCAGTCAATCGGCCTTAATCCACAAATAAGCAGACAATAATACTCAGGAATAGTGCAACTTTCAATCAGAGAAAAAGTTTTAGAATCGGTTTAGTAGCTACAAAATGTCCATAAGAGCGTAATGCATTAGAATTATTTCGAGCGTCTCTCTATTAAAAAAAAAGAAAAAAAGCATCGGCCGCTGTCACCGCCGCCGCTGTCATGAGTTTGTTCGACTATCTCCTCCTAATCCGTGGGGATTTGAGTTTCGACGAAGGTTTCCACGGATTCAGAAAATTCCGAGGAACCTGATAAGCTGACTTTGGATTTATGCTAACTTATTAATATCTTCTAAAATAGTTTGGAAAATCGAATAATTTTAGAAGATCTTAATAAAAAACTGAAAAAATAAACCTAATGGTTGCCAGATTTGGCATAATATCATTCATTCATTTTCAACAAAGCAATTCCAAGTATGCAGAATCGCGTGAAATTGACAAACATGAAACACCCATTTTACGCAAAATTCAAAAGTATCTATATTAATAAAACAAAGTGTAAATTGTCCGTTAGATAGTTTGTCTGCACTTCGCGTAGCTCCGAAACGGGTGATCGTAGACCTACCAAATTCTGTATAGAAATTCTTCAGGACGTGTCCCGACATACCTCGAAGCGATTTTTTGAAATTCGAATTATTTTATCAAATATCGATAAAAATCATGTCGCAAAAAGCTAATTTTTGCTCCGCCATTTCGCAATTGTAACAGCGCAGTGGAAAAGGAGAGAATACAGCATACCTAAGTTACCCTATATGGCAAGTTTATTAAATGATTCAGAATTTAATCACTCAGAACTCTAAGAACTCTTAAGACACTCTAAGTACTCAGAAGTAAAAATAAAAGAATGACGATTTATTTTTGCTTAGATTTTTTGTAAGGTTGTTTTTTAATTAAAATATCCCTCGCATGTGAAATCGGAGCAGGAATGAAAGTTTTTATACTCAAAAGAAAAATAGGATATGGAAATTTTCCGAGACTAAAATGTGCACCTTTTTAATTTGGCGAAAAATAAAATGGTTGATGAGCGATTTTGAGGAGATGATTCTAACGCTTGGCGCAATTTATCGTAATTTTATCGTCTGCTATGCGTACACCTGAGAATAAGTTTTTGAAACTCCCATTCAGTTCGATTTGTGAATTGTTTTGCGCAGCTTTTTCTCATCTATTTCTAATGTATTACATATAGAAAAAGGATGTTAGAAATATCAATTTTAATTTTGTTTAATCACACTGATCAAGAATAAGATACTTTCCAATTTAATGAAATAAGGAACGAAAATAGGGAAGACCCATGGATTATAATATGCTTTTAATATATAGCACTTCCGTGCGTATTTAAAATCTGAAAGTGTTTCAGATTTTCTTCTTATTTTTTTTTCCTTTCCGTTTTTTGGTAAAAGCCAATATATCCAGAAGCTCTTCAGAATTAATATAGGACGAAAATAATTTGTTCCTTTTTGTAGGTTTTTATCATTTAACCATCTCATTTTTGTAATCCCGCCCAACACAGGGCCCGTCCAACACAGTAAGCATCGCATCTGGGCGCCGGCTTTGAAGGGGCGTCCTTTCGAACACAAAAACTAAGTAGAGCATAAAAGGGGGCGTCTTTTTTATATTAGCAGGGGGCGAGAATTACCGAAGGGCCGCTCCTGTTTGTAACCATCTTAATTTGAAATGCCATTCAGAATCTGAGAGATTTCAGTGCCAAGGAAGCCGGTGAGGAACAGGTTTCTCTCCGAACAAGATTTATTAAGATGGTGAACCAACTGGTCGCCGGAGGCGGCTAGTATGAAATAAATAACTCAAAGTGTGTTACATAAAATTGGCTATTTTCAAATAGTAAGTTCGCTTAGACAACAGGAGATTAAAATGAGCGATTATTCGTTTTTCCAAAACAGAATAACAAATTGTAACTCATTTTAAAAGCGCCATCTTGACATTAGGTACGATCTGGCAAAATGGCATCTTTCCAAGCAGGGTGAATCTAAACAGCGTGTTCCCAAATGTTAGAACCCAGTATCTTGAAAATGAAAAATAATTAAAATGCAGATTATTTTAAAGCCGGTTCGGTCCAGCTGGAGTATTTGCTACCAGTAGAAATATTTGGTTGCGTTCACTATGCCATTCTAGCAGTTATAGTACACTTTGGATATTTGCCAGCGCGGCGAGATGGTATAATTCGTGGTGCTAAATACGCCAATCTGAAAAGCATTATGGGTATGAAAATTTGGATAACGGTTTTCCGGGAACCTTACATGAGCAGTAATTATAGGTTGTGAGCATGTGTAAATTGCCAAATCATGAAAAGTCGCCATTGGTGGCAAGCATTCTAGCTGTTCCATAGTTTTTATCAAAGAAAACATATGAAGTACTGTTTTCTTAGAGCTAATTATTAAATATACATATACGCAAGTCGCTAAATTATGAAAAATCGCCATAACTGGCTAATACGCAAGCTGCTCCATGGGTTTCACATAATTAAAAATAGTGCGAAGTTTAAATTTTTATGTTCCAAGGAACATGCAAGAACGAGGCAATGTGTAGCTCGGTAAGATTCTATCTGATCCAACCTTTGGGCTTTGTTTGTAGAAATTATGGCTTTTTTACGAATAAAGGCTGAGGTCCAGTCGCGTCCGTTTCCGGACGCAGCGGGTTTTTTTTTTTTAATGGTCAAGGCATTGTACAAGGGGGGATAGAGTGCAAGGGCGAAGAATTTATTGACTTTTAATGGCCTGTCCGGATTCGCCGCCAAAGGATAACGCGTGAAACCACAAAAGCACGCCCACCGCTCAGTGGGGGCACTTTTCTCCCCAGTCCGTCTTCAAGATTCTGAAAAATACATTGGGTTCCCATTCTAGCTTACTGAAACGCACGCCAGTGGACGTTCAGCTTTAGCATTATTAGGGGCTGAATGCCTGATGCAAAAGCGAGCATAGCAAGTCTAGGGGCCCTCGCCCCTAGTCTTTATAAAAGAATTATTTATGCTCTATGCATGAAAAGTTGCATGTATGTTAATCCAGGGCATAAGCTATCATCATTACAAACTTTTCCAAATCGGTTCAGCCATTTTTGTGCGATTCAGTCAGAAGCATCCAAACACACAAACATACAAATTTGTATTGTTGGTAGGATTTGGAAATTTATGAACATTAAGAAACGCATTTGGACTTTTCCTTCTAATGCTTTTTAATTTAGCGTAAAACCAACGTAATTTCCAAAATGTGTCAAGTTTTTGAAATTTTGCAAATAGAATTTCTGCTTTATTTCAAAAGCATAAATTATTTTGTGCGGGCGAAACAGTCCAATTATGACCACCTAAAAACGGTTTTAATTGTCAGAAAAGTAATTAAAATTTCAAAATTCTCAGACTCAGGTGCGCTTTACCGAAGTCATGGGCTTATATGCTCAAATTTTCAAAGCTCTGAGTTCTGTAGATTTGTTAGGAGAACATTCATTTTTATTATTATTACAGATAGATAAATTTGGCATAAAGCTGGCATAATTTCCGTTGTATTTAATGTTTTTCAAATGCACGTGATTCTTCAGTGAAGTAATAGCATTCCCGTTAGCTCAAAACATGAATCATTTGGTATGGGTGAAACTCGCCAAGCATGGAACGTAAAAAAGATTTTTAATTAATAATTAAAAAAGTATTAAAAAATATAAAATTCTAAGTAGCCTATAGCCTTCTCCAGGGCCCCCATCTACCTTTATACGAAAATTCATCACAATCGATTCAGCGGTTTAGACGTGAAAGCGTAACAAAAAAAACTCACTTTCGCATTTATAATATTAGTTAGGATTAAATTATACCCCAGAAGTAAATAAATATATAAATCACTCTCTTTTTTATTAATGTGAAGACATACGACAAAATTGAAAACGTACCATACGAATATAGAGTAATTTATGCATTTTAATTTTTTCAAAGTTGCAGTTCGAGGACCTATTACGCTGTCTTGGTTCAAAAATTAAAATAAAATAATTACATTAAGAACTTAAAGAAAAAAGAATGAAAGAAAAACGATCCTTTATAAGCTGCTTTACGCCGAAAAAACTGTATTTTACAACGAAAAAAACTGTATTTATGAAACTTGCAGAAAAATTCTTAAACATGAAATTTTGTAGGCAAATTTTGCGAAGAGTGGCGTATTTTCTAAAATTTTGAATTTAAAAAAATTTCCTTTTAAAGTTCTCTTACTGATTCAGGTTTCTCAACCATTACATTGCTACAGTCCATGAGTACAACTTTTGAAGAGGCATCCTAAAAATTTTCAAGTCCCTATTTGATTTTATGAGGTTTTGAAGGTTGAAAAGGTTTTCTAAACTACTCGTCAGTAATATTTTATGAAAGAAAAAGTTTGATAAAAATACTGCAGAAAGTAAAACTAACACTTCTTTTCAGAGAAACAACTAAGTCTTTAAAAAACTTTTCAAATATAATAATTAGCTAATAAAAAACAATTCTAATTATTAGAAAAATACAAACTAATAAATCCCGAAGAGTTATCTAAATCAAATTTCTTACAAAAATAAAGCGAAATATCTAAAGTCTGCGTATGAAATAGACATTCGTGATTTGTAACTCATTTTAGATTTATGTTGCGCTTTAAACGTTATAATACGCATAAAATTTAATTCTGTAATTACATATACATATTTAATTAGCGCGTCATTAATACATAAATGCGAGTCTACGAAAAAAAATTAAAACACAAGTAATAGTGTATTTTACATTTTTTTGGTAGACTTGCATAGGGGAAAGTACCCCAAAACGGGATAGCTTATCTATTCTTCGCTTTATTTCTTATTGTGTACAAGGTACATTCCAAAGTTAGACGTCATTTAAAAGTATACACCTTTTCAACTACTTAAAATACCTTTGTCACAGTTGTTCAATAATATTTATGTGAAAAATACTGGTTTCACAAAGTCTTACACGATCCCGTTTTACCCTACCAAGGGTGGGTAAAACAGGATTTGTATGTTATTAAGTTTTTGCTGATTTTACTTTTGATTTAGTTTTTAGAACAAAAATAGGCTGCGTTTTTATAGAAAGAAACTTTTTAATTGTAAATTTGAAAAATTACATAACACAGAAATCGCATAAAAATGTGTCGTCTTCTTCTTCTGCTTTGGAACAGGCTTCGTGGGCCCATCCCTTGCAGCTCGAGCATTGTACCCAGCCTTCTCCAGATTTCGATTCAAGATACAGAGCGTTGCAAAAAATACATGCTTCATCTTCTGAAGACGACGACGTCCAACCTTGGCTAACTGATGATTTTTTTTTTTTTTTTTTTTTGGTTTCCTTATGTTAGGTCCATTTTCTTCGATTTTTACAAATGACGATTGTGGTTTTTTTTTCAGGTACAGAGTAACATTTTTTAACTTTATCTGCATTTTTTAACTTTATCTGCATCTCCACTTGGTTTTCTTTTACGCCTCGCTTGTTTTGTCTTCGGAACATTCAAGAGACTTGTTTTGGCAGTCCTTTTTTTCAGCTTTTGAGTTCTTTCTCGTTCCTTTTTTCACACTCTTCTTCTTCTAACTCAAGTTTATATGGGCTTCCTGTTATAATTGCTGTTTTCCCTCTTCTCCTATCGTGTTTATTTTGAGGTCTTGGTCCAATCACTCGTGGTGGAGGTAGAATTTCATTGGGTGATATAGAAAATGGCAGTGAAGGACGATAGTATAGCCCGAGTCCTTTGTTCCCTGTTGAAGTGGACGCTTTGATAACTCCTATGTTTGTGCTAGTGTTATCGGTGCCCCCATCACTAGGTGATTAATTCAATACTGTCTCTAGTGGTTGTGATGACTGCAAACTCTTAGATGCTATGACTGAACTTGAAGATCCTTCGGATCTGGCCTCGTTATGTTGCAGTTGTTGTAATTGATTATACATATTTTTATCAATTACTTATTTCAATTAAAATAACTTTGCCAAAACACATTGCCAAACATTAATGGAAATGGTCGGGTAAAACGGGACACATCAAAATTGTATCCCGTTTTGGGCACCCCAAAAGTGTCCCGTTTTGCCCGACAGTGATGCTTTTGACAACATAAATGGCTGACCCCTGAACCGTCACTCAATAGCAATATTTAAATACATGAAATTGTTGTTAAAAGAGCTATGAACAAAACACAGTACTTACCGGAATTGTTCCGAAGGACGGAGAAGCACAAGGATAGTTGTTCTGCAGTCGAAAAAAGTACAAAGTAAGTAAAAATCTCGCTTGATAACTTTGAAAAAATATTTCTTTGCGAAACACGTGGCTAGCGTTGAGAGATCAATTGAGAATGCTGTCATGGCGATCGGGAACCAGTTCAGCCTGTCTCCCGCGAAATAGCACCACCAGTCAAGCTCCGAGGCTCAATATCCCGTTTTGCCCGCCTATCCCGTTTTGGGCAACTTTCCCCTACGCACATTTCATTCTGAATAATGTCTGTTATGTGATGAGAAAAAAAATTTTTTCAAAGAGAGATAGGAAATACAACTAATAGATACTTTAAGAAAATCATAGAATAGAATGTATATTTTTGGAAATACTTCTTTGTCTACGAATGAGTCTCATAAACTATTATCATTCAGTTCAAAACTATAAAATGACAGCAGTCAGTATCGAGTTAAAATGATTTAACAGTGTTTAACTATTCGCCTTACTAAAAAAAAAAATGAGTTGGTCGAGAAAAGAACATTATGATGTTTTATAATGAATACATTACTGTCTATCATTAATTCACACAGACTATTTTATTGGATTTTTCCACCTAAAAAGGTGCCTGCTGGAAGCAAAAAGGAAATTTTTTTTTGTCGATAGGAGAGAACAGTTAAAAAGGTGAAAGAGATTCTCCAATTTGAATATAAATGTTGGCCATACTAACCATATTTCAGATTTAATTCTTCAATTATGACCGCCCGGCACATTTTTTTTTATGTAACATTTATATTGCTGAAGTAATTAAAAAACTTTGTAAAAAACACACATAAGAAGTAAAAGGAAAAAGGATACGCGTTTCGTTCAAAAATTGTTTTGAACTTCTTCAGTCCAAGCTCTTCGACGTAAAGAACACGTTCTTTACGTCGAAGAGCTTGGACTGAAGAAGTTCAAAACAATTTTTGAACGAAACGCGTATCCTTTTTCCTTTTACTTCTTATGTGTGTTTTTTACAAAGTTTTTTAATTACTTTATCGTTTAACACCAGTATTTTGAGTGTTTTTTCAGTCATTTATATTGCTGTTTATAGCTGTGAGTGTATTTCTTACTTTTTGCAGCATATACCAATATTATAAACAACCTTTTAGAATAATATTTACAACTAATCAGAATTTTGTAATAAGCATACAAATATTCAATTCAAAATTTATTTTTAAATAGTCTTTCTTCCAATTAATCAAAAAAATAACCACAGATTTTCATAGATTTGTATAGGACTTACAGTTTTTCTACAGGGCTACGACAAATATTTCTTTTACATTATGACCTATGGGGGGAAATTCTTGAAGTTGCGCTAGCGTTTAAACGGTTCATTCGATTGAGCTCAAATTGGGTATACATGTTATAGACCACCATCGTAAGACCGGTATTGCTTTTGTTGTGTATAGGACTTATAGTTTTTCTACAGGGCTACGATAAACATTTCTTTTACATTATGGTATATGGGGAGAAATTCGTGAAAGTGGGCTAGCGTTTAAGCGGCACATTCGATTGAGCTTCAATTTCGTATATATGTTTAAATTATTCATCGATTAAAATTTATTTAAATGCTTGGTAATGATCTGAATCGTAAGTGTTCGGAAAGTTAAGTGGAGTCACTCCAGAATTTTTTTTTTCAGTTAAACAAAAAACATAAAACAAAAAATTATTGGAAATGCGATGAAGTTACCTGCAAAGCGCGTGTAATGACAGAGGATATTGAACCCATCAATGCACGAGAAAAACTTTGACTCACAACCATGAGCCTCCAACAGGAAATTTATTAAAAAGGCAGTTTTCTCAAAAATTAAAGTCGGAAGCGGAGAAAAATGTTACAATGTCAGTGCCACAAATATATTAGTAAGTAATTTATTTTTCCTCTTAAAAAGTATTTTTACTAATAAAGAAATGCATTTGATATGAAAATAAATTTATGTTTAAAGAAAAGTTACAAAATCACAGAAGCGCTTTGCCTTTTTACATAATTTTTATATTATTCACATTCATTCTATGCAAGTTTGATGAATTTAGATTGTCGCCTCTAAATCAAAGAATATAAAGTTCTAAATTAGTGTATTGCTTCATTGCTATTAGCTTTTCATGTTCAATAAATAAACAAATTAACACAGTGCACACCAGAAGCTAAATTACATAGAAGTTATAAAAAGTTAATAAAAAATTAATGCATAATATTTACAGGGTTGTCATTGAAGGGGAAAAAATGGGTGAGAATTTGTCACACTTTCCCGCAAACTGAGTGAGATTTTTATAAAATGGGTGAGAATTTATCACTAATAGATTTGGGTTGGTTAAATGTACAGTGGGTAGGGTATTTATTCCTGTGTTGGATAAATACCCAAAATCAAAGTATTTATGATTTTTAGTTATTTTTATTGAGTGTAACTGGACCTCCAAGTCTAAATCAAGCACAGTTACATGCAATAAAAGTGGCCCAGTTTAAGATATTAGAATTTTAGATTTTTTATTACTTTTTTAATTATTAATTAAAAATCGTTTTTAAGTTCCATGCTTGGCGAGTTTTGCCCGTACCAAATGATTCATGTTTTGAGCTAGCAGGAATGTTATTACTTCACTGAAGAATCGCGTGCATTTGAAAAACATTAAATATCACGGAAATTATGCCAGCTTTATGCCAAATCTATCTATCTATAATAATAATAAAAATGTATGTTCTCCAGACAAATCTACAGAACTCATAGCTTTGCAAATTTGAGCATATAAGCCCATGACTTCGGTAAAAACGACTGAGGCTGAAAATTTTGAAATTTTAATTACTTTTCTGACAATTAACACCGTTTTTAGAAGGTCATAATTGGAGAGTTTCGCCCGCACAAAATAATTTATGCTTTTGAAATAAAGCAGAAATTCTATTTGCAAAATTTTTTTTCGCTAAGAAATTATATATGCAAAGTTTCAAAAACTTGAAGCATTTTGGAAATTACTTTGGTTTTACGCCAAATTAAAAAGCATCAGAAAGAAAACTCCAAATGTGTTTCTTAAAGTTCATAAATTTCCAAATCCTACCGACAATACAAATGTGTATGTTTGTGTGTTTAGATGTTTGTGACTGAATCGCACAAAAATGGCTGAATGGATTTGGAAAAGTTTGTAATGATGATAGCTTATGCCCTGGATTAATATACATGCAACTTTTCATGCATAGAGCATAAATAATTCTTTTATAAAGACTAGGAGCCAGGGCCCCTAGACTTGCTACGATCGCTTTTGCATACGGCATTCAGCCCCTAATAAGGCTTATTTGTAAAAAAGCCATAATTTCTACAAACAAATCCCAAAGGTTGGATCAGATAGAATCTTACCGAGCTACACATTGCTTGGTTCTTGCATGTTCCTTGGAACATAAAAATTTAAACTTCGCACTATTTTGCATTATGTGAAACCCATGGAGCAGCTTGCGTATTCGACAGTTATGGCGATTTTTCATAATTTGGCGATTTGCCGCGCTGGCAAATATGCATAGCGTACTATAACTTTTATAATGACATAGTGAACGCCTCCAATTATAAACTTGGTAGCAAACACTCCAGCTAGAGCGAACCGGCTTTAAAATAATCTGCATTTTAATTATTTTTCATTTTCAAGATACTGGGTTCTAACATTTGGGAACACTTTGATTAGATTCACCCTGCTTCGAAAGATACCATTTTGCCAGATCGTACCTAATGTCAAGACGGCGCTTTTAAAATGAGTTACAATTAGTTATTCTGTTTTGGAAAAACGAATAATCGCTTATTTTAAACTCCGGTTGTCTAAGCGAACTTATTGTTTGAAAATTGTCAATTTTGTGTAACACACTTTGAGTTATTTATTTCATATACTTTTTAATTTTGCGTAAAATGGGTGTTTCATGTTTGTCAATTTCACGCGATTCTGCATACTTGGAATTGCTTTGTTGCAAAGGAATGAATGATTTTATGCCAAATCTGGCAACCATTATGTTTATTTTTTCAGTTTTATATTAATATCTTCTAAAATTATTCGATTTCCCAAATTATTTTAGAAGATATTAATAAGTTAACATAAATCCAAAGTCAGCTTATCGGGTTCCTCGGAATTTTCTGAATCCGTGGAAACCTTAGTTGAAACTCAAATCCCCACGGATTAGGAGGAGATAGTCGAACAAACTCTTGACAGCGGCGGCGGTGACAGCGGCCGATGCTTTTTTTTTCTTTTTTTTTCATAGAGAGACACTCGAAATAATTCTAATGCATTACGCTCTTATGGACATTTTGTAGCTACTAAACCGATTCTAAAACTTTTTCTCTGATTGAAAGTTGCACTATTCCTGAGTATTATTGTCTGCTTATTTGTGGATTAAGGCCGATTGACTGCACTAGGGTCCGAAGTCTATATGGGGATTGCCCTCTGTGGGGGACTTTCTAAGGGATCCATCCCGTATTTACGTGAGGTTTCGGAGAAAACCACGGAAAACTTGAGCGGCTAGGTCGACAGGCGCGACCGGGGTTTGAATGTGGCACCTCCCGCCTATTTCTGTTTCGGGAGCAGAACCTCTCAGCCAGTGGTGGGTTGCTGAGTACTATAGGCTACCTTTCATGCATATATCACAAATATTTCTTTTACAGGGATACTCATAAGATTTACATTACGCTCTATGTGTATCTCTGTAACTACTGAACCGATTCCAAAACTTTTTTCACTGATAGAAAGCTACAATATCCCAAAGTATTATAGGCTAAAATTGATGAATGTAGTGTAAATATTTCTTTTACAGGAACACTCAAAATAATTCTAATACATTATGCTCAACGGGTATCTGTGTAACTACAGAGCCGATTCTAAAACTTTTTCACTAATAGAAAGCTGCACTATTTCTAAATAACATAGACTAAAATTCATACATATACCATAAATATTTCTTTTACAAGAACACTGAAAACAGTTCGCAAATACAGTCGTAACTGTCTCTATTCGCCAAATGCGTAAAAAAATCTAAATTTAGTAACTTTGCATACTCTCTTATATTTTAAATGAAGTATACACCATACATTATACTTCATTTAAAATAAGTAAAACGTAAATAATATTTAAATGAAGTCTCTTTTGTTGCAAACATTTTGTTATTCACACATGCTTCATTTCTCTCTGGATCTAATTCTAAAACCGACGCGGACGAAGTCGCGGGTAGCAACTAGTATTGATATATTTCTCAAAAAGTGCAGATGATTTCATAATCCAAAATACAATATCAATCATAAGCAATCTTTTACAGAAAAAAAAAGTTTTGCCAGCGGGAGAAGTAGAATTAAAAAATCTGATGTGGACAACACATGACTTCCTGGCACGTCTGTTAAATCAAAAGTATTTTCGGCTCACTTCATCTGAACTTATTTTGCTTGAAAGAGATAAAATACTGCAGTAATAGTAAGGTTTAGCGATTTCTAGCCAGGTATATCAGATATCGCCAAGCTGGGTTCAATTCAAGATGTGCTTCTGACACTTAATTTGGCGATATTTCACCAAATGCCGACAAGCTTGAGATAGTTTGCGAGATTTTGGGGATAGCCAAAGTGGTCATTGACCACAGACTTTCACTGAATTGAATGTCTTCATACACCTTAATGAATTTAAATTCATTTGGCTGAACCTGTACATAAATTACCCAGTCGATTGCAATCAATAAAGAGATTCACAGTTAGATGTTAAAATAATTCTAATTACAAAATTCTACGGTTAAAAGTTTTAGAGTTATGCGAAATACGAAATAATTTTTGGCGCCAAATTTGGCGATTTTGCGCCGAAACGCGCCTACGACGATGACAAATGGCCATATTTTTGCCATGGACCAAATGACTGACTATCGCCAAATTTGGCGATATTTCGCCAAAACTCGCCATGGTCGATGACAAATTGTGAGATTTTGTCCATGGACCAAACAATGACTGACTGCAGATGTAATATATTGAAGATCTCTATAGACAATTAATGTATTGAAATTCATTTGGATGGACCTGCAAATAAATTCTCCAGTAGATTTGAACCAAGAATCGAGATGCACAACTAGATATTACAACAATCTAATATATGAAATTTCAACATTCTACGACTAATAAATTTTGAAATTTCGGACTTAAATACATTACACACGTACACCAAAAGTCGCGAATTTTGGTTGCACGTGACCGTGGTCGGACCATTACCTAACTTAAATGGTAAGACGGTATTGTGCTTGAGAATGATGAATGCCCCTAAAGTTGCCCTTGACCGCAATGTATTCGAAATCTTTTGAGTGTTCCTTCAGCAGAACTATAAATGATAAAGACAGCTTTTTCCAATAAGAAGTTCATTTTGTAACCCTTAACACCATATATCACTTCTGAGTCGTTTGAAGTAGCCTGATACCTCTAAAATACTCTTTAAAGAATTTCTGCCCATAGAGCGTAATGTATTTAAAATCTTTTGGCGTCCCTGTAGATAAACTGTCCAGTTGAATGGGATCAAAAGGGGAGGTGCACAACTAGATGTTACAGCAATCCTAAATATAAAGTTTCAACTTTCTACGTTTAATAGTTTTTGAGATATGCGAGTTTGATTAATATCGGCTCATAGAGCGTAATGTATTTCGAATCTTTTGGGCGGTCCTGTAGATAAACTATCCAGTCGATTGGAACCTAAAGGGGAGGTGCACAACTAGATGCTAGCACAATCTAAATGTAAAGTTTCAACATTCTACGACCAATAGATTTTGAGATATGCGAGTTACATACATATATACGTACGTACGTATGTACGTACAGACGTCATAGAAAAACTGGTCAAAATAGACTGGCCGCTGGTCAAAATGAGTTGCAGACGCGTTTGTATGTTTGTGCATGCTATCTTACGATGAGATGCATCGAAAAAATTCTTAAATTTAGAGGTAGTCAAAAATCTGTTTTTTCGTCGAAATTTGGCACACGAAATTTCTCGGGATCACATTACTTCCTTATACTCCTATACGAGGAAGTAAAAATGAATCCAGTTAGGCGATAATTTCATTTTTCGGATGGAAATCAAAAGGTTTCTAATGTGACAAGATGCGGTTTCAATAGAAATTTTGAAAAATCAGTAATTTGTTCTCTAATTATTCGATTTACATGCACCAAAATTGCATCCCCTCCTCCAAGCGCGTAGGAGATTTTAGACTGCAAAATCTTAAAAGAGCAAATTTCCCACTCTCCATGTCCATGCTTACGGTTATGTTGAATAAGAGGGATATTTATACTTTTGACACCCTCCAACAAGAGTCGAAGCTACAAACAGAAAACATTCTGTGTTTGTCTGTTCGTCTGTACTCTAGATGCCATATATATTTGCATAGCTTACTACAAAATTGATGTTGTTCCTCTTTACAGTACCATGTAATGTACCCAACTGAAAAAGATGTATGAAGCATTTGTATCTCTTCTACAGGAGTACTGAAAAGAAATCCCCATGCAAAAACCCTTAGGGATGGACACGAGACGCGCGAGACGAGAAATAGGGCTGTCTCGTCTCGTCTCGCAGTGGTAAACCTCTGTCTCGTCTCGCGTTTCGTCTCGTCTCGCAACCACTTTGTCTCGTCTCGCATCTCGCACAGAAATTACCTGTCTCGTATCGCGCGAGACGCGAGACGTCTCGCGAGTCGCGCGACGTCTCGCGCTCTCCCAAGAAACTCGAGACCTCGAGAGAAATGCACGACAGAAAATAAAATGAAAATAATGTAATTTTTCTTGAGCAACCCGGTACCATTTGATCCGCGGACAGAGGGTTGGGGACCACTGGTCTATGGAAATTTGAAATCTTCCACTTGCCGGATAAAATACCCTGGAGGGCCACATCCGGGCCGCGGGCCAGGGTTTGCCAATATGTGATTTACACTATCAAAAAGAAGAGACAACAGAAAGGACTTGTGAGCGTTGGATTTGCGCAATCACTCCAGTAGATCAGTCATTTGCGTTCGCATAGCTTGGCTTATGGCGAAAGACAGTGCCGTAAAAATAGGGAGGCATGGGAGGGCGAATGCCCGGGGCCCCCACATGTAGGGGCCTCAAAATCCATACAACTATTTTCTCAACCTCTTGGATTTTTTATCTTTTATAACGTTTTAGATTTGTACATTTACTATTCAAAACGGATCACCTAACACTGTTTAAGCAGAAAACAAAAAAGTTGCTTACTGTTTACAAAATTGCTAACAGCTTACCAACAGATCCGCTGTATTACGATACGTACAGCTGATTATGAAAAGTTAAATTTATATGCCAGTATTTCTAGAACCAAAGTTCTTTAACTAATGACCTTGTGTTCCCTTTATTTGTATTCTAGAAAAACATGATCTGGGCCTCAAAAAGCCACTCTGAAGCAAGCATCCCTTTTGGGGGGCCCTCTTATTTCTTAAAATTATCATATCACTTAGGTAATTTCAAGCAAATGGCAGTTTTTTCTTTTTGTTGTAATTATTACTTACAAATATTTTATGTACTTACAAATAATAATAATGTGCAGATGCATAATCAGTGGTGTACACCGACTTTCTTTAAGAGAAGGGGGGAATGGAAGTAATCTTTTGGTTAAATAAAAGCCATAATCTATATGTTTAAAATTAAAACTGTACGGACTTTATGTTAAAAATGCATGAACAAAGGGGGAGGGACTGAATCCTCACCCCCACACCATTTGTGTACGCCACTGAGCATAGTAAATATATGGAGCTGAACCACACTTTTCTAGAGTAAGTCAATGCTCGGAAATTTCTTTTTCCTTTTAATGAGGATCTAAATTAGGAATGGCATGGCATACAAAGGTCCAAATGCCAATTAACACGCTCTACTTTTTCTCGCATATCGTAAAACTCAAAATTAGCCAACTTAAATTGACACTTTGTCCTTTATTCCCCCCCCCTCCAAAAACCAAAGACATTAGAATATACTAGAACGAGTATATTCTAATGTCTTTGCCAAAAACCAATGGTTTGAGTCCCTCTTGCAAAATATTTTAATATTTGTTGGTCGTCTTTTTCTTTTACTTTTGCAATAATCAGAGTTCACATTATTTTACATTCATTATACAAATGATTCGATAATTATTTGTATAAAAACCCAAATTAAAAATAAAAATAAACGTTATATTCCAGCTGGAGTTCATGTAATTACTTCAGTACCATGTAATTACTTCAGTATATGACATTAAAAATACCTTGTTGTTACAAACCAAGTGCTCTATTAATGGCTGAAAACGCTTTTATAAGGAATAATACTACTTACATCATGAACACATAAGAGCTATATTGATGATTTATTAATGTTTCTGTGTTGTTTTGTGTTAAGGTAAAGCTGCGAAAGAGCTATCTGCTTAGAAGGGGTGCAATGGGAGGAGGACCTCTAACGCGTATTCACGTTACATCTGGAGAAAACCGCCCAAAACTTCGATAGCCGCATGGCAGGATAGAACCCTGCCTTCAGAACCTTCACAGAGACCTTCACAATTCAGTCATCTTACCATGCTGTATGTTGAGTGTTATTCCCCAATGATGAGCGGAAAAAACGCCACTTTTAACAGTGACATAGGATGTAACATGGTCATTATATGCTAGTCGATGAGGCAAGAGCGCAGCCAGAAAATTATGTCGAGGGGGTTGTATAAGATACAATTTGTATTGATAAACTTAATTTCTTATTGACGACAAAAATCTGAAAGCTCTTAATAACCAATTTTGAAAGTTTCGCAGGAAGGTATATCCAGATATCCCACTCCATGGTTACGCTTCTGCAGTGACGTACGAAATGGGGGGCGGCTTTGGGGCTCGAGCCCCCTCCCATACCTTTGGAGGATGATAGAAAATAACCATATATCGGTGTCTTTTCCAGTGTCCAGAATCCACATACTTTATTTTTTGTCTGGAAACCGATCATTAGCGAAATTCTCGATACGTTAATTCCTCACCCTTGTTTTTTTCCGGGAAAAAAAACGGTCACTCAATAGTTGTTTGTGGGTGGGAATAGCGAACGGAAGTCTTCATGTCAATTGTGAAAGCAGCGGTCATCTTGCAACATGTCACCGCTCTGGCGCCGTATCTCGCAATCTGTTCGGAGGTGTCCTATTGTTGAGGGGAAAAAATTCTTCCGGTGATAGGGCGCACCTACTTCCACGTGCTGAGATAGCTCGCCCTCCGTAGGTCCATTCTGTTCTGGAGTGAGAGGTCATCCATCGTGTCGGCAAATCCAAAAGACAGCGGGCAATTATGTCCTCGGGACATCTCTCTCCCGACATTTCTGTTTTAACTGGAAATCTGTAGTAGGGACCCTCCGATATCTGATATTCTGCGTAAATAAAAAAAAGCTTTGGCAATTCAACGCATCTCATCACAAAGCATGCTTTTCCTTTCGGCCCCCTGTGCTAACCTCCTGTATTCGATGTTTGTCTTTTTAAATGACTGGAGGAAGCGTTAGGGATAAAGAGAAATTCTGCGAGGGTTGTTCCTCATCTCATAGCGTGAAGTTTTAAAACAGGAAAAGATCTTATACATATAGTAGTATTTTACAATATTTCTTTATAAGTATAGCGCTTTTGCTCATTTTGAAAGACAATTTTTGTGTTTATTATTACTTTTTTTTCTTCTTTCTTGACATGATCAGTGGCATACGCCGACTTCCTTCAAGGGGGGGAGGGGGGTTATAGACATAACTTTGTGTTAAAATACGTAATATTTAAGCTAAATTTGAAAATTTGTGGACATTTTGTTAAAAAAATTTTGACAAGGGGGGGGCGAACCCCCAAACCCTCCCCCCCTTGCGTACGCCACTGGACATGATGAATACTGGGTGGCTCTTGATAAAAGTACATAGTACAGTTTTTGAAGAACCAGTGAAAAAGCAGTGGAAGGAGAAAAACGCACCGGAAAAAACCGCACAACATTAAATGGATTTATTTTTTCAAATGAATGTGAGTGTGCGTGTGTGTGGGGGGGGGGATAAAAAATGTAAAGGAGTGGGCATCCGAAAGGGCGCAAACAGAGGTACATTCATGTATTTTGTATTTATCTCTATTAAAAGTGGACATTCCGATAATTTTTCAAGGTCAGTGGCCTGATTTTTAAGTACACAGTGTGCACAGTAGCCCCATTGCTCCTGTAGCTTTTGGTGAAGTGATTTTTTATTTGTATCACTAGGGGCCAAGGCCCCCAGACTCGTTACGCTCGCTTTTCGTATGAGGCATTCGGCCCCTAATCAGGCTTATTCGTAAAAAAGACATAATTTCAACAGACAAAACCCGAAGATTGGATCAGATAGAATGTTACTGAGCTACGCATTGCTTGGTTCTTGCATGTTCATTGGTACATAAAAATTTAAACTTCACACTACAGTAGACCCCCTCCCCCTCATAACACGGAAGATATTTTGTTATGGGAATCCGTGTTATACGGGTCCTGAGCTATACTCCACCTGAAGTGCAGACTCCGCTTATAATCGCTGGAAAAATTATTTGCACTCTTCAGAAACACAATGATTTTCAATGTTGCCATTCAAAAGTTATATTAATTAGGAGCTAAAGCATAATAAAATCAGAACATCTGTTTCAGCTGTACTTTTAATAATGTAAAACCTATTGGACACCCTTCGAATTTGCCATCCATTGCGATTTTTCATTATTTGGCGACTTGCGTACATGTAAAGGTAATAAAAGCTACGGAACAGATAGGATAGCTTGCCACCAATGGCGACTTTTCATTATTTGGCGATTTACACATGCTCACAACCTATAATTACTGTTCATGTAAGGTTACCGGAAAACCATTATAAATATTTTCATTTACATAATCCTTTGCAGATTGGCGTACTTAGCACCACGAATTATACCATCTCGTCGCACTGGCAAATATCCAAAGTGTACTGTAACTGCTATAATGGCATAGTTAACGCCGCCAAATATTTCTACTGGTAGCAAATAATCCAGCTGGACGAGAACCGGCTTTAAAATAATCTGCATTTTAATTATTTTTCATTTTCAAGATATTAGTTATTCTGTTTTGGAAAAACGAATAATCGCTAATTCTAAACTGCTGTTGTCTAAGCGAACTTACTATTTGAAAATTGTCAACTTTGTGTAACACATTTTGAGTTACTTATTTCATATAGTTTTTATTTTGGCGTAAAATGGGCGTAATTCTAACTCATGTTTGTAAATTTCACGCGATCCTAGATACTTGGAAACGCTTTGTTGCAAAGGAATGAATGATTTTATGCCAAATCTGGCAACCATTCGGTTTATTTTTTCAGTTTTTTATTAATATCTTCTAAAATTATTCGATTTTCGAAATTTAAGTCAACTTAGCAGGTTCCTCGGAATTTGTCGAATCTGTGGGCACCTTAGTCGGAACTCAAATCCCCACGGTTTAGGAGGAGATACGCTGACAAGCTTTTGACAGCGGCGGCGACAGCAGCCTTTACTTTTTTTTAGAATAGAGAGATTTTTACACGAAAATGTGTCACACTCTGAAGTTGTGCAAGCCGAAGGAAGGGAAAACATGATAATATAAACGAAAAGAAAAATAGTTTTAAAAAAATTGCTTGCATTTCTTTCCGTCCGATATTAATATATAAGAATAAAAAATGTCATTTAAATCTCTTTAAAATAGGCCAACGATAAGGATTTAACCGCCCCTAGAAAGTTGTCACCAGGGTGGGCGCCCCCCCCCTTACGCACGCCGCAACGTGCGGGAAAGTTTGAGGATAATATCAGTACAAGAATATTTCAACCAAGGGTATTCAACCATATTTCAACTTACTCAGACTAAGCATCAATGCGAATGCTAGTTGCTCTACTTCTAATCTCTCTCTGATATACCCGAAACCCGATTATCACAGGGGCAAGGGGGGGCGGTAGTCCGGTACCCCTGAAGAAAAAGGGGGCCCATATATATCCCGATTATCTAAATTATAAATTCATATGTACTGAAATAGTAATTGTGGGGAAAAAACTGAATTTCCTCTATAATATAGGTATTACCTAATTGTCTATCACTAGATCAAGTTAGAGATTTTTTTTGGGGTGATAAATACGATTTGATTAAAATACAAAAACTACAGTTAACTTAAATGCAATTTTCGAGTACAACAGCTGTCAAAACTGGGTTAAAATGCTTAAAAAAGGTAGGCTCAGTAAAGGGGCTTAATGCGTAGAAAAGGGGATAGTAAGGGGGGCCGCAAACTTAATGACCCGGGCCCCGTCTAAAAGTGGTCAGATTTGAACATACCGTACCGCCTTTCCTATTTACTTATTATTTTTCTTTCAACTCTTCTCTGTTTTCTTTTTTTCCGCCTCTTTCTTTATCCTCTCCTTTGTGTGTTTTGTATATGTCTCGTCTGTTCTAATTTAAAATGTTACGTGTTTGTGCGTATTGTAGAGTGCTGATAGTATACCAGGACCGAAAACGAAGGAGACGCAAGTTAAACGGTAGAGGCTTCCAGCAAATTGTCGCTTTTCTGATCGTATTTATGCGAGACGGAAGAAAATGAGAGAATTCTCGCGAGAAATCTCGCGCGAGACAAGACTCTGTCTCGTCTCGCGTCTCGTCCCGCAAAATATTTTCTTTCTCTTCTCGCGTCTCGTCTCTCGAGAAGAACGAGAGACAATGCGAGAATTCTCGCGTCTCGCGTCCATCCCTAAAAACCCTTAACTGGTTAAAAATTTGTGATGCAGCATTTTACTTTATAGCTCTATGAATTTTAAATATGGGTCTTACCCTAATAGCACAGCAGTCCCCTGTGACTGAAATGCGACCACACAATTCTGTCACAATAGAGTTACAAACAGTCGCCGCGACTCCGCAGCAAAGTCACGCCAGAGTCCCTATGTCCTCTCGCTGTGTAGTCGCATTGCGACCGTTCAGAGAAGTCACTATGAGACAGTTTTGCGACAGCGAAAAAATTCGGAGAAAAAGAGTTACCGAAAATATACACCAGATGGCAGCACCAAACTCTCAGGCAAGAAGAAATTGAGGTCCAGAATCGAACCAGGGATCTACCGGTTATTAGCCCAGCATCTTACCGCAACGCTGTGATTACCGTGCTCGGGAACCTTTAAAAGTAAACTGACGGCTGCAAAAGCTAGTTCTGACGGCTTCTTTTGGAAATTTAAAATTTTTCTGTGAGTATTTTATGAATAAGTTTTATATATAAATATATGTATTTATTTTTAAATAATATAAAAAATATCATTATTTTCAGGAGACAATGTGCTGTTTTATTTAGGTATTCATCCGAAAAAACTAATGATTTATTGAAATTTTTTATTCGGTTATGAAATAAATTTGTAATGTGCGACATGTGAGGTTTGATATATATTAAGGTATGAGGGATAAGATTTATATTTTTGCTATATTTTGCCTAAAAGGGATTTCATATAAAAATAAATAAAATTAATTGGAAAAACATGCATTAGATAAAATAAATAAAGTATTTTTGACTTAGACCCATAGTTTTATCTCAAATTTTTCGTAGTGGAACTTTCAAACATACCAGAGACGTATTTAAAGGGGGAGGGGATCTGAAAACTTAAAGCAATTATTAAAAAACAGCAATTTTGAGACATTTGTATTTACTCTAGTGACAATAAGGTTGAAGATACCGGATAGTCCCTCCCCCCATCCGAAATTTAAGCCTTACATACGCTATCGAAACATATATGCCATGGGGATATGAAAGAAATTGTTAATTTTACTCACAGATACTTAGTTTTCACTTGTGATTAGAACTCTTAACTCTAATATTTTTAAGAATAATATTTTTTTTTATAAATAATATTGCCTTGTTTAAACGAAATAATTTAAAAGTTAATAAATTAAACTAAATTCCATTACTACATAACTGCGAGGTTTTATTGAATTACTATTTTCGGATTTATTTATTAAATGTTTCAGGAAAGAAATTGTCACAAAATATTAGAAAAAAATAAGTATGTATCCAAAGTCGCAAAAGCGGCCAGTGTGACGTCATTTTGAAGTCCAAAAAAATCAGTAGTCGCAAAATAGTCACACAGTGACTTCACAGTGGAGTTACTGAGCAACCGATCACATACTAGTCACTTAGCGACCGATCACATGCTAGTCACATGGTGACTTCACGGCGACGTCACCTGGTGACTGGTCACAAATAAACTTCACAGTGACCACACAGTAGAGTCACATCACTCACAAGTCACAGTGTGAGTAGTATGTGACAGTCCTGTGACAATTGTGACCCTCTGTGACGTCACAGCGACTCTTTTGTGACCATATGTGCTATTAGGGTAAAAATAATGATATCAAATTTTGAGTGACGCCCTGCTGGGATTTTTAAAGATTTGTTTTTAAATTCCATTACAGTTACTTTCGTTTTATTTTCTAAAGATGATTTACGCATTTAAGCAATGCTTTTAATTATGAAATACACTGTCAAATATATCACACCTTCACTGAGTCTATATAATGTATTCAAATGAATTTATTTCAATAATTTATTTTATCTTTTGAGTCACGCTATCCAAAAGGGCAAGCAAAATTTTCATATACATTTCACTTAGTTTGGATACTATGACACTAACTAAATATATACCTAAATTTTACTTACCCTTTTGGATAGCGTGACGCAAAAGATAAATTAAATTATTGAAATAAATTCATTTGAATACATTAGATAGACTCAGTGAAAGTTTGATATATTTGACAGTGTATTTCAAAATTAAAAGCATTGCTTAAATGCGTAAATCTTCTTTAGAAAATAAAACGAAAGTAACTGTAATGGAATTTAAAAACAAATCTTTAAAAATCCCAGCAGGCCGTCACTGAAAATTTGATATCATTATTTTTAAGACCTGTGGCAGACTTCCATGCCGCAACTGTGATTCAAAAACACCGTGACTTGATAACAGCTAGTGACTCTAACTGTGATCTGGCCTGTAACCGCAGAAGAGGAAAAAAAAGCCGGCGTGCATTTTTTCAACACTCACTCACTTACTCTCCGGCGAACTGTGTATCTTCGTTAGTGTTATTATTTAATAAATTGTTGTTAATATTTAAGTATTTTCCATCTACTAGACATACAACTCTAAGTCCGAAGTAAAATTAATTGCGGAGATATGGGGTACATCCAAACCCCATAAATGGTGACCTCAAGTGAACTGGAGCACGTGAATACTGCATTGAAAAAGATCTGTCTCCATCCTCGTACCATCTGGCAACTTCGGCGACTACTGTGGATATATCGTTAGTACGTTCCCTAATGATGTGGCAGCTACAATTATTTCAGTGATTTTTGATGTTTTGTAGAGTTATATCCACACGCGTGCGTGTACTGCGCAGTTGTGTCATCGACAACGGCGAGTGTACCACCGTGATATCTGAGCATGATTATCTTTCTCCGCAGAGTCGGTAAGTGTTTTTTTCCAACTATGTATCGTCAGGACATACAAGCAACATCCAGCCGGTACAAAACTCTACCCTGGAAGCTCAAATCGCACAGCTCTCGCAGCAAGTTAGCGAGCTGACCGCCATCGTGCACAGACGAGGTCGTTCTAAGGATAGGTTCCCGAAGCGTGGAGGCCACAATCGTAGCGCTTCGAGAAAGCGCTATAAAGACCCGGCAAACAATCTATGTTTTTACCACACTAATTTTGCCGATAAGGCAAGAAAGTGCTCCGCGCCATGCTCATTTCACAACCAGGGAAACTAAGTCGGCAATCGCATTTGTGCCAGAATTGCTTCCGCCAGGTTAATCGGATTCTTTTGGCCGATCCTTCATCCAAATTAAAATTTTTAATTGACACCGGTGCGGATATTTCTGTTGTCCCTGTTCACCCTACTAAGTCACCCCCATTAAATGAGGGTCTGGTTCTTTATGCCGCTAATGGCAAAAAAATACCAACCTTCGGTACTCAGCGCTTGACTCTTGACCTGAATTTGCGCAGAACCTTTACTTGGTCTTTTGTAATCGCTAAAGTTAGTCAACCCATCATCGGCATCGATTTTTTAAAGAGATTTAATTTACTTGTTGATGCTAAGAACAATAGTATAATTGATGCTCAAACCATGCTTCCGTCGCAAGGGAAAGCGGCACATATTTTGCCTGACAACAGTTCGGTAGGTGTTCTCCTTGGCTCTTCCAAATTTGATAAAATTTTGGCTGAATTTCCGGAGCTAACTAACCCTTCGCATGTCCCCAAAGAGCGGCCAAACAAAAGAGTTTCTCATCATATTGAGACTAAGGGACCGCCGGAATTTTCCAAACCGCGTCGTCTTTCTCCTGAACTTCTCAAAGCTGCTCGTCATGAATTCGAGTTTCTGATGGCACAGGAAATCGTGCGTCCTTCAAAAAGTGCTTGGGCGAGTCCCCTCCACATGGTGAAAAAGGCAAATGGGGGCTGGCGTCCCTGTGGTGACTATCGGCGTTTAAACGCCATCACCGTTCCAGACCGCTATCCTCTTTCCCACATTCATGACTGTACGCAAATATTTTACGGGAAGAAGCTTTTTAGCACTTTGGACTTAGCTCGTGCGTTCCACCAAATCCCCGTTAACCCTGCAGATATTGAAAAAACGGCAGTAACAACTCCATTCGGGTTATTTGAATTTGTTTTCATACCATTCGGATTGCGAAACGCCGGACAAACTTGCCAACGATACGTACACCAGGTGTTAAGTGGCCTCGACTTTTGTGTTCCCTACCTGGACGATATTCTCATTGCATCGTCCGATGAGAATGAGCATGAGGATCATCTACGACAGGTTTTAAACAGACTTAAACTGCATGGCTTAAAATTAAACCCAGCTAAGTGTGTTCTGGGAAAGTCTTCTGTAGCCTTTCTAGGGTGTCTTAAAACACCTTCAGGGGTAAAAACACTCCCGGAAAAAATTCAAGCGATAGCTGAATTCCCCAAACCCGAGACTATTGTAGACTAAAGATGTTTTTTGGCAATGATTAATTTCTACCGCCGTTTCATCCCGCATGCAGCTAAAACCCAAGCTCCCTTGCATGAACTGCTTAAAGATTCCAAAAAAAAAATGACAAACGCCCAGTTCCCTGGGATGATACCTTAACTGCGGCATTTGAAGCATGTAAACAGGACCTCATGAACTCAGCAACTCTAGCTTATCATGGTCCCCATCAGCAACTATTTTTGATGACTGATGCTTCTAACATTGCCATCGGCGCTGTTTTAAACGTTTTAAATGACAGTAAACTACAACCTCTTGCATTTTTTTCGCGTAAACTTAGTACCACTGAGCAAAGGTACAGCACCTATGACAGAGAACTCTTAGCAATTTGTGCCGCTGTAAAGCATTTTCGGCATGGCTTACAGGGCAGAAATTTCACAATATACACGGACCATAAACCATTAACTTTTGCTTTTTCAAAAACGTCCGACTCAAGTTCTCCTCGGCAGCTCAGACATCTTGACTTCACTTCACAATTTTGCACCGACATCAGACATATCACTGGGCCAGACAACATTGTGGCTGACACCTTGTCCCGAATCAACGACATACAGACATCGGCGATCGACCTGACCACCATAGCTGAGGAGCAACCGACTGATGACGAGTTGGCGGACATCCTTTCTGGGTCCAACGCATCGTTCCAACTGCAGCAACTGGAAGTGAGCCCAAACCTGAAACTGTATTGTGATGTTGGTACAAAAAAAGTGCGACCATATATTCCTGTCAAGTTACGTCATGCAGTGTTCCAACATCTCCACGGGTTATCCCATCCGGGCATTAGAGCCTCTCGTAAGCTCATCCAGCAACGTTTCGTGTGGCCCAACATGCAAAAGGACATCGCAAATTGGGCACGGGCTTGCATCGACTGTCAGAAGTCGAAAGTCCATCGCCACACACACAGTCCTCTCCAACAGTTCCCCCTGGTCTCGAGAAGATTCGAGCATGTGCATCTGGACATCGTGGGCCCCCTACCTCCATCTGAGGGTTATTCTTACTTGATCACATTCATTGACAGGTTCTTTCGCTGGCCTGAAGCCATTCCCGTCCAAGACATCACGGCTGAAACTGCTGCTCGCACTCTCGTGACACACTCGATAGCCAGATTCGGCGTCCCCTTGGTTTTGACAACGGACCAAGGAAGACAGTTCGAGTCCCTGTTGTTCTCCTCTCTGAATAAGATTCTCGGCATGCGCCGCATTCGGACTACTCCCTACCACCCATCCAGCAACGGGATTGTAGAACGGTTCCATCGCAGCCTGAAGACAGCCTTAAAGTGCTACAATAAGGTACGTTGGACTGAAACTTTACCAATTGTACTCCTCGGCCTTCGTGCGGCAATGAAAGAGGATCTGGGTGCGACATGTGCAGAGCTGTTGTATGGCACAACATTATCCCTACCAGGAAAATTCCTTCAACCTTCAGCAAGTCCGTTACACACAGACCCTGCAGTTTTCCTCGAACAACTCCGCAACACGATGCATGAACTTCCAACCGTACCGTCCTCTCATGGGAAACCCTTCTATTATGTTCATTTCTCACTAGAGAAGAGCACTAGTGTTTTTGTGCGAAATGATGCCGTAAAGGCACCGCTGACCCGACCCTACAATGGCCCTTATACAGTGGTGAAAAGGACTGACAAACACTTCACCCTCCTGATTAATGGAAGGGAATCTCCGATCAGTATTGACAGGCTGAAACCAGCCTTCACCGTTCCCGAAGACTCGGACCCCTGCACAGCACCACCAGTGGAGCCTGATGGTGAATCTCCAACTGGCCCAGATGGACTGACCAGCAACACACCAGCCCTTCCTCCAAACAAAACAACTCGTTCAGGTAGAGTGGTACGATTTAATCCTCGTTACCTGTAACGTAATGTGTTCAGTATCTCCGGTACTTCGGGGGAAATACTGTGGCGGACTTCCATGCCACAACTGTGATTCAAAAACACCGTGACTTGATAACAGCTAGTGACTCTAACTGTGATCTGGCCTGTAACAGCAGAAGAGGAAAAAAAGCCGGCGTGCATTTTTTCAACACTCCCTCACTTACTCTCCGGCGAACTGATTTGTTGTGTATCCTCCTTAGTGTTATTATTTAATAAATTGTTGTTAATATTTAAGTGTTTTCCATCTACTAGACATGCAACTCTAAGTCCGAAGTAAAATTAATTGCGGAGATATGGGGTACATCCAGACCCCATAGACCCATAATTAAAATTCATAGAGCTATAAAGTAAAATGCTGCGTCACAAATTTTTAACCAGTTAAGGGTTTTTGCATGGGGATATCGTTACTTTTTAGGGGTATGGTCAGAAGATAAAAAATTAGTTTCACGGGCGAATTTCAGAAGATTGCTTGAGACTAAGTTATGTAAATAGTAAATATACAAACGTGTTTTCATGCAGTATTAGAGTATTTGATTAAAAAAGTCACAGCAAGTTCTTTTGTAACATGTAACAGAAAATTGACATGTTTTTGTTAGAATTTTATAATAAGAGGCCTAATACTTATTATAATCAATAATTTTTTGAGTAATTTTCTATTTATAATTTGGGTCGAGTACAGATTAGTATCCCTGTCGCCATCTTTGATTTTATTTCATAAATTTGCATTCAGTTTAATGCTACACGTAAGTTAACTTTTTACTATAATTATATAACTATTGGGCCCCATCAATGGCCGAGCGAATAGCGCTCTGAACTGGGAGACGGAAGGTGCCTGGTTCGAAACCAGGTTGCGTCCGCCGACCTAATCGTTCGGAGTTTTCCGAGGTTTCCTCCAAAACTTAGCGTAAATACGGGTTAGGAGCCCTTAGAAAGACCCCCACGGAGGGCACCCCACCTCTCGGTTTAGAGCCTACGTGTAGCTAATTGGCCGTAATTCAAGAACAACAACAACAATATATAACTATTGGTTCTATTGTTTTAATGCAATGTGATTCATTAATTTGCATTCAGTTTAACGATAACCGTAAGTTAAGTTTCGTTATAATTATTAATTTAATAATTTCGTTCTTAATTAATCATAATCTAGTTACTCGTTCTATTATTTTAATGCAATGTAATCTATTAATGCAATGTTTGCTTTCAGTTTAAAGCTATCTCTAAGTAAAATTTTTAACTATATTATGATACACTATAAGTTTTAAACTAAGTTAATGATACATCTCAAAATTGTTGATTAAGTTAATTAATGACTATAATCATTAATAAAATAGAAAATTACACAAAAAATTATTGTTTATATTTGGTTTTATGTCGCTTTTTAGAAAACTCACTTCATACTATGTTTGTTTTTTTATCAGTTGATAATTTTATTTTTTTAGAGAACGTTTAAATGAATTAATCTAATATAAATTTAGAATAATTAATCAAATTTCTATCTGAAAAGTATTGAACAAAATTTTAAATCTGGTATTTAAAGGAATACAAAATAAAAGGGAGAAAACCTAAGATTTGGAAAAAATATTGGTCTTAAAATTATAATTCAATAATTTCAATAAATTTTATATATACATGAAGAGTAAAAGAATTATTATTAAAATTAGTTAGTATGTAAAACTACTATTTATTTTCCTTTGAATACTAAATAACAATTATTATTAATTAATTATGTGAGCTCTCTGAAGAAAAAAAAATCATTGAAATATTAATTACATATTGAATTTTCCAAATAGAGTTAATAATATTAGAAAAATAAAGACTTAATTTAATTAGAAATAGCTATCAAAATTATAGAGAAACGAAATACTTAAATAAAAAGTTAAGAAGGAGTTTTACTAAAAATTACTTAAATTAATAATTTTTTAATTCAAAGTCTTAACTATCTTTAATTATTAATTATAGCAATATAAATTACAGAAAAAAATAAGAAAAGCATATAATAATCTGTTATTATTTTTTAAAATGAAATAAATAAAAAACGACAGTAACACAAAGCTCATCTCGCAAAACTGCGACTTCGGGGACAGAACTCAAGTCATCTGGTCAGAAAGCGGAAGCGAAACGTAGTAGCTGTCTAGGACAAAACTAGATTACCATATAAGTTAACTTGTACAAATCTTGTCACGGATCTACTAACATCTGGGATAGCTGAGAGCGATAAGCAAAAGGAAACAAATAGTATTAAAAGAGTGACTAATTTAAAACATAAGGGATAACATATTCAAAAGGAAGAATGAACGGAATTATTATGTGTGTATGAAATCATGGATTGAGATTGAGCGCCGAGTCATTTCCCTTTAGATTTTTTAGGTCAATTCTTTGCATCAATTTTGTCCAGAGCATATTTATAACAGGTTGGAATACTGTGATGAAAATTGATGATTAATTGACCCCCCCCCAAAAAAAATAAAAAAAATAATAGCCTACTTATCCTTAAAAAACATTTTCTTTTCGCGTCCGGCAACAGCACTGTATTCATACTCCCTGCCTTGTTTACCGACCTGAAACAAGATCATTTTCGGTATTTTCTTACGCGGGTTAAATAGTTCCCTCTTTGAACTGGATTAAATAAAAAAAAAGAGTTTTCCTAGCTTAACCGGCGACGTCACTCATCGAATTTGGCGCCGATTAAAATCGTATATTAATTGTAAAAAAATTCGTTAGAGCGGATTCCGTGATCCAGAAGAGAACTTTTAAAAATAGAAAAGTTACCTGTAAACATAAGTGCTGAGAAGTTTTACGGTTGGTTGGTTGGGGCTGGCTGCGTCACTCGTAGAACTATCATTCTACATGATCTAATACATTAAGCTTTAAGGTTAATAATTCTTTAAAGCATGCTTTAGACCAGGTATGGGCAATCTTCGAAAAGTTGCGGGCCGAACTTTTTTAGCGAAGATTTTAGCGAAGTAGCGTACCAAACTTGAGGATGTTGGTGATGTCGAAGGCTGTATAATTGGTATTTATATGGGAGGTTGAATGGTTTATATGGGGTTTCGATATATGGAGCGAGCCGGAGGTTGCCCATATTTGTGTTTTAGACTCATTCGCCTGTTTCAAACAAAATAAAGTTAATATATGTTATTAAGGATCATCAAGTAATGACCTCGATAAAAAATAGTGTATGTAGCGTTTATAGTTCTTCTACAGGAGCACTCAAAAGAATATCGATACATTACTGTCTTTCAATGCGGATACATTCATCCTTTCGCCTTTTCTAGCACAATACAGTAAGTATGTAAACGTTTATAGATGTTTACACTTCAGTTAAAAGTTGGGGGAAATTTTAAAACTTTTTTACAGGTTCTCCGAAAAATAAATTAAGAGCAATGTACAGCATCTTTATAAGATTATCTCTTAAATCTCCCCGAAGTGTAAAGGTCCTTGGTTTTGGTCTATATCATGGCTGCGGATCTAACTATCTGTAGTTTTGGACGATTTTCTGCAGATGTAGCATGAATACGCGTCAGAAAGGTCCTCTTTAGGTCCTCTTTAGGTAGATAGCCTTCATATCGCTTTGTCTTAACCACTAAACTAAAATATCGCAAGATTTAAGTAAACTACATAACCAAATTTGACGCAAACATTGTTTCCCTTTGTGCATAAAGTCCGTAAGGAAGATTTCCTTTCTTCGAAGAATAGCCTTAAGATTTTACTATATATATTATTTATATTTGCTTAATTATTTACGTATCATTTTAATAATTTTTATAAAATGCTGAAATTGCATAAAATAATCTATATCAGCCGAGTATTCGGTCAAAATTTAACTGAATAGGCTGAATACGAAGTGCATGCTGATTACTGACCTCAGTACAGCTGTGAAATCAATAGACCCCCCATAACCGAGTGATTTACACTGAACATGGTAGATTGCTTTAGTGTGTCAGTCCAGGGTTCTGGTCTACCGCGCGACTGTCCATCTAGCAATCTAGTTTCTGGCTATTTTCTGATATAACATGAGTACCCTTTTACCCGTTAGATTCCCGTTGTTGCGAATCTAACTGTCTGGAGTTTTGAATGATTTTCTCAAGATGAAATTTCTCCATGTATTACGTGGATAAGTAACAAATGGGAAAATTAAGTTTCTTTATATGATAATTCATTCAAATTCCAGCATATGAAATTAACTTCAATCTTACAGATTAAAAAGTCATGCAACTTTTGAACAATTAAAAAAAAATTAATTACACTATCGACTCGGAAAAATTTAGAATGTCTCTTTACAACTTGTACTGTGATCTGTTACAATGAACCTATTATTACAGAACAGAACACTCAAAAAAAGTGCTAAACATACAGAATTTCGCAATATTTCGAAAAACAGTTAAATTATCAGCCAATTTTTGAAGACGATTTGTGTGCTTATGGATTCTTTTTCTACCAGTTGCATGTGACGAATCACGGAAAAAAGCGCACAATATTGAATGGGTTTGTATTTTTAGAAGATAAGAGGGGCGGGGGCATGAATTTAAAAAAATGTGAGAAACATATGGACGTCCAAAAGGGCGTAAACAGAGGTACATTAGTGTATTTTGTATTTATCTGTATTGAAAATTGCCATTCAGACAACTTTTCCAAGAACAGTGGCCTGATTTGTAAGTATACAGTATGCAGAGTAGCCCATGGCCGTCCGAAACGCCTCATTGCCCTTTACCGTTTTATGATTTTTTGTTTAATATTGTGAATTTTTTTGTATCAGTTTTATACTAAATTTTTCACAATCTGAATGACCCTCCTCCCCCCTCCCAATAGTTCAATTTGTTTGTATTCTTAGGACAAAGTCCAAAACTGGTCATTGAGTAATAAATTATAGCAGTTTCGAAAATTTTAAAAACCATCTCTCACCTAACAGGCAACCCTAAAAAAAGAATCTAAGACTCCACAGATTTAACATGCCCGTTTTATGTAATATACTATTACATTCAGTGTGATCTGTAATCAACTATGGCTTGTTATTACTGGTTTTCTTTTTATAAAAAGAAAAACCAGTAATAACAAGCCTAAAGCTTGCACTTATAAGTGCAAGAATTTATTCTGATTCATAGTAATTTATCTTGTTAACTCTTTAATAATAATGGTTTTAAATAATAATTCTTAGAATGAATGATTTATAAGTATATATATTTACATATAAATATTTTTATTTGAAAGTTTTTAATTTAAATATTACTTCTTTTATTTTAGACATGCTTTTTTTTTTAGAATTAAATTACAGTATTAATAAGTCAATTTAAAAAACTTCCTTAAAAATTTTTTTATATCAAATGTTAGTATAAGTGTACTGTTTTTTAATAAATTTTCATTTCTAAATGCTACAAAAACCCTTTTTAAAGGAAACTGGCTAAAAATTATTTAAAACTCATTTCTTGAAATTAAAATATCGGCTATATATAACTGTAATTAAAATTAATTTTTAATTAGTTTAGTTGGAATAGCTTTAATAATTATATTTTTATCATTATTAATATTGCAAAGCTTATTTCCCTTCACCAACTTTGATTAAATATGCGCACCACCGGAAATAAATCGCGTGATTTGAATGGGCTTATTTTTTGAGTTGAGAGTGGGGGGGGGCGTGAAATGAAAAAATGTGAGAAACAAGTGGGCGTCCAAAAGGGCGTAAACAGAGGTACATTAGTGTATTTGTATTTATCTCTATTGAAAATTGCCATTCAAATAACTTTTCCAGTAGCCCCATGGCCGTCTGAAACGCCTCATTGCCCTTTAGCTTTTGATAAAGTTTTGTTTCTTTGAAACAAAGAAAAGAAATTACTACACATCTGCACTTTTACTGCAAAACAAATTTGAGCCCAGCAGTCAATTAAATGCCCCCACCTCCCTCTTCTACAAATTTGAACCCAGTATTTAATTGAAGGCTAAGTGAAAATACAAATGTTTCTATTGGGGGGGGGCGATTCAGAGTGTGAAGCATGTTAGTGTAAAAACGATACAAAAAAAAATCACTTCACCAAAAAACGCACTTTCGGATGCCCACTCCTTTCTTACATTTTTTATTTCAAGCGACCCCCCCCCACCCCACACACACATTCATCCAAACAAATTAACCCCTTCAATATTGTGCCTTTTTTTTCCAGGGCGCTTTTTCCGCCCACCGCATGTGACATAGCGCTTTACTGTTTGAGTCAGTCCACAGTTCACCGGGTGAAGAAGCATTATTATTTTTATTATTACTATTATTATTTTCGGGCATTTAACATCACTGGTTAATTTTTAAAGCTGTTCAAAAGTCCTGCTACGGCGATTACTATCGGAGCCCCCGGGAAGGGACGGGGAGAGTAGACATTTGCAAGGCGAGCGTTGGTACTGAACGCGTGGAAGTGTTGGGACGTCAGAGGAGAGGATGGACTTTTCACTGATAAAAGCATTGGAATCATAGGGAAAAGTAGGAGAAACTATATTTCGTGCATTTTTTGGATATTAATGGTAAGTCAGCAATCTCTATTCTTAATGCAATACACTTTATAATAGTTATTAAGCTATAGTGTACATAAAAATATCAAACTGCCGTATTTTGCCTTAGTTTTACTGATTTCTGTTGTTTTGTTCTAACAATCATTGTGCTCCGTCTCGCTGCGTCCCAGGCTGTAAAGTTAATTACATAAGAGAAGAAAATGTAAAAGTTTTCAAGTTCCCCCCAAACGAAAAAATGGGCTGAATGGATTAAAAAAATTCCAAGAAAAAATTGGCCCCCAGGAAAAAATACACATGTTTGTATTGAGCATTTTCGAGATGAAGATGTTTACTATTTTAAAATAAGATGTGACACTTTTAACTGTAAAAAGAAAGCATTATAAATTTGAACAAAATGCTATCCCGTGCATTTTTTCGAGCTTACCCGCCTATAAATTCGATATTACCGAAAAACAAGTAACAGCTGATCCTACTGAAAGAGAAAACATTTTGGAAAAAGATATTGAGGAAACAAAATATTAATAATAATAATAATGCAAAGGAAAATATAAATTCGTTTGAACAATTGAAATTAAGAAATGTATCACGAGTTTCGTGGCAATTCTATGTTAAAGAAAATTTCATCATTTATAATAAATTAAACGCAGATCCCCTTCCACTGCACGCATCAAGCAGCTTAAAGGTCAATGCGGATCTCACGGTTGATTTATTTATAAACCAAAAAAGAACGAAAAAAAAAATCTGTTTACTGGATACTTAGAAAAACAAATAAATGGAACGTATTTATTAAAGAAATATTCCCAGCTAAACAGTTTATTGGAATTTGTTGAAAATTTTGAAATAAGTATGAACACAGATTTGGAAATTAACTCAAAAAAAAAAATGTGTTACTGCAGTGCTAACAACAACAACAACAACAAAATACATATATGTATTACTGCAATATATTTTACATGCTACCCCTAAGAACATACAGGCAGTTTTACATATTCAATAGTTATACTCACTAATTTTTAAAAATATTTAATTATGTAAATTTTAAATGTCTCAATAGGATATTTGAAAATCTTAACCAGAGAAAACTAAAGCAAACACTAGTAGTGTTTTTATAAAAAATTTTATACCATTTGTAAGCTTTGAGTAATAAATGCTTTTACTTTTCATATTACTGTTTTTAGTGCTTTAATTACTTCTAATAAAATTTGATATTACGAGTCTGTATACTATAAATATCTATAGTATATATTGTACAATTTATTAAAATACTAATTATGTAAATTTCCAACTATATTCTTCGTGCTACTAGTGTTTTTTGACATTATCGATCCGATTTGTTCCATAGAACTCAGTACAAACTCTTTGAAATTCCATTCTCTCTTGTGACGTCACGAAATGGCTTATGATGACTATTTATGAGTCTGGATTTTTTCAAAATGCTTATTAAAACAAAGCAAAATTAAATAATATATTTCAGTTTTTAAAAGTAATAAAAATTATAAACAATAAATATGACTTTATACTTATACAACGTATAAAATTTAAGCCATATACATATTATTTTAGATAAATGATAACATTGAGTAACCATGATATTATTAAGAATGTATTTGCTAGCCCGAAATACAAAACACACTGCATATAATGCTGAAACTGCTTCAAATTCAGTACCAATTTATTTCATTAATTTCTAGCATTGTTGATTCACAATTATTAAAGAACAAAGTGTTTCAAAACGAAAATGCAATTTCAGTGCATCATAAAAAATTAAGTTGCTCGTGTTTATTGGCATTATTAATTCCATTTCTTCCGTAGCATTCAATGCAAACTATTTCAAATCCCATCCTCTCTTGGGACGTCACGAAACGCACTGCCCAGACCCCCTCTTCCAATCTCCTCTCTCTTTCTTCAGTCGCGGCGACCCCGTTACTATTCAGGTAGAAGAGCCTTAAAAAATAAAGAAATTCAAAGAGCACATACTAAATTATCTGGATTTTTGAAGTACAAATATTTCTTTGAACAATAGAGAGTCCAAGAGCCTGCAAGCACAGCTGGTTGATTACAGATGGGCTGGATTCTGCGAAAATGCGAAATCCATGGGAGGGAGGAAAAGCGCTAATTGATCGTCTCTCGTGAAGATTTTTCGGAAGACTGGATACAACGATGTAATTTTCAACCGATCCCTCGGCCCTCGTGAATACAGAAAGAGGGTGATCGGGAACTTTCGCAAAGTGGGGGCTAGACATTTTTTTCGAGGAAAATCCAGTACACGCAACTCGGGATGCGGGGGGGGGGGCGCTGACACTGATGTGGGTAACGTGAAATTTTCAAAGATAAATTACATTCTGACTGTGACCTGCTGTCAAGTAGATAAAATACAATGAAGAATTTTCAACTTTTTTCAATCCCTGGTTATAAATGCCATTCAGTCATCAAGTATGGAAAATACATATAAAAATCTACTATTAAAAAAGATAAAATTTAGAAAAAATTATTTGGGATTTTGTTTGTGGGGGCCCTAGGCCAGGGTCTACTGGGCCTAGGGGAAAATCGGGGCCTCTAACATATTGGTAGAGGGCGGAAGTGTGAAAGCCCGAAGTTTTGGCATACCGCGCGTTTATGTTCAAACGATGTGCTGCTTTCTTCGGATGTAACGTGAATATGCATTAGAGCCCCCTTAAAATGTCTTTATCCCCAAGCACCCTTCTCTTAAAGCCCACAGTCCTCATGTGGTTTTGGCGTACTAAAACAACACAGACATCAATAAACCATCCTGGTTTAGAAATTTCAGAATTAAGTGCTTAAAAAAACATATTTGATCATGTTAGTTTGAATTTAAAAGTGTTCGCATTTTTCTTCTAATTATTTGCCTAAACAGTTGAAGATGGTATGTTGTAAGCAGGAGCGTAGCAATTCAATGTTTGGATGATGGGGGGGGGGGGGGCTCTCAGTAGGTTTCTATCGATTTTAACCAATAAAGACACCATGATTGTGCTGATTTGTGGTTACTTTCTCCCGAAGGACACAGGATGGAAGGGTTCGAATCCCCTGAGCCCTCCTCCTTTCCTACGCCACTGGTTGTAAACTTTAAGCACTACTAAAGCTCGTAGAATTAGTACAAGGAACATTCTGTATTTAGACAGTAAAACGTGTTTTGCTAAATGTGGTCTTTTCCGATTTTTTTCTAGTAGTACAAATGCTTTAAAAAAAAAAAATTACTATTAGATTCCGGCAATTACTGATTTGAAAACTCCCTTTGCACGCTCAAAATTATTTATATTATATTCCCGTGAGGTCGGTCAGAAAATTTTCACCTCCCAGTATCACTAATAAGTACCTTTTGAAATTTTAGGATGAAATTATTATAGGTATTATGAGCCCTTAAAAATGCTGCAGAGGCTAAAGACTTCTCAACCAGGGCCGTAGCTAGACCGTTTTTACAAGGGGGACTTACACTTTCCCTAGGGGGGCTTACAAATATATACATATATGTATTCACACACACACACACACACACACCGAGAGAAGTGTGTTTTTCACAAACACACCTGGCTTTTTTGTTCGTCTTCATTATAAACAGTCAACTGTGAATACAAACGCTTGATGAGTGAAAGTAGATGACTGTTTTTGTTATTTTCTGAAAATAACTTCTTTTACTTCAGTTTTCCCATTTTAGCAAGAATTTATACTTTAGTAAGTTTTTCAATCATTGCACTGCATGCATACGTGCACAAACACAAACACACACACACATATATACATACAGTGAAACTTCTCGAGAGCGGCCACCCTTCATTCTGCGAAAAAGTATAAATATTTGATAGCCATGCAAAAAATACTGAAAAATTTTGTTGTTTTTAATATTTATGGAACTGCATACTAACACAAAGTAATAACTGCATACTAACAGATGAGTAATTATACAAACATGTTTTTTAAATTTAAATTTTAATAAAATAGTTAGAAATTCCGGATTTTTTCATTCTTGTTTTCTGTCTCCGAGAGTGCTTCTGTCTCTATTTTGCTTTTTACAGCTGACAAAAGAGCATTTACCATGATATTCTTTATGCATCCTGAATTTGCCATAATAAAATATATTTGCTTTAAAATTTGATTTCTGGGTTATCCCACAAACAAAGGTAACCGACAACTTTCTTTTCGAATTTCCTTTTTCGTGTGACTCGATCCCATCAATACTCTGCTCCAACGGTAAGGTAAAATAACTCGTTTCTTAGACGAATTCTCTAACCTGCAAGATTTGAAATGTGGTTTTTGTTTACTTTACTTCCGGAAAAATGCATGAAAATTTTCGGACGAGCAACCGGATCCGGTCCCTTATAGAGGTCTATGTAGTCTCTTCTAGAGGATCTTTTAACATTAAGTAGACTGGGTAAAAAATCGGTGCCTTAAAAGATGGGTTTTTGGAGGAGGAGATCGCCTAATAGAGGTGGACGCTCATAGAAGTTTCACTCTACTCTCAAAATGAAAGAACGGTTTTAAAAATAGGGAACACCGGGATAAAGGCAGCGATTACTGATCATTAAAATTCCACCCCCCCCCCGTTTTTTTTCTCTAGGAAAGAATTAAAACACCCCTAAGGAAGGAAAAGATCCTGAAAAAAGAATAGCAATCCCTTTTTTTTTGTTTGTTTATTTGGGGAGTGAGGGGTGTATAATTTTTTGAGGGGGGGGGGGGCTATACTGTATTAGCCCAAATATAACGCGACCTCTAAATTTTTCATCAAGATAATTAGAAAATTCTTATGTAGTAGTGCCTGAGTGGGAATGGGTTCATATACTGCGCTAATCGGCAATTCAAGCTGTATAGCATATTGGGAAAGTTTAGGTAGCCAGTGTCTTTCAATCTGGAGACAAATGCACACACAGGCTTTCTTTAAGTGGAGGGCTGTCATAGAAGTAATCTCAATGTTAAAAGGTGACATTTTACGTTAAAAATGATAAATGTATGGATTTTATGTTGAAAAATATTCGACAAGTGGGACTGGAGTTCCCAACCCCCTCCCCAAAGTAATCCACGGGTAATAGATGGAGCTGCAGGACAAAATCGATCGACAATCATTATTTATAATTATAGTCCTTCTTTTGGATGTTTCTGGTAGACAAGACAGTCTTTTAAGTGTGCCCCTCAGAAAGTAGTCACAAGGAGTCACATCGGGAGAAATAACGTAATCTTGCGATTACAGCGCTATTTGTTACTGCATATTGCAGACACATTTCTTACGTTACTTACGCTATCGGCACTTGATGTACACACAAAATATTAATATTAGAGGATTGAAACGTCTCTAAAAAGTGTCAGAGAAATTTACCTGTTTTTTTTTTTTTCACTTTTTTCAAACTTAGGCTCATTGCGGCAACTGAACATATTAATCGATCGGGCTGAAAATTTACACACTTATTATTGGGTCAACTTCGGTGCTAGGAACAAGAAATTTTCAATGCAATGCCCAATTCCTTTATGCATATCTCATATTCCTTATTATTCATATCTCCGGCACGTTATGGCACATTTTGGCAATTTTTTTCATGGCGCCAAAAACGGAAAAGTACCTTTTAAATTTAAATAGTATCGATTAAAAACATGCAAAAGATCTAAAAAGAAATTTCACATTACATTCTAAAAAATTTAAATTTACATTTATTCAAAAATCATAAAAACGTCTTCTAGGTCTCAGACAGGACAGAAAGCATCTCCAAAACTTGCCCTAGCATATTTTTTAAAAATCACTAAAGAACCCAATATTGATTTATAGATAGTCACCAAAACTGCCAAATGAAAGCAGCTTATATACTATATACACTGTAATAACCTGGCTTCCGGCGTCATGGAATGAATTTTCAGTTTTTTAAACGTGGTTACGTGTGATTAGAATTGCTACAGGTTGTACAGGGTGGCGACAGATCATGGGAATCAAGGAAATCATGGAAAAATCAGAGTACTTTATCCATCGGGAAAAATCATGGAAATATCAGGGAATTTCGTAAAAATATCCAAAAATCGGGGAACTTTCGTTTTTGCCTAGTGAACGAGATCATTTTTAGTTGTGCATCAGCGTCTAACTTGCAAATCATAGTGTAGTTCTGTATCATGCAATACTCAAGTGATGCAGACACCTTACGAATCCAAGACTCAAGTGATGTAGGCACTATATGTATCCAAAACCGCAGATATTCGGACTCATACTAAGATACGGATCACACGAGAAAACCAGACATTCGAATCTGTACACATAGGCGTAACTTACTGCGGGCAAGAGGGAGCAATTGCCCCCTCAAATTCAAGAAAATTCAGATAAAACCTATTTGAAAATGGTATTTTCTACAATAGGCAACATTTTGCACCCCCCCCCCCCTCAACGTTACAAGCCAGCTTAGACATGTGAATCAATCAGATATATGAATGCGAATATGAAACACTCTTTTTGGGGCGATCCAGTACCGAATCATATTGGAAAGTCACGATTCATTACCAATAGTGGTCGATCTGCGATTACCCTGTACACCAAGAGGGTGGAATTTTCTAGTCATTGTGATCCCGGTCCCCTTATTCCACTCTGGAGTTTTCTACAGTCACAGTAATTTTGATCATTGTCGGGTATACGACGACTTTGTTTCTTAATTTCTGTAGCCACCCTGTTGTATTTCTGATATTAAATAAAAATACCCCGGTTTTTTGTTTAGTATAATCAATGTGCTTATTTAAACGCAAAAAATGAATTTAGAAAACTAGTTATTAAAATAAAATCATTCTAGAATTTAAATGAAGAATAAAAAACAAATGTTCCTCTAAAATATAAAAAAAACATATTATTGCTAAATTAAAGTTAAAAACAAATAATTGTAATAAAATAAAAATTATCACTAATAAGTACAAAATAAAGTATTTTAAATTCCTCGTTAAACTGGGGGAACTGGCGGGAATACATGTTGCATCCGAAGAAAGTCATCTAAACCACTTTAAAAAAATTTTTTTTGAGAATAGAGTTGAAAATTCCTTCGAATTCAGAAATATGCGAAAATTTTCAAATTAATTTAAGACAGTTTTGTATTTTCAAATTTTTTGAAGATTTTTTTTCTTATTTAAATGGCAGGCCTTACACTCATTGTCAACTATCTCTAAATTATTAATCACATATGAAAAGTTAACAAGGGTTTATTAAAATAAATACTTTCTTTTCAAAGTTTTAAAATCAGGTTTGTAAATATTTCTCATTTTCAAATATGTCACAAATTTAATAAGGACTTTGTATTTTGTAAAGTAATATTTTTTTAATAAGTACGCTTTATGTTTCATTCAGTAAACTGCAATACTAAATTTAAGTCTGTAATAGAAACGCATTTACTTTTAATTTTTCAAATATTTTAAAATGCTTTATTTCAGAAAATTTCACAGCGTATCTTTTCCCTTTTCCCTTCCCTCCCCCCCCCCCACACGATCATTATATTTTTAGTTCAATTTGCTGCATGGTCATGAAGGTGAATATTTCTTTTTCTTTCTTTCTTTCTTTTTTCAACATATATTTCATTTGTTTTTTCTAATTTATGTATGTTTACTTTATTCAGCATTTCTGGTCCCACTCTTTTTAAAATAAGAGAAATATTGAAATCAGTTTTTACATTTTTAGAGGCAAGAAAAACATTCTGAGTGTTAAAACTGCAGAACATAATTATATTACAATTTTATCAGCGGCGTAGTTTGGGTAATTGGCACCCGGGGCGGTCCTTCAGTTTGCCTGCTCCCCCGCCCCCCCCCCAAACGGAAGGCAGGTTTTCAACTAAAAAAAATTGCACTCTGTATGTGTAAGGAAGAAAGGTTTTGCTGTGTCCGCCCCTTTGCTACGCCACTGAATTTTACATTGGAAAAGTCGCCTACAATCTTAGGGAACTATCTAAAACCGGCCAATACGGATGTGGAAGTTCATTTTCACTTCACATAAGGATGCAAAAATTTATAGAGGGCGTACTAACTCAGCAAAGCATTGCAGTGTCGAAAAAAGTCTCAAACCTAGAAAAAAAACATTGCTTAAAACCAGGGTGTAGGCAAACTACGGCCCGCGGACCAGTTTCTGCCTGTCTGAAAGTTTTATCCCTCCCGCCGAAAATTTAAGAAATATATATTACTATATTAAAACAAACTACAATTAAGAAAAAAGATTATCTACAAATTATATTAATTAAATTTTAGTGCTTAATCATTTTGCTCCCCAAAAAGTTTGTCCATCATTGATTTAAGCAAGAAAAATGCATAGCTATTGCCGAACCAATCAATTATAAAACGCTTTCGCCTTTTGAAAAGGCCGGAAGTTTTTCACACTCTTTTGCTTACGGCCTTGTGCTGGTGCTGATAGAGGGGCGACGGGGTAGTCGTTAGTTGCAGGGACGGGGCAGTGACTGCTTGTGAAAAAATTAGTAATCGACCTCCCACCCACACACCCTTTTTTAACAAGATGTTTTCACTGCATCCGTCCCAATAAAAAAATCAAAGAAGAAAATTTACGATGTTTCTAGAGCTTGTTGTTTGCGATTTCCTCTTCAGGCAATGTGATTTTCTTATCTTAAACGAAAAGAAATAATTGCTTTTCTAATTAATACTCTTTAAAGAACATAAAATGTTTACTTATACGTACAGGAACTAAAATTTTAAAAATTACATCTCTTAATTCTTTCAAAAAATGTTCCTCGAGGCCTGTGTTCTTTGGGCTAGGGCGGAGGGGCTGAGCCGTCCATAGCGCCCAGAGCGCTACGGCTCTGATCTTCATCCTGTCTCCGTGTAAAGAGATTTCTTATCCAACACGAAGTACAGTTGTTGACGAAAACATTTGAATTACTGGTCAGTTGGAAGGTTAACTTCCGTCTCCTTTGTTATCGTTCCTGGTATACTATCAGCACTCTACAGTACACACAAAATCGTAACATTTAAAATTAGGACAGTACGAGGGATTTACAAAACACCCAAAAAAGTAGGATAAAGAGAGAAACTGGAAAAAAGAAAGAAAACAGAGAACAGTAGAAGACAGAAAAATAATAAGTAAACAGAAGAAAGGCGGTACGGTAAGTCCAAAGTCTGACCATACTTAGATTGGGCCCTGGGGCACTAACCTCGGGGCCTTTTTACTGTCACAGGCATTTTAACCCATTTTTGACCGCTGTTGAGTTGCGCAATACAAAGCTTTTTTAAGGTTTCCTAAACTGAATTTTAAAATTACTTACATATATTTGAGAAAGTTACATTTAGAAATTAATTTTATTTTAATATTTGTAACCCATTTTTGTATCATCAGCTCATATGGACGCTAAGTCAGGGATGGCTATTATATGACACACGTGTCCAGGGTTGGTTATTATAAATATAGGAAAAAACGCCACCGGTGAAAACGCCACCGGATAAAACGCCACCTGGAAAAAACACCACCGGATAAAACACCACCTGAAAAGATACAGTGAGTGTAGAAAGTATTTGTACAGGAATAGTTTCTAGAAATGAGCTAGCATCGGTATGTTAATTCTGCCTAAATTAGCATAAATTAACAAAATATCTTTTATCAAACATGAATGCATGTAAAAGTCAGACAAAAATATTACAATTGTGGTAATATTTACAGAAAACTAAAAATTGACGATTTATTTTAGTGTAAAAAGTATTCGTACACAAAAGAAATGCAAATTTTTTTTAGTTATTTTGTGATTGGTTTAGCCATTATGATGTAGTTAATCGCCGTCATCTTGTAAGTTACTGAAAAGGTTCTTCAGTGGAAATTTTAATGTAGTGAGAAACTAGAAATTCTGTAATGGGTCGTAAAAGTAAAGAGACACGGGTTTCCGAAAGAGAACTGATTTTAAAGCTCCGTAAAAATGGTAAATCGTACAACAAGATTTCTGTTCTGGTCGGTAGACCCCGTTCAACTGTGCAGTCAATCATAAAAAAGTTTGCTGCCACTGGAAAGGTTCAAAACAGTTCTCGTACTGGGCGACCATGTCTATTGACATCATCTGACAGACGGTTTCTGGTACGTTCATTAAAGAAGGATCCAAATAAGTGCTCCTACATTAGCATCAGAACTAAAGAACATGGGAACAGCAGTCTCCGTAAGTACTGTTCGAAATGCATGCAGAAATGAAGGTTTCAATGGCCGTGTTGCGAGACGAAAATTCTTTGTCAGTGAGAAGAATCGGAAGCTGCGATTGTCTTTTGCCAAGCAATACGTTAATGAAAGTCTAGATTTCTGGAAAAAGATTATCTTTACAGACGAAAGTAAATTCAACATATTTGCATCGGACGGGAGACGAATGGTATGGAGAAAGCGCAATACAGAACTGCATCTTAAGAATTTAGTGCCAACAGTGAAACATGGGGGTGGAAGTCTGCTTGTTTGGGGTTGTATGAGTGCTTCTGGGGTGGGTAAATTAGTCTTTATTAAAGGCATTATGAATCATCAACTTTATATTGACATTTTAAAACATAATTTAGGACCTAGTAGAACAAAAATGGGCTTGAATGGTGATTACATTTTCATGCATGATAATGGCCCCAAGCACACAGCCCTAAACACAAAGCTCTGGATACTTTATAACACCCCAAAGTTCATGAAATTTCCTCCTCAATCGCCGGACCTCAACCCCATCAAGAATTTATGGGAAGTTCTTGATAAAAATATTAGATCCAGACATATTTTTAATAAAAATGATTTGGTATCAGCTCTTAATCAAGAATAGGACGCCATATCTAGCTCAATAACAGCAAAATTGGTGGAATCGATGCCAAAGAGACTCAAGGCAGTCATTCGAGCTAAAGGATATCCTACATGGTATTAGCTGAAATATTATGATTGTATTGGCCAATATATGCCTGATGTACGAATACTTTTTACACCACAAGATTTTGGATTGTTTCAGTTTTGTAAATATTTATTCATGTATAAAATTATTTTTGTGTAAATTTCACATGAAACTAGTGAAAATATGTTCTATTGTATATTTATAATTAATTAAAATGGAATTTATGATTACAATTTTTATAAACGGATCTATTTTAAATCAATTGCCGTACTGTACGAATACTTTTTACACTCACTGTATTTGTGTAATAATTTAATTAAATACTTGAAATAAATTTCTTGTGTTTTGCAGAAAATGGGGTATTCAGTTGAATTGTGAGGTTTAATGTACTTTGTTTTCCAGACATGGGGCAAGGCACGTGTCTATTTCAATAATTTAATTTGGGCATAATTAGGTAGGCGCTACGGAGGGGGGGGGGCGTGACTTTCCTAGAAAGCTTTTGGTTTCCGCTAAAAAAAAAAAAAAAATTAGATTGTCAATTACTTAACTGTAAATGAAGCTTTCAGGAGGCTATGACCCCAAAACTGCATTCAGATAAGCTGATGTATCGTATGTAGAAGTGTTAAGATTTCAAAGAAATAAAATCCCTATTAAACTGGGATTTTAGTTAGCACAGTATGTTTTCATGGATTCTGGACACTGAAAAAGACACCGATATATCGTTATTTTCTATAATCCTCCAAAGATAGGAGGAGGGCTAGAGCCCCCCCGTCGTATTTGAAGGAGCGTAACCAGGGATATGTCCCCCTGCGAAACATTCAAAATTAGTTATTAAGTGCTTTCAGACTTTGTCGTCAATAAGAAATTAAGTTTATCAATACAAAATTATATCTCATACAACCCCCGAAAAAATTTTCTGGCTACGCTCATTGCCTCATCGACTAGCATATAACGACTATGTTACAACATAAAATTATTAAAAGTAGAGTACTATTAAAAGTGGTGTTTTTTCCGCTCACCGGTTAGAATATGACACTTCTGTTCGTACTTTTGAAATTTCATTTTAAGAAACGATAAAACTATAATATAGTACTTCAATTATCCTCTATAAAATAAATATAGCTATCCAAACTGAGTACAGTGTTTTAAATAAACAATCGAAAATTATAGCAGCTACCCAGCTAGAAAAAGTCTGCACATTTTTTGCAAAAACATATAGATTGTACACAATTTGTGCATAAAAAGTGGATATTTTTGATTGTTTTGAAAGTACTAGAGGCCAAGGTCCCTAGATTCGCTACGCTCGCTTTTCGTATGAGGCATTCGGCCCCTAATAAGGCTTATTCGTAAAAAACACATAATTTCAACACACAAAACCCAAAGATTGGGTCAGATAGAATGTTACTGAGCTACACATTGCTTGGTTCTTGCATGTTCATTGGTACATAAAAATTTAAACTTCGCACAACAATAGACTACACCCCCCCATAACACGGTAGATATTTTGTTATAGGAATCCTTGTTGTACGGGTCCTGATCTATACTCCACCTGGAGTGCGGACTCCGCGTAATCGCTGGAAAAATTATTTGCACTCCTCAGATTTTTCCTCAGATTTTTCCTCCTCCTGGCGATTTTTCATAATTTGGCGACTTACGTATATATGTATACCCTCCAAAAAAAGTATTCGAGCAAGAGAAAAATTTCCTATTTTAGATTTGCGAATAATAAATGAGTATTTGGAAAACACACAACTTGACAGAAATACACTGCAAAAAATATTCCTGTAAATCAACAGAAAAAGTCTGGCAGCAAAAAGTTGCCAGAAATATTCTGTAGGCAGAAATTTTCTGTTGCCAAGAGCTGCATGTTATATGACAGAAAAATTCTGTTCCCTACAGAAATTTTCCGTATACATATAAAAGTCGTTTCCAAGCAGAGTTTTACAGTTGATTTCTGTATACAGAAACTATCTGTAAGGGTTACAGAATCATTCTGTTGAATAACAATTATTACTGTCGACAGAAAATTTCTGTATACAGAAATTTTCTGGCAACTTTTTGCTGCCAGTAATTCTTCTGTATACAGAAACTTCCTGTACACAGAAAGATGTTACATTCTGGCAACATTTTGCTGCAGTTTTTCTGTTAATTTACGGAAATAATATTTTTAGTTATTTCATATTTTACTATCATATTTCTCCAAATGTTTAAATTTTTTTATACAGATCCTTAAAAAAATTAATAAATTTACAAAAATATAATAGTAATACATAAAATAAATATAATACCAGTAAGTAGCCTGGTATTATATTTATTTTATTATTACTATTATATTTTTGTAAATGCATTAAAATTTTTAAATACATGTATAAAAATATTTAAACATTTGGAGAAATATAATAGTAATATAGGAAATAACTAAAAATACTATTTCTGTAAATTAACAGAAAAACTGGCAGAAAAATGTTCCCAGAATGTAACATCTTTCTATAAAAGTAGCCATATTTTATAAATAAGTGTAACGTTACCAGCATAACTGTTGGTGGCCTTATGATGACATATTTCTAACAAGAATAAAAATTAATTTTTCTTTTTTTAATCACTGAATCTGAACTTTTTGTGTTCAAAATCTGTACCTTGAGATATGAGTATACTCATACCTTAAAATAATCTTAATAGACACAAAAAACTCTTCAGTTCAATGAATTGGAATATAATAGTAAGTAGACAGTTAATTTAGAAATTAAAGGGTTGAATTAAAGATACTGTGTGAGTAATAATTGAGAGCTGTTTCAAGTACACGAGCACTTCCCGGAGCCACAACTACTGTTTACAACACCTGGGGCAAACCTTAATTAGGGCACCCCTCCCAAGGAACGATAACTGATCTTGGCACCCCTTTAGCACTGCAAAAAATATTCCTGTAAATCAACAGAAAAAGTCTGGCAGCAAAAAGTTGCCAGAAATATTCTGTAGGCAGAAATTTTCTGTTGCCAGGAGCTGTATGTTATATGACAAAAAAATTCTGTTCCCTACAGAAATTTTCCGTATACATATAAAAGTCGTTCCCAAGCGGCGTTTTACAGTTGATTTCTGTATACAGAAACTATCTGTAGGGGTTACAGAATCATTCTGTTGAATGACATTTATTACTGGCGACAGAAAATTTCTGTATACAGAAATTTTCTGGCAACTTTTTGCTGCCAGTAATTCTTCTGTATACAGAAAATTCCTGTATACAGAAATTTTCTGGCAACTTTTTGCTGCCAGTAATTCTTCTGTATACAGGAACTTCCTGTAGACAGAAAGATGTTACATTCCGGCAACATTTTGCTGCAGTTTTTCTGTTAATTTACAGAAATAGTATTTTTAGTTATTTCATATATTACTATTATATTTCTCCAAATGTTTAAATTTTTTTATACATATACTAAAAAAATTTAATAAATTTACAACAATATAATTTGTAATACATGAAATAAATATAATAATAGTAAGTAGTCTGGTATTATACTTATTATATTATTACTATTATATTTTTGTAAATGCATTAAAAATTTTAAATATGTGTATAAAAATATGGTACTGACGTATTATCCTGGAGGTCATTCCTGACAAACTATGTCAAATGAGTTGCCAAACTATTGGCAATATATTCAAACCGCCGGGATAATATGCAAGTACCAAAAATATTTAAACATTTGGAGAAATATAATAGTAATATAGGAAATAACTAAAAATACTATTTCTGTAAATTAACAGAAAAACTGGCAGAAAAATATTGCCAGAATGTAACATCATAGCTGCCAATTCAGACAGTTAAAAAAATAGAAGATTTTTTTTTTTTAAATTACCATGCAATATCGACATTTTATTTTGAAATCTTGTTCAACCAGAAACGTTGTAAAACAAACATTCTGCCTTTATTCCAATTAAATCGTTGTCGGTGGTAAAAATAGATCTTATTGAAGGAGATGCATCAATAGCTTTTGCACTTTTAAGGTGCTTAGCTATCTTCGTGTGCACAACTATGTCGCTTTTACCTCCGTGCGATATCGAGAAATCACACCCACACACCGAGCAAAATGCATGCTTATCACCGAGCTTCGACTTTACCACGAACTTAAAATCCTTCACATAACCATCTTTGAAAGTTTAGTAATATTTCTTGGTCGGCATTTCGTTTTAGCCGATAATTAATCATCACCGCTGAAGCAGCATGTAAGATCGAAATCTAAACAATTTTGTTTTGCCGTTGCCAGATTGCTGTAAATAAAATCGTATAAGTAAACATGCATATTCAGTGCACGCAGTTACGACGCCGGCCAAATTCACTTAACTATTATCTATCTACGACTTTTCCTCTGGAGTATTTGCGGAATCGTAAACCGGCTATCTTTCCCCTCGATTGCGCAATAAAGACCCGCTTACATGTGAAAATAGAAAATCCCGGGTTAAAGCGGAGTACAGGGGAAAACTCGCAATGCATCATGGGAAAGCGGGGTTGACTCTGCATTAAACCTCCTTTCGACCAGGAATCTTTCTACCCCGCATTTTCCCCCCTAAGTAGGCGAAGCGGGATAGAAAGCAGTGTAAGTCCCGGGATTTACTCCGCATTTTTGCACATGTAAACGGGCCCAAAGTCAACCGTCCTCTAATGTTAGTCCGTAATTAGGAATTATTCACAAAAATTCGAAAAAAATGGGAGAAACTTGTTTACGGCCGTAAAATCGGAAAATGACTAAAAAACCGCAAAACTCCCGGGTAAACCGGGATGATTGGCAGCTATGTAACATCTTTCTGTAAAACTAGCCATTTTATCAATAATTGTTTTTTGTGTTCAAAATCTGTACCTACAGATATAAGTATACTCATACTTTAAAATAATCTTAATAGACACAAATAACTCTTCAGTTCAACAGTAAATTAAAAAATTAAAGGTCTGAATTAAGCATTCTGTGCGAGTAATAATTGAGAGCTGTTTCAAGAACATGAGTACTTACCGGAGCCGCAACTACTGTTTACGACACCTGGGGCAAACCTTAACTAGGGTGCCCCTCCCAAGGAGCGATAACTGATCTTAGCACTCCCTTTAGCACAGCACCCGCATCATGTGCCCCACTTACTTCAACAAGAGAAATAAGTATTTTTTTCTCATGAAAAGATAGGACAGGGATCGCACTGAAGTCTGATAAAAGTGGGTCACAAAGGCCCATTATCTTGAGAGATATGGGTTTTTGCATATGCAAAACCCATTATGTGCATACTTATTTTGCATCACAGTCAACAAAATTTGGATAAATGACTCAGAAATCTGAGTAAACGCGAACCCTGTAGGAGGATGAGTGTACTTTTAATGAAAATTTTTACATATCATTTATAATCATGCCATTAGAGCTCTAAAGCAAAAAATTATCTATAGCAGAGCTTGACAACCTGCAGCCTGTCTCCTTAGATAAAAAGGGGAAAGAAAATGAGAGCATTTTACACTTTTCCTATCATTTTAGAAATACACAAAGTATTTGATTTCCAGTATAATGAAACATTGTTGAACTCAGCAGCAGATCAAGAGAAAAATATGGGGGGGAGAAAACAAATGCTGAAAATTTCACCTTTTATTTTCCTTTAGTTCAAACCTATTTTATTTATTTACTGTTTTTTTCTTCTTTGGTTAGAATCTGGCAACTAAATAATTGCTTTATAAATAGTTAGCACTAAATTGCGGGATAAAAATTTAAGCATATGTATCATAATAGTGAAAAACAAATGAGAAATTATCCAACATCAGAGAGCATTTTCTCTGCTAGGGTTAATTTTTGACCTACACATTTTAGAAAAGTCAAAAGCGATCTTCTTGCAAAAAAAAAAATAAAGAAATAAAGAAATAAATAAAATAATAATAATTCTTATTTATATAGTCAAACTTGAATAATTCAAAGTTGAAATTTTGAATTGATCATGTTCGAGTTATCCAAGTTTTGCTGCATTAATGAAAACTACACTCAATACTTTTACTCTTGTTCACTTAAATTAAAAATAACTCATTTCAGATTCTATTTTAAACACTACAGTTAAAAGAATGCATTGTTGCCATAAGTTGTTAAATTGAACCATTAAATGAAAGTCACTTCTAGAAAAACTCTTGAAAATAAATGAAAATGCATAAATATAAAACAAATACAGCATTAAATGGTGCATTAAAAAATAATCTGATTTTGAATGCTATTGTAGCTATTTTGCATTTTTTTTTTCCCAAATGTGTAGCAACAGAGCTTTAAAAATTATCTGGAAGCACACATACGGTTTACTCCTAGCAGAGGTAGTGACGCCTGGTATTCTCGGAAAAATCCAAACCATTTAGACTTAAAAGTCACAAAATTAGTTAACTAAAATCATCAGCTACACATTAAAAAAAAAAAAAGAATCTGAAGTGTTACCTTAAAATATTGGGCAGCTCTTGTAGTTTAAAATTGCAGGAACATTTCTGCACTAGGCAGGCAAGGTATTTATAAATGTTTCTGCATATTTTGGAAAAATATTTAAATATTTTCCCACTTTTTTTGCAAAGGTTTCTAGATTAAAGGTGAATAGATGTGTAATGTTTCATTTATAATAAGTTTTCTTTGGATTTGAATATTTTTAACATGTCTTTTAAAGTCTTTAGAGTTAGGTGTTTTGAACTTTTGCAGTCATGACTGGTATTTATTTTATCTCAGTATTTTATCTTTTTTAATTTTGTCTTTTGTAATTTGTCCTTATATGCATCACTGTAAATGGATTTCAATCTGTAATGTGCATTTCTTTTATGAAATAAATAAATAAAAATAAATATATTTCGGGGAAAATATTCAGTAACCTCTCTGTTTATTTCACAAAGGTTTCCGAATTAATATGCAATATTCCTATTAATAAATTGAATTTTATTAATTTTAATGAGTTTTAAAATAAGGGTTTAACTTATGACTGTTTCTTTGCAAAAGAAAATCAAAGTATGAAAAAGTAATTTTTACTATCATAAAGTCATAAAAAAATCTTATTAAATTACAAATCTGATCTTTGTTCCCTGAAATTTGTCATACTAAAATTCTACATTGGAATTTTTTTTCTCCCTCTATGAATCTCAAACAAAATAAAAGGTTCTTTATAGAACCTTTTATTTGTTTGAGACAGTTTTCAGAGAGGGGCAAAAAATATTATTAACTTACTTTCAGCAGTTCATTTTATACTTAGAAAAAAACTGGAGTAACTCCACTGACTCTCTAAACTCTTGTTCTTTACCAAGCATTTAAATAAATTTAATCAGCTCAATCAAAAGCAAAGTAGTCTTCAGACACTAGTGTACTTCAAATAATGTGAGTGTATAGCCACAGTGTACAAGAATAATTTTTTGTAGCCCTGTAAAAAAAACTGCAAGCCCCCCGCATACTAAAATCTATACAGTGTGCAAGACAGTGACCTATAATATGCGTACCTAATTGAGCACTCTTTAGATGCTACTACACTTTCAAGAATTTGCGCCATAATGTATAAGAAAATTTCGGTGCACTGTACAAAACATCTGTGCTCTACCCATACCAAAATCTATACAGGTTGTGTGACTGTGACCTATAATACATATATATGAACTTTTATTAAAATGCACCATTTAGACACTAGCGCACTATAAATGATTTGCATCTGTAGGCCGTTATGTATGAGAATTTTTTTTTTTTGCAACCCCATGAACAGTGATCGCAATAACACCTCTAGATGCGTATATTTCACACCTTAGAAATTCAGAATATTCCTTAAGAATTTTGGAAGTCTTTTTATGCATTGCTTTTCTATATAAAATTAGGTATATTTTGATAAATAATTATGATTCCCTGCTTGTAAATTTAAAATATCCAATTTTTGTACTAGTTTTTGTTGAATTGACATTTATGTACCTAGATGTATAATCAGTTATTATTTATGTGTCAAATGCAATTTAATTATGAATTTGAAAATTTACCATTTCTTTTAATTACTTGTTTGGAAAAGAAAATACTTCTTCTAAAAAGGTTAAGTAGTATTTTTACTCATCTGAAAAAATCCTAGATCGATCACTGCCCGTGAACAAATTATCAGCTCTATGCACACCAAATTTTATTGCAGGTCATGTGATCGTAACCTTATAACATAGGTAACCAATTAGCACTCAATCGAATGCACCATTCAGACACTAGCACACTTTAAAGAATTTCTGTCTAAGGCTATAACGTAAATTTTTTTGTAGCCCTGTAAAAAATTTATAAGTCCTATACACACCAAAATCAATAGCATTAGAGTGACGATGGTCTATAATATGTATACCAAATTTGAGCTCAATCGAATGCACCATTTATGAGCTACCATGTTCACTCATACACACACACACACACAGATACATCTCCTAAAAATAGTATAAGTGAATTCAGAAGACCTCAAAACGTCTAAATACATCAAGATCTAAGTCGAATTTTTTCATGATTACAATACTTCCCTAACATGGTACATGCTCCAAAGAAAAGAAGAAAAAAAAAAAAAAAAAGAAAAAAAAAACCAGATTAATTTTTTTTTTCTTAGTAAAAGTTTTCAACAAATTATATATGCCATAAAGTATTTTATTTTAGAAAAGTATATACATTACAAATTATCTTTTCCAAACATTATTACGGCAATACAGATACACAGGACTTCTTTCTGCAAGTAAATTGATACATTTCCTGAAAAAAAGAAAAAGTAAAATCAGCTACATTTTTAAATATATTTGATAAATTTTGCTGGATGATTCCACCGTTATGTGTGTGACATCTGTACACTGCTTTTTCATAACTCAGCATTGAAAAATCAAGTATCAATATTATCTTGTTTTACATTCTTTTATAAAACAAACATATACACAATAAATGTAATTATCTGCAACACTTTATATTTAATTATTAATTTTATAAAACTTGTAACATGTGTGAAAACTTGTGGGTAACACACAGACATTGGAGTTGTCCTGCTCAGCAAACTCCTAAATAAAAAAAAAAAAGATTTCATTTTTATACTCTATGACACTATAGGTTCCCGACCGTATGATTATGTCTTTGGTTATAGTGAGCCTCTGGGAGCAGCAAATTTTGTTCACTAATTTGATTTGATTTGAAGTCACCCTCGCAGGGAGGGCGAGATTTCTGAGATTTATGGCGAAGAGCCGTTATCTCACTTGTTCTGGGGTTCATTCACTATATCCAAAGTTCTGATGTCCGATAACAATAAAGCAATACAAAACTAGAAAATAGAATTTTATAAAAATACTGAATGTTTATTAATAGGGATGGACGCGAGACGTGCGAGACGAGAATCGGGGCTGTCTCGTCTCGTCTCGCAGTGGTAAACCTCTGTCTCGTCTCGCGTCTCGTCTCGTCTCGCAAACACTGTGTCTCGTCTCGCGTCTCGCAGAGAAATTGCTGTCTCGTCTCGCGCGAGACGCGAGACGTCTCGCGAGTCTCGCAAAATTAAGGACTGCGATTTCGTTACCATTTTTTACTAACTTATTATTGGGATTTTATTGAAAATTAATATTAATAATAACAATTACTTACATAAAGCCACATTAGTAGATATATTAATAACTATATCAGCATATATCGGCATTTGAAGTAAAAGAAATTCAGCTTTAATCCGTATATATAATGTCCCACCGAAAATATAGTATTTATTTTTATTTATTTACTAGCTGCGTGCCCGTTCTTCGCATTGTAGTAAACGAAAATTTTCCTAACATGTGTAATTTCAATTAATTCCAGTGTTGTGGAATCTAAAATAAAAGCAAAATTATTTGACTCTTGATGTAAAGTTTGCGTCATGAGTATTAACCTGGCATCATTGCAATATAATGACTCAAAAAACTACGTCAGTGTCATTCGCGATCAGAAAAGTGAAAAGCATAGCGGTTTGCAGAGAACTCCCGACTTCCAAAATGTGTTATTTCTACATCATACTCTTCAAGTTGTAGCATTAAATACCTCAGACACTACATGAAATGGACAACCGTTTGTTTTAAAATAGCTGCGCACCCGCTCTTCATACGGGAAGAAGCGAATATTTTACTAAAATCATATCTGCAAAACATATTTTTTTTTTTTTTTAGTTAAGTAATCTCCTCTGTTGAAATTACTGCGGGATATATTAACGCAAATTAGAATTACTTATCGTTCAGTTGGTGATAAGATAACCCTTGAAAAAGGATAAACAGAACACTTTTAATTTCATGAAATATTTATTAATGTGGTATATTGTGATTTATTCATATTATCCTTACAAATCTACTAATACTACCTATTACGCATATTAATACTATCTATTTTCGCTTCTTCCTTTTTAAGGCTCGATTTCAAGAAACATTATTTGGCACAAATAGGTCCTTTTTATTCTATGGCGATTCTTTGCAATTTAAGCATTAGCATAAGCAATAATCATTTCACATAATGGTTGCTATTAAGAAAGCTCTCCATATATATTTAATTTATGCATAGTTTTGTAAGATTGGGGTATTTAGCACCACAAAACATTTCATCCACCGTGGACCACGGTGGATGAAATGTTTTGTGGTGGATGAAATATTTGTCACCACGGTCCGTGGTGACACATATTCAAAGCGGTGCCAATTTAAATAGCCATATATCCACTATAGCGGTATTTTATAAATCCTCCATGGTTCTGTTTCCTGAGAACATCAAACTTTGTAATCTCGAGGAGTTATTTAGAATCGCTATAATTGTGTCAGGATGTTAGAGTTGCAGAGTTTACAAATTTCAAGCATTTTTTAAAATTTATGACGTCACTGTCATAAATTTTAAATAATTTTTATTAATAATTTTTATTTAACTGAAGTATAAGATACCGCGGTTCGTTGAGCAAGTTAATTTGGATATTTTGACCAGTATTATCATTAAGATAGCTCTTTACAGATAAATAATTTTGAAAACTGGTGTGATTATTAGTAGCATAAAATTTTAATCTTATTTTTTTTTAAATCGTACAGAACAATTTAAACAAACCTCTAATTGAAATATGCGCTTCTTTCAACATCCACCCACGAAGTAAAGCAAAAGCAGATGACGTGTTAAATTTATAAAGTTTATATTTAGGTATGAAACACCGTAGTCATAAAATTCCACTTACCGCTGAAAAATCCTTTAAAATATATAAAACGTTCACAGATGTTAATAGCAGGGCCGTTGCGCTGTGGGAGCTATGGACGGCTCAGCTCCCCCCCCCCCCTCCCTAGAAAAATCTGAGCCACCTCACCCAGGCCAAAGAGCACAGTCATCGAGGAACATTT